>CAXAMN010010058.1:210755-225910 GCA_963970005.1 Durusdinium trenchii
AGCGAGGGCCTCCAACCTAATAGCGATGGCCTCCAACCTAATAGCGACGGCCTCCATCCTAATAGCGATGGCCTCAAACCTAATAGCGAGGGCCTCCAACCTAATAGCGATGGCCTCCAACCATAGCAACGGAGGAAGACTTCGTATGTTGCTCTTTCCTTTGCATTTGTTGGTCGTTTCCCCCCTTTTGCCTGTTCTCTCCCCTTCTTTTTGCGGCCAAACATAGTTTAAGGTTTCTTCTGTGAGATCGTATCAATGTAGGCTTCGCCGCGCTTCGGTCGATTGTGCTGCTTCACGAGACAGAGATGGCCATTTCGATTAAAGAAACGTTCTGGCTCAAAGGAAGGTGTTTTTTTTCCCATGAATCTTAAGTCTTGCGCTTAAATGCCCTTTACCACAAACTAAGAATGCTCTGCAGAAACAAGAAAAGTAGACTTCTTTCTGTCCCTTTAGACCTTTCTTGTCAATTGTTATCCTTTTTCCTTTCGGCATTGGGATTCTGCACACTCTAGAATCATTGAGACATGGCCAGGCCTCTGCTCAGCATGCTTTGGCATTAAAGCCAACGCTGATGCGTTATGGTGCGGACATCATCTCAGTTGCGTTTTCTTGTTTTTCATGCGTTATGGTGCGTGACACATATTTGCACCAAGAATGTAGAACCTTTCAATGTAGAATCTGTTTTTTGAATTGCGGACTTGGTGAAACTTTAAGAACGACATGTCAATCTTCTGCGTGTTTGTCTGCGTGTTTGTCTGGGACCCACCGAGGCAGTGCAACCGGGGCCGGGCAGCGGACACACAGCTGAGGCTGAGAAGGACTGGTGCTCGTGCCACCATTTCCACAGTGCTCGGGTCTTTATTCTGTTTTGCATCGCGAAGAGTAGTGTTATTGCAATAGCGTAGCTGTACAACTCATGCAGTGAGAGAGTTGAACGGGTGTGGGACACTTTTCCAAATCAAGTGGAGGTCTAGAAGCTACTAGAAACAAAGGGCATCGCTACTAGTAGCAAGGACGCTACTAGTAGCTCCTGGCATTACTACTAGGAACAAGGTTCGCTACTAGTAGACCTTGCTTCCTGTTCTTTTGTAGTTCCGTCAAGTGGGAAAGGACGGTTCGAGATGTTCATTCCTTTCAACCAGTTCGACGCCTTGACCTGAAGAGGCTGCAGAGGAAAACAAGGTGGCCAGAGAGGCGTTGCTGGATTGGGCGCAGGACCGCACGGCTCTTAGCCTCCAAGAGTACAAAGCAAGGAGGTGCTGTCCACTTTTTTTTTTCCAGGTCCGTTTCGGGCCGTTCGTAGAGATGCCAGGAGCCCCCAGTAGCTTGTTCCTAGTAGGTCCATTTCATCCGTCCTTTTTGCATCCAAGAATCCATGCCATGACGGAAGTCACGTGTCTTTTTCATCTCTGCATACCTTCCTGCAGACCGTCTCCTGTTCTTCTCCAGATTCCGCAAGAAGGAAGGAAAACGATCTAATCCAAAAAGAAGAACAATAAGACAAGAGATAGTAGCTTCTAGTAAAAGAGATACGAGAAAAGAAAAAAGGACCAAAGACGAGAGAGCGAAAGGACAACGGACGATTCCATCGGAACGAGAAATCGAGTCCGCTCCGAGGTCTAGCTCGTCCGCGGGCGCTGCTGGAGCCGCAGCCACGTTCGCAGACGGCGGGGGCGGGGGGGGGCTGTTTCTACAAAACGCCCGCGTTTGTTTGTGGGGAGAAACACGGCTTAAAGAAATTGGCCTTGGCCCAAATCAGAGGTCTTGTATTGTGTGATATCTCCTTTTTAGAGACCCAAGTAGATTGTCTACTCGTAATGTTTGTAGTGGCAAGGGCGGTTTAAACATGCTTGTCGCAGTCCTTCTGTAACTTTATTTTGGCTTTGTCTTAGGGTGGGAGCTTACTATTGTAATGCAATTTTTGTGAAGGCATGCCGGAGTTCCCACAACTTCTGACAAAAGGAATTAAACATCGAATTGAATCCAAGGTTATTGAGAAGCCATTTGTTCTCAGGTTCCTTTTATCTGTAGACCTTCAGACCTTTCTGCTTCTGAAAGAACACGTTAGTCTTTTCACATCGGATCACGGCCCATCTCGTGAGGCTCTCCCAGAGGAGCATGTCCAAAATTTGCGAAAGGCTCTGGCTTGGAGAACGCTGCTGGGAGGCTCAACCTTCAAAATGGCGGTGCTTTTCTTGAAACAAGAAGCTACTAGGAACAAGTGCATCGCTACTAGTAACAAGTGCCTTACTAGTAGTAACAAGAAGCTATTAGAAACAAATTAGAATGTCTAACAATTAGAGGTCGCGATACCTCACCATTGGAGGTCGCTAGACTTCCAGCCAAGGCAATTCCAAATCCTCAAGGTTTTGGCATTCTTCCCTGCCTCACCTATGTCTCACCTATGTCAATTTCCCAACGAGCTGAACAAGATGACTGGTGAGCGAACTCCGACGCCAGTTCATGCACTGCTTCCCGGAGTACTACCATTGTTATACGTCACATCCCGGTCACATCGCCTCTTTTTTTTGAATCTGTCGAAGGTTGCCGGTGAACACTTGTGGTGTGACTGAGGCTTCCGCTGATCGAATGCTTTGAAGCGGAGCTGGACTTGCAGGGTGCCACAAGCTTAGAAATCATTGGACTTGCGGATTCCAACTGGATTCCGGGACGATCAGCGCCATATAAGCAATGTTTCAATCCCAATGCAACCATGCTTAACGAATACCTTCCCCAGTCACTACTCACAACTGTTTGAAAAGTGGACATTGAGACGAAAGAGAGCAACAAGAAGTGCGTGCTAAAGGAAATCAAGAACAGAACAACAAAGGAGAGCAGAGGAAGGAAAGCAAAGGATACCAAAGGTAGGGTCTGAAACAAGTCGACAGCAATGCGTTTGGCCAAACAAGTCGAACCACATGTTCGATTCGGCACACTGTGCTTCAGGCCATGCAGGATCTCTTCGTCGCGATCGATGAGAGCCCTTGGATGTTGGGCACCCCATCCGTTTGTTGGAGCGGTGTGGAGCGGTGTGGAACGTTCGTAGATGCTGTGGATGCTGTGGATGGCCTCCACCCTAGTAGCTTCTTGTTCCTAGTAATTGCAGTAGTAATGCCAGGAGTTACTAGTAGCTTCTTGTTGCTAATAGCAATAGCCTCTGCTGTGGATAAGGCTGAAGATGTTGGATCAACGGCATGCGCGAAGTCTCCTCTTGCGCGTGGCTCGCATTCCGTGTCTCAGCTGAGAGAGAACAAAGTTGATCCATTTCCTGCTGTTTTGTTTTACAACGGCTAAGGTCCAGGCTGAATCTTTGGACTGCCAGGAGCTACTAGTAGCTTCTTGCTACTAATAGCGATGGATGGCCTCATCTAGTAGCTTCTTGTTACTAGCAGCTTCTAGCCTAGTAGCAGCGGTCTTCAGAAGCGATGCATTCTGCACATGGCCTTCTGGTCTGGTCTTGGTGGTGCAAAACTTAGGATGTCTTTCGAGTGGCCGCCGTGACCGTCTCGGCGGGTTAAAAATGCGCACCAGAGAAGGGAGGTTTTCAGACAAGGAAGCTTTCTTCCAGCACCAGAGATTAAAGATGACACAGATTCTTTGTGTGTTTTTTGGATTGAGTTGCTGATCGCTCTTTTTTGGAGCTCCTTTCAACAGTCTGATTTTGGTGCGCAGACCTGTGCCTGCTGTCGCCGGTCGCGCTGCCACAATGGTCGGGGACCTGAGAAGAAGATTTCGATGTGCCCAGTGTGCAAATTGTGGTGCCAAGAAAGGACGCTACTAGGGGCTCCTGGCCGTACTACTAGGAGCAAGGACGCTCCTAGGAACAAGCAAATTGTGCAAATTTCGATGTGCCAAGGTCTACAGTTTCAAGAAGAGACATGTGGACAGGGAGTTGGACACATTGAAAGGGAGAAAGTCTTCACTAAGTGGAGTGACAGTGACATCGAAACACGAAACCAACTCACTGTCGCTTGAAAAGGGGGGTGGGCCACATCCGTGGCACCAAGGCAGACAACGGGATCAAGGTCCCACTGTACCTTGGCCTGATTTGTGAATGGTGGGGTGTTGTGGGGTAACGTGGGGTTGAAGAGGCAAAGTAACAGAACCTCATAGTCCACCAAAGGATCAAGCCTGGTGTGTTGGCGACCCCTTGCTTTCCCGTTCGCACGGATAGTGATGGCCTCCAACCTAGTAGCATTCTTGCTACTAGTAGCGATGCCATTGTTACTACTAGCGATCACTTGTTTCTAGTAGCTTCTTGTTACTACTAGTAAGGCACTTGTTACTAGTAGCGATGCCCTTGTTACTACTAGCGATGGCCTCCAACCTAGCCTTGTGAGCCGCACTGATCGTCAGGTGCAGTCGCCAGATCGCCGACAAGGACTGTGACCTCGCCGTGGTCGACGGTGAGTTGAAGATCGGAGAGGCGCTGACGGGACGACGCGATTCGCCACTTGGGTCGTGGGCGCGCGATGCCCTTTGCTCCTATTAGCGTCCTTGTTACTAGTAGTACGGCCAGGAGCTCCTAGTAGCGTCCTTGCTCCTAGTAGCGATGCCCTTTGCTCCTAGCGTCGGAACTGCTCATAACTTCACTATAGTCTATGCATGCACGGAAAGCCATTGCTAGTAGGTTGGAGGCCATTGCTCTTAGGAAAGCACACTGTATGCTTTTCAACGGTGGCACGGTTCCGTGCTTTTCAACGGTGTTGCGTGTTCCGTGCGTGGAAAGGGATGGGCACTTGGAGAGTCCGTGAAAGAGATCTTGGACATCGAATCAGGGTTTGGTTTCAAGTGAGATCAATACTCAGTTTGAATCGCCAAAGAATTGTGAGCGATGAGACCAACCAAAGACGACATGAACTTGTTGGTACAGAGCATTGATCCGTGCATAGGTGTAACTGTATAATCCACCGCACAGTACTGGACGCCACAGCAACATTGGCTTCCGATAAGCCACAATTGACATGCAATGAAAACATACACAAAGACAACCAATTGTGCAGCAAATTGTGCATCGCTACTAGGAGCATGGAGCTACTAGGGGCTCCTGGCCTTACTACTGGGAGCAAGGAAGCTACTAGGGGCTCCTGGCATCGCTACTAGGAGCAAGAACGCTACTAGGGGCGTTTTTTTTCATTAAAATTGTGCAGCAAATTGCTTGGCCAAGCGGCAAGTCTTGCTGTGTCGTGACCGCCCGGCCTACGCAAAGCTGGGCAAAGAGGGAATGGACGTCTTTGTCTCCTCACTTTACTAGCGAATCGGACCGTTATATATAATTAGACCGCCTATCTTCTGATTTTTTTAATTTTGCATGTCTTCCTTGTTGTTTTGTTGTTCTTTCTTTTCGCATTGTCTTGCTTTCGATATTCTGTTTCTGCCCTTCGGATCCCTTCGTTTCCTTTTTCGGCAAGAACGTGCTGCAAGAACTTCTTCGATGGAGAAACGGACCTTTGTGTGACGGAAACGGACCTTCCCTTCCTTTTTGAGGCCTAGGAACAAGAAGCTACTACGGGCTCCTGGCCTTACTACTTGGAGCGATCGGACGCTACTACGGACCGAGGCGGACTTGGAGTTGTCTCCACCGAACTTCACGGGCTGCAAACATCCGATGCTGAAGGAAGAACTTCGTCCAGGGAGCCTTGGCAGATGGCAGAGGGGAAGCCGACACGAACAGAACGTTGATCTTTGTTCGCTTTATTCAGGAAAGACCAAGAGAAATTTGAATGGACTTGCCAGCATGAAACAGATCTTCTCTACAGATGAATAGTCAGATGATGGCAAGTGGTGAACCTGAAGACTTTCCGTGCTTTGCGGCGCTTTGCTTTCAGTTGAACCAAGGGCGGCCAAGAAGGTCAAAGCTTCCAACTTAGCCGACAGCAACTCCAGAGAGTCACAGAGTAACACCGCCACCGTGAACGCAGAGAACGCAGTTGGAGCCTCACAGATCCACGCCATGTGGCCGTTTGTGTTCCGTGGCCGTCTGTGGCCCGAAAGAGATGCGAATGCGACTGAGTCCTACCCTGATGGGGTTTGGGATGGTTTAGGCATGGCATGACGACTGATGACTCACACTTCCCAAGCATCGTTGAGTTCATATGTTTCTCATCTCAGTTCTCCCCCACCACCAGCTTTGTTACTAGTAGCGAACCTTGTTCCTAGTAGTAAGGCCAGGAGTTACTAGCAGCGTCCTTGCTCCTAGTAGTAAGGCCAGGAGCCCTAGCTTCCAGATATCCAGCTTCCACTGGGATCCACCAACTCCCAGCCGCGGCAGCGCCATGTCGCACGGCCGGTGTCGCACTGCATCGCCTGCAGCGCCAGCCGCGGCCGCCTGGCGCGATGCGCTTGGCGCCGGTGCAGCTGGGCAACGCCGACCCCGACGCCTGGCGAGGTCGCGAACAGCGTGGGGAGCGTGCGGAGGTGGACCCGGAGACCTACAATGGCGGTTCCAGGACGGAAAGCGAAGCTGCAAATAGCTACGTTTATAGCTTCTTCTTACTAGTATGGCCAGGAGCTACTAGCATTTTCTTGCTCCTAGTAGTGATGCCCTTTGTTCCTAGTAGCGGAAGCGAAGCAAGAAGTCGTTTTCTAAGAGATAAGAAGTGTTTCGATCGGTTAGGTTGTGAGTGATGTGACAAGTTACTTAGCAAACGTCCATGGCTTGTTTCTGGGTATGTCATGCATGCTATATGGCAGAAGCAAACGAGATTTGATTATAGACAGCACATCCCGTTTCCAATTTTGGTGATTTGGCCAGGAAATGTGTGTGGGCGATGATGTTGATCTCAATCCTACTGATCCTTCATGTACAGCGGGATCGTTACATTGAAGCCTTACGCTGGCATGGTGGCATTGCAGATCATGGACCACCACTACCTTGGGAGGTGCAGCCGATGATTTTGCCCAACGACACCTATGAGGCAAGAGCACGCAGCTGACGCAGCTGATGATATTTGTAAACTTGTCTCTCAAATCATGATGATTGCTCATACAATGCTCAGTACAATGACAAGGCAGCTGCAAGCAGGTCAAGCGATATAATTGTAAAATAGGTGAAAAGACAGAAGTGGTATTCTTCCTTAAGCACAGCCCTTCACCAAAAGAAAGCCACCTGGACACAACAGCTCCCTTTCACCCGCCGCGGCCGACGCTGGTTTTCCAGGCGAGCTTCTTGGCGCCCAGCTTGCGCCGGGCCAGCAGCTTCGTGAAGCTCTCTTCAAGTGTGTTGGGTGTGAATGGCATGGCCAGCACGGTGTTCACCAACTCCACCAGGAGAAGTTGGAGACAGACGCAATGCTCACCAGACGAGAAAGACCCAACCTTGATTGTTTCTAACGCCTTATTTTGAACGCATTAATCCACATAGGTAGCAGCAGGAAAGTAAAAGTAGAAAGGCAAGAAGAAGGTGGACTTGGGCCCCTTGAAGAACGCCCCCTGTAACGAGGTCCAAGAGGCCCTAAGTGGCCCAAGTCCACCCTTTTTTCGATGAGTGAAGTAGAAAGAGTGTCGTCCAAGACCCGGACATGACTGCAGGGTAGTGCTTAAAAGAAGCACAGACAGAAGATGAAATATGACTAAATAGTTATGTTTTTGCATTCAAAAAAGCCGACCATGATCTTCACTCCTTCACCTTTCTCTACCTTTGTTTTCCGCTTTCCGTGCTGATCATCTGTGTATGGAATATGTATTTTGCGCCGTTTCTCTACTTGCTCTACTTAGTAGTCTTTTCTGTAGCGTGTTTGCGTAGTCTCTATCAATGGTGTCCTTTGGGTTTTCGATGGTCAAACGACATTGGAACTGCCCTATCCTAGCTCTTTAAGGCCGTTCAACTCTACGAACTGTGTTTGTGTTTGAAGGAGCCTCCCAGCAACCGTTCTTTTGCGGAGACGGCGGGTGGATGGAGAAGCCCTCCCAGTAGTGGTTCTCTTCGCTTCTTGCCTCTTTTCTCCTGTCCTTCTCTCCTTCTTTTCTGTTCTTTTTTCTCTGCTCTTTCTCTTCTTGTTTTCTCCTCTTATATTTTTGTTCCCTCTCTCTCTCTCTCTGTTTGTCTGCTTTTTCTTTCTCTTTGTTGATGTTTGTCTCCGTGTCTCTCCCTGCTTGTCTTGGTTGATCGGGCTCAAGCCATTTCTGGCAGTTTCCAAGATGGTCTGGCATATTCGAGATCTGGCTTTCTTGCTTTAGGAGTGCCAGTGACCAGAGTGTCACTTTGGTGGTGGGTTCTGGCACCTTGCCAATCTGCAAGGAGGTTGGGCGGCCGGGATTGAAACAAAGGATACTTAGGTCTTGTTTGGATCGGAACATATTGGAGCAGAGATTCAGAGATAGCGGAATTGGGAGTTGCCACCCACCGGTAGCTGCGGAATGCAAAAGATCTTCTTGTCAAATGAAGGGTAACGTTTGTGCCTTCCAAAACAAGTAAATGAATTTCATTGAACAATTCAGGTTCTCTTTGCCATTTGTCTTAGACCCTCCTTTTGAATTCATCATGATAGGCCAAGGAGCCTTGCCTGGTGGCGGTGCAGCGGGGTGAGGCGGAAGCGGCGGGTTCCGGGATGGTCTGCCACCACTTCTCCGCTGGCGCCGCCTTGGGAGCTTTACAACCACTGGGAAAGGATTTGTGCTTCAGGAGGGGGGAGAAAGCAATGAACAAGAAGCTACTAGGAGCAAAGGGCATCGCTACTAGCAACAAAGGGTATTACTACTAGTAGTAAGAAGCAGTCTTACTACTAGTAACAAGAAGCTACTAGTAACAAAGGAGACGAAAGGAGGAAGACACCGGGAGAAGAAAGCAAACAAAGCGGCATTGGTCATTCATCAGCAGCATGCTCGGCAAAAGTTCTAAACACACAGTACTGCTAGACACGGGAATATTACAATGATTTCAGAACTTTGTGGAGGTTTAAGAAGTTTAAGATAACTGTTTTTTTGGCTTGGAATAAGCCCATGTTTGGTTTCACATACCATCATGTCAGCCGTCAGCCCACATTTCATCCCTGCGAGGTCCAAACATGTTTACGCAGCCCTGGCGACGGCCTTGAACAAGTCTGAGGTTCATTGGAAAAAGTCTAAACATACAAAAGTGCAGTTTTGATGAATCGCCTGTATTTGGCAATTGCCCTTTTTCTTCTGTGGTATTTCTTTGTCTTCGTGTGAGTTGGCTTCAATTCAGTGGGAAGATTCCAACGATTCCAAGTTCCCAGGGACCAACATAAAGAGGACAATCCCTTTCACATGTTCCCAATGACCGGGTCCCATGAAGTTCTCTTCCCATCAAGACCACCCCAATAGCGATGGCCTCCACCGAGAAGCTCAGGTGGTTTTAGCCTGGGATCCCAATCGCAATGATGGCAGTCGGCCCTACAGCTGCTTGGCACGTGTGACCTTTCCTCAGATGCAGCGGCTGACGACCTTGGCCGTGGACCTCGTGGCCTCGGTGATCTACGACCGAGTCGCTCGGTGCGATGGCTAGGGAAGTCGTTTTGAGACCCCTTCAAGGCCCTTCTGTTCTGGCCGGAACAGGGTGCATTTTGACTTATTGCTCAAATTTGCTTGTGGTACAAGGGACGAACATATTGCACTGCACTATAATACAGACCGTAGTAACTGTTCAGTGACCTGCGGGCACTTTTTCCTTCCTATCGCGGTGGATGCACCTGATCGGAGGTCACCGACTCGATCATCACCTTGGGCTTCTCGGGGTCTCAGACCATCATCGCCGATCAATACCAAGCCTCCACGCTGAAGCCTCAACTCAGGCGACTCGGATGAGCGTCCGGTGGGACGGCAGATGGGTCCACGGTGAGTCCACGGTGGTCCACGTTTGGTGTCTTTTTGGGAGTGGGGTGGGTGCTGCGATGGTACTGATCTGATACGGTGTTGTCAGGTGCGGACTGGGAACCCAAAGGCTGGCTGGTTTGGTCATTCTGCTACTATAGTGGAGAAGAATGTGCTGTGATGACAAGCTGGCACGTGGTTGAGGGCAAACACGAGCTGCAAAGCGATCCTGTTTTTTGCAACCTTTTAACAACAGTATCAGGGCTTTGATCTCTTCCCAATGAGTGATTAGAGTGATACAACGTGTGTGTACAAACATGTTACACTAATTACTAATTACATAATACACACATGTATTACTATATATGTAATATACATGTAAATATATTTCATTATTTTACCATATATTTAGACATATATACTTGAACTTAATGAGACCTCCTCTTCGGATGACGTCGCGAGGTATTCCATCCCGATCTCCGTGACGTGGCTGTTGCATGCGCCGAAGATGTCGGACGGCTTCCTGCTCTTCCTGGGCTCCGAGGACGAGTGAAAAAATAGGAAATAGACGAAACAAAGCACAAAAAAGCACCTTATGTCTTTTTCAGGTGGTTTTTCCTATTCTTGGCTTTCTATTTCATGTTCGTTTTTTTGTTTTCTTTTCTTTGTTCTTTGCTTGGGCTCCGAGACGCCCTTCATCGGGAGCATCTTCGCCGTGGATTTGCGTCGGCAGATGATCTACCAACAAGATCCCCCGACGGGAGGCCCCAACCAACGACCACGGAGATGGGTTTTGCCCTACAACAAATTCGTGGAACGTCTACCGGACAATCCGGCGGCTTCAAAGCAAAGTGCAGCTCTCAGTGGTTGAACTGTTCTTGATGGAACGCGGCAAATCACAGAAAGATAAGCTCTGCAACACCAGCTTGGACACACTGGCAACTTCAATGGGCTTCAGTAAGCTTTGGTCCGTTGGGAAAGTTCAATTGACACGGAATCTCTGAGGCCAGGATGGCCCCTGCTCCACACTGTGAGCTGCAGCCACTCGGAAGGGGGGTCAGGATTTGTTCAAGAAAAAGTGTTCTTCTTGCCTTCTTGCTACTAGTAATGAGAAAACAAAAGGAAGAGAAGAGGAAGGTCAAAAGGCTGAAAGAGAAGGATATGTTTTTGAACCTTTCTTTGGACCTTTCCTATTCTTCCTTCCCTTCTTTCAAGCAGGGCAGCAGCTCCACTTGACATTGTAGTTTGATTTAGTGATGTTATTTTCTTATTTTTCAAGGGCACAGATTAAAACGGGTGTGGCACTTCCTTGCAACAGGTTGTGAGCAGCACAGAGGAGCGGCGAACTACACTGCCTCAGTTGTGTGAGTTTCGACGCTAGAACTTGTCAAAAGCAACGCAGACTGAGCAGCTTGTGACAAAGTGACATAGCTGTTGCGATGTTGAGTGTGACGAAAAAGCTTTGCGCTGAAAAACCCAGAGCACCTTGTGGAGCACCTTGCGGAGCACCTCGACTCAGAATGTTCCTTTTCTTGCTTGATAAGCTTTACACCTCGGCTCGAATTAGAAGCTCAAAGAGGCTTAGGGAATGGACTACTCGATTCCGCTTTTTGCATCATTCATTTTTTTTTACCTTTTCAGGAAGGGCACGTGTCGAGGAACGGCACGTGTGCGACCGGCCATCGTGTCGCCAAGGGCTTCCTCTTCAAGTGCAAGGCGCCGACGGCAAACACTCCGGAGGCAGTGCCCCCAGTGCCTCTGAGTCGCGCAAGCTGAGAGAAACGTGTCGAGCTAAGTAAGCTCCGGTAGAGCTTACAAATAAAGATCATTTGGTCGCTTAGACCTGTTTTTGGTACCTAGATCATTTTGCGTGCAGCGTCGAATAGTATCAACTCTTGAGTCTTGTTTCCTTTCTTGCACCTTCAGGGAAGCGCAAGAACTTGAGGAGATAACAGAGTTACCATGCGAAGGAGCTTTAACTGCTTAAGTGAGGCTGACCGTGAAGCCAACCCCGCAGAGATGACGGATCAACAGGAAGCCGAGGAGCTTGAGAAGGAGGAGCGGATTGAGCCAGAGAGATAAATCGTAGAATGTTGAAGAGGATCCGTTGAAGAGCGAACAAGAAGCTACTAGGAACAAAGGGCATAGCTACTAGGAGCAAGGACGCTACTAGGGGCTCCTGGCCTTACTAATGGGTTTTTCAACATGGTTTGGGGTGGGAACAGTTGTCGCTGGGACATCACGTTGCCCCAACCTTTTCAGAAACAAAGAACATTATTTTTGAATACGAACACTTTGAATCCATTGAAGGCAAAGGCTCTTCTGTTATTACTTTTTCATTGATATTTTTTTATATAAATACGTTTCCTCCAGTGTTAGTTGCAGTTGGACATTTGGGTCTTGTTTTGCACCTTCATAACAGCATCAGCCCCACGAGGAAGAGGCATTAGCTGAGGAAAACGTGGGACTTTGGCCGGAGACCTTGGAGCATAATGCAGGCTCCTGCGTGAGCAAAGACACAAGTTTTGAAGATCTCAAGTTGTTGGTGTCGATATTGAATGTGTCACCCAAGTTTGGGCCATTTCATTTCATGTTTCTGTTTGTCGCCATGAATTTGTTTCTTGTCCGGATGCCAGCACATTATAGGACGCTATTAGGTGGAGGCCATCGCAAGTAGGTTGGAGGCCATCACTACTAGTTACTAGTAACAAGAAGCTACTAGGAGCAAGAAGCTACTACAGGCCTGGCATCGCTACTAGGAGCAAGGACGCTGCTAGGGGCTCCTGGCCGTACTACTAGGAGCATCCTTACTACTAGTAACAAGAAGCTACTTAGTATCATCTTGAGATCTGCTTCGGAGCTTTGAGCCGTCGCCGTTGGCTCCACCAAGGCCTTCGCTTGGTGTGCCAAATGAGATGCTTCAGGCTTGGTACATCTGGAGCATCGAAGAACAGAGGCACATGTCATTTCATCCGTTGCCTATGGTAACGATATGCATTCCAACCTAATAGCGATGGCCTCCAACCTACTAGCACTAAAAGCACTATATAAACACACATGATTGAATATCACATTGAAGCATATGCCGCACGATTCATTCACAAAGAAGCCTGCTATGAGGCTTCGGAATTGAGCTTGTACGTTTAACACATTTGAAGCTGAACTGATATATTTTTTTTTCGATCTTCCTTGCTTGAACAACTCGAGATGGCTGCTCCTCAGACTTGAGGATTTATTTCATTCATTGATGTTGTGTCCGCTTTGCAGTATTTATGCTCAATCGTATATTGTTTTCACTTTCAGCCAGGTGTTCTTCGCGCAAAAAAAACGGCGATGCTAACACCTGAAGTTGTACCCAGGTGTTTTCCGCCAATCTACCAAGACTAGATGAGCGAAGATATGCGAAGATGCGACACATTCGAGGAACACTCAGAACCGAAAGCCACAATACAAAGATATGCTTCCTTCAGATACAACTAGCACATGACCAAAAGACATGAACAAGGCAGGGGCTTCGAAATGAAGACATGTTCTTCGACTGGTCGTGTTCCCTTTCGCTTCCAGCTCCGGCGCCTTCGCTCCCATGGCCCGGCGCTCGGACAGTCGGAGGCCCTCGCCCCGGCGCCGGCGCTCGGACTCGCGACGAGACTCCAGGCCGGCCGAATCGGGAAGGCTCCGGCGCAGCAAGTTGAGCTAAAGAAGAAACAACATGAAACCGACCTGATAGCAATGGCCTCCAAACTGAGAGCGATGGCCTCCAACCTAAGCCGCTGAGCTAGTGAGAAGATGTAAGAAGTTACTGAGTAGCAGCTAAGAAGCTACTAGTGGACGCAAGAAAGCTCACACTTCTATTCAGGTGGTTCTTAGATTGTTTTGGCCATCGCTATTAGGTTGGAGGCCATCGCTATTATATCTTACATGTAAACAAATGCATATACGGCTTTGCTCTTTCCTACAAGTCGCTGGCAGGCGCCGCTCACCACCTCGGCGCCGATCCCCACCGCGCAGGCGTGGCAAGAGCGGTCGAAAGGATGAATAGACTTGTGGTTCGAGCGCCTTTTTTGTTCTTGTTACTATTAGCAATGGCCTCCACCTAATAGCGTCCTAATACGCGATAGAAACACTTCGCATAACTCTTAGCATTTTGTTGATGCTTGGTGTGGTAAATGCGGTTTCTGGGTGATTATCATTTGCATGACTAAATTGCTATGCAAGACCCATGTGGTCTCCGAGCAGACAGTCTCAGAAGCTACCAGGGTGTACATGCCCAAGTGTTCTTGGTGTTTGGCAACTTGTTCTGCCTTTGGCCGATGTAGGCGCAGCCCTAGTCGGTCGAGGTGGGCCCGTTGCCAGACGTACTTTCTGCGGAAGTTCACAGATGGCTGAAAGGAATGAAGCTAAATGACACCGCCAAAGCTGCACTGGTGATGGTCAAGATGAACAACACACATAGCGTCGTCATGTCGAGTCCAAGAACAAATCTGAGAAAGACATTTGGTCGTTTTATGTAGTAAAGACTGATCTGGTGTTGCTTCGTTGCCAATCTGTTTGACGCGCGAGCCTCGCATGTTTCCCCGCTGCCAACACAGGTCGCCGCCCCGCCGGTCGCCGCAGCGGCGCTCGCCGCCCCGGCGTTCGCGCTCACCACGGGCGCGCACGTCGCCGGCGAAGGCCGGAGCAAGGAAGGAGAAGGAAGCGGAAGGAAGGATTTGAAAGAGAGAAATACTAGCGATGGCCTCCAACCTATGAGGAATGGCCTCCATCCTAAGAGCGATGGAGGCCATACTAGAGTGTAAAGAGATATTAGAGAGAGAGAGAGAGAATCTAATTGACATAATTACATCGCAAATGGTAGATAACAAGACGGGAGTGACTAGATGAAGAGAGTATGCAGTATGCATGCGAAATACAACAAGAGAACATCTAGAAAGATGATCAAAAGGGGACATGTCAGCTATTATAGTTTTATCTTGGATCACTGGATCACATATTGTGACCATATTTGATATCCCTGGGTATTTGTGAGCTCCAGCAGTCAGAATGACCACGACAATGATACATACAAGTTGGGTTTTAAAAAAGGAGTTGTTGGACGCCGCATGTTGGTTCATCAGTGGGCTCTTGTTGGTGACTACTGCTTGAAATCTCATGAACTCGTTCTAGTTGCCGCTACTAGGAACAAGAAGCTATTAGGGGCTCCTGGCCTCGCTACTGGCCTTACTACTAGGAGCAAGAAGCTACTAGGAGCTCCTGGCATCGCTACTGGGAGCAAGAAGCTACTAGGAGCTCCTGGAATCGCTACTGGGAGCAAGAAGCTAGTAGGGGCTCCTGGCCTTACTACTAGGAGCAAGAAGCTACTAGGAGCTCCTGGCATCGCTACTAGG
>CAXAMN010010069.1:2416-14744 GCA_963970005.1 Durusdinium trenchii
GCTAGTAGGTTGGAGGCCATCGCTAGTAGGTTGGAGGCCATCGCTAGCACGTTGGAGGCCATTGCTATTGGGTTGGAGGCCATCGCTACTAGGTTGGAGGCCATCGCTACTAGGTTGGAGACCATCGCTAGCAGGTTGGAGGCCATTGCTATTGAGTTGGAGGCCATCGCTAGTAGGTTGGAGGCCATCGCTACTGGCCATCGCTAGTATGTTTGATACCATCGCTAGCAGGTTGGAGGCCATCGCTAGTAGGTTGGAGAACATCGTTAGCAGGTTGGAGGCCATCACTCGCAGGTTGGAGGCCATCGCTAGTAGGTTGGAGGCCATCGCTAGTAGGTTGGAGGCCATTGCTATTAGGTTGGAGGCCATCGCTAGGAGGTTGGAGACCATCGCTAGCAGGTTGGAGGCCATCGCTAGTAGGTTGGAGGCCATCACTAGTAGGTTGGAGGCCATCCCTGGTAAACAGGGAGAGACTCTCCCAGAGAGTCTTTATCGACTGCAACAGTCCCAGCCTTTGCCATGCTGTTTGCCTGCCTCCCACTCACCTTTCATGCTGTCATGACGTATGGCAAATTCTGCAAAGACAAAGAATCTCCTGTCGTTTTGGCCCTGGTGCTTGCTTTCGGCTTGGATCGCGCCTTCGTAGATGCGACCATCGGGCCAAACGAATTTGCCTTGACCATGCCTGCACAGGAAGCAGGTATTAACCAGTATACATATATATATATAAGCCTATCAGGTGCTTCTGTGCTTGTCTGTGGTCAACTGCAGTGGTCCCAAAAAAGGTATAAGACATGGAAGGGTGCAAGGGCGTGCATGGAAGCCTTCCGTTCCCGCCGTTCCCAACCTCAGACCATCACGATAAGTGCCGTGGTAAGATCGGCCATCGGGCCATTTGAAGCGTCCCTGACCATGCATCAGGTTTGCCTCCGCGTCCGCAAGTTGAGAGAAATGATGCAGGCGTCGGGCAGTTTTCTTATCACAAAACAAGAACAACAAGATGATGTTTTTGTGTTTTCCTTTTTGTTTCAAAGAACTTTAGCCCGTGGCCCTGCCTCCTTACTTAATCAAGTAGGCGCCTACTTAATCAAGTAAGGGAGTCAGCTCCTAGCTACTTAAGCGAAGGGCGGGAGGGAGTTTCCTTGAAGAAGCGCTCGCACTATTCATTTGGCTCCTAGATTTTTGGGGAAACCTAACTTCTGAAGACGCACAGAAGTCCAAGCAGAAACGCTTGCCACTGAGCCAGGATGCTTGCCACTGCCCATCATAGCTCCGGCCATCCGGCCACTTCTGTCGGCCTCAAAGTTTCTGCGCCACGCCGCCACGCCCCGTCGCTCGTGGAGCAAAGCCGGGCTTCGGACCATGACCGCAGAAGTAATCCTTGAAAAAGTGGCCCTCAAAATGAGACGCACATGTAAAGTTACATACAACCTACTAGCGATGGCCTCCAACCTAGTAGCAATGGCCTCCAACCTATAGTAGCGATGCCCTCCACCCTAGTACCGATAGCCTTCAACCTAGTAGCGATGGCCTCCAACCTAGTAGTGGCGATGGCCTCCAACCTAGTAGCGATGGCCTCCAACCTAGTAGCGATGGCCTCCACCCTAGTACCGATGGCCTCCACCCTAGTAGCGATGGCCTCCACCCTAGTAACGATGGCCTCCAACCTAGTAGCAACCTAGTAAGGCTTCTCATGGAAGATATGAATACCAACATAGACCCCAAACAGCTTCAGCAGGACTTTGCGTCAAATCCTTGAATTCAATTGTTGGTGGAAGCGTCTGCAATTATATTCCTATGGCCTCCAGCTGTTTGCGAACGTCATATCAACAGTGGAGAGAGGGAAAACAGTGCGGCCAAGCAAGGGAAAAGGAAGGCCCGGACCCGGCAACGCAAACAAACAAAACACAGAGATCTTGAGAAGACCCGGACTTGGCGGTGAAGAAAGGGCAGACGTGCGCCACTACTATCATGGCCAGCCCTTTTCTTCCTAAGAGAGAACCCCAACAGCAAACTGTTTGGGGAAAAGACAGAAAGACAATGAAAAGGCATTCAATTTGATACATACCGCATTACAATGTGCATTCATCATGTGTAAGGAATTTAGGAGTGGATGGAATACAGAATACTTCCCCTTCTCCGCCTTGTACTCAGAGCCGTCTGGCCAGCGGAAAAGACCTTCTCCAGATTTGTAGCCTTCTTCATAGCCTCGCTTCGGCATTCGATTCAAAGTGTTTCTCAACGTTCATCATCTTCTTTTCGACATGTCGTTCGGCATGCTTGGCGGTCGCTAGGTGTGCATAGCCGGGGGACTTCCAGAGAAGCGTCCACCATCAGCATAATGCTCCTCCCCGTGGCCATGCTTTTGGTCGTTGACCCACTCGCCCTCGTACCTGACAAGGAATTGCAGGAAAGCAAATAGGGTGGAGGCCATCGCAATTAGGCTGGAGGCCATCGCTAGTAGGTACTTAAGCTTGGTAGCTACTCACCCTTTGCTCTTATCTGAGAGCCAGCTGACAACAAGGGGGACTAGAGATTTGGACCGAAGGTAGAGATGGCTTGTGCCAACCTGACTTTGTTCGCTGCAATGTGAATGCCATGGCCACAAGCCTCCCAAAAAGCAGTCGATCAATGAAATTGGAATTGAAGAGACATCAAACAGCAAAAGGAATCTCATACAAACATCAACGCTTGTGCCTTGCCATATCTCCATTGCCCATCGTAAACGTCCCCCTGTCAGCTTACACAAAATAAGCATGCACCCGTCCTCAAAAAGCCAACAAAAATAGGTTTAAAGTTCTATGAACCCTGGTACAAACAGAAGTTGGACGTGCAACAAACTAAGCCGATTGACCGATTGAGAAGCAAGCACGCCAAGCGCTTGAAGACGCGGCCTGCTCAAGTCGACCTTTGCCATGAGGAACATCCTGAAGCCATTGGCCCGAATAGCATGAGCCATCGGCCCAGACCTGAACTAGCCATGCCCCAAGCGAATCTGGTCTACTCGATGCCTGCGTCATGCTCCAAATGCTCCATGTGTTCATGCTCTTCTCATGCCTGCGTCCCTTTGCCATGCCGAAAGCACCCTGGAAAGAAAGTGGGGATTTCAAGCAAATGGGGCGAACATGGACAAGAAAAAGACAAGAACGAAGCCAAGCTATTAGGTTGGAGGCCATCACTATTAGGTTGGAGGCCATCGCTTTTAGGTTGGAGGCCACCGCTAATATGTTGGAGACCATTTCTTTGGAAAAGAAAAAGATAAGAACAAAGCCAAGTGCCGCATCGAGCCTAACCACTCGCCCGTGTAGCTGCCGCCAGCTCTGTCTTCCACTTTGGTCTTCTGAAGCAAGGAAAGAAAACAGTAGCTGCCGCCAGATAGTTCCAAAGTGTGTCCAAGTTTGTCCCAGCTTTTGCAAGTTTGAACTGCAGTGGAACCTGCAAAGCTGGCCCAAAAGAAGATAACCATGCCCCTTATGCTCAAACACTGGGCACCCAGCCCAGAAGGCTATGCCCTGAAACTGTATTTAAGTTTCCCCAACAATCTAGGAACCAAATGAATAGTGTGAGCGCTTCTTCAAGGAAGCGTGAGCTATCTTGCGTCCAGTTAGAAGCTGGAGCAGCTAGGAGCAGCTAGGAGCGAACTGTTCCCTTAATTAAGTAGGCGCCTACTTCATTAAGTAAGGAGGCAGGGCCAGCAGGGCGTAGCGGGCTAAAACAGGAAAGGAAGGCCATGTTCAAACCTTCACACGACCCTTCACCATTCCCGTCCTGGACCTTCATCTTCACACTTCTTGGCGTGATTTCAACGGCCTGGGGGGTTCAACCCAGTGCAGAAATCGGTGGCATCTGTGCACATCTGTCACAAACATTGCGAATGGATCAAGTGACATCTCATTTTTCTCAATCTCTTCAAGTCGTCCAACATCTTCATCTTCAAGCATCCGGCAGATCTGTCTTTGAATGCAATTATACTATTCATATTATATTCGATCTATATAGACCTTTATGAGTATGTATATAACATATATGCGGCATCCACCCGAATCTGCCATGTTCTGGAAAAATCGGACTCACGATTTCAGCAAGATTTTGGTCCTGGGCCCTAGAACTGAACATGTGTTCTAATAGCTTCTTGTTCCTAGTAGTAAGGCACTTGTTACTAGAAGCGATGCACTTGTGACTACTAGCTTCTTGTTCCTAGTAGTAAGGCACTTGTTACTACTAGCGATGCACTTGTTACTACTAGCTTCTTGTTCCTAGTAGTAAGGCACTTGTTACTACTAGCGATGCACTTGTTACTACTAGCTTATTGTTGTAACGATTTTGGTCGGAAAGCACAACTTCGAAAGTTGAGCTTTCGTACATCTAGCCCACTTGAAAAAGCACGTGAAATTTTACATGGAATGTGCTTTCGTAGCCAAAATGTAACCCAGTAATAAAGGTAGGGTCCCCCAGTAGTCCTTGCTCCTAGTAGCGATGCCCTTGTTACTAGTAGCTTCTTGTTACTAGTACTAATGCCTGTTACTAGTACTATTGCCAGGAGCTGCTCCTAGTAGCGATGTTATTTGTTACTAGCAGCTTCTTGTTACTAGTACTAATGCCTGTTACTAGTACTAATGCCAGGAGCTACTAGTAGCGTCCTTGCTCCTAGTAGTGATGCCCTTTGTTACTAGTAGCCCAAGACATCAGCAATTCTGAGAACGCTTCGTGTTTGCCGCGTATGAACCATGGCAAAAACTCCTTGTGTGGCAGTGGCAGATGCTCACCCCTTTGTGAGGACCATCCCAGACCATCCCCTCTCATCCACAATGAATGTTCTGGACCATGGCACATATATCAGACATGACATAAACCATGCTGGTTAGACCATCCTGGCCTTACTAGGAGCGATCGAACGCTACGAACGGGGCTCCTGGCCTTAAAAACGAACGGAGCGATCGGACGCTACGAACGGGGTTCCGAAGCAGAGCGCCTTGCAGACCTCCTCTTGGGGCTTAACATCCATCTCATCTGCCGCGGAGACCTGCCATTGCTCCTCCACTGCATCAGCCTTAGGGGGCGTCGTCGTCGAGTCGCGACGTCGCTGCGTCGCTGCCAATTGCTCGATCGGAGTCGCTGCTTATGAAAAGCACAGACTCGTGTTTTGCGTCAGGTTGAGCGCCTTTAAAGGGCTTGAGCAAAGAACCCTTCTGGGCCCAACACATGGATCACCTTGTTCACCACATCCCTTGGCTCCAGGAAAATGAGTCAAGGAACAGTGTTGTTCCTTTCAGCCTTGTCCGCTTCTACAGTCCTACTTGATCTTGGAATTGTCATCTCTAAAGGGTAATGTCCAAGTGTTCTTGTCGCCAAATCTGGTCTTGTCCATTAGTTCGGCGTTCAGCGATCTACCAAATCAGTGAGCCAAATCCTGAGCTTGCCGCTTGCATTCACAGAAGCCTGCTTGACTCGAACTGCTCCCCATGAAGCCTGTCAGAGAATGCTCTGGACTGGAAAAGAACGTCTCGCATCTCGTCTCGCGAGACGTCGACGTCAACGCTCCACCTGCTAGACGTCTGGACGAAGGCTCCAGCGACTTTGGGGACAGCTCGCCATGGCACCGCTTCAGGCTTCAGGATGTGACCACATTCCGCCCCCCCCGTGTTTTGGTACAGCCCACAACTCGCAATCAATAATTGGGTCATCCAGCTAGGTTAAAGTGGGACCGCCATTTCAAGAAAAGGTCTATGTCGTGTAATGCTCTACTCATGGATTCAGCTATTACTTGATTTTGTGAAGTAAAGGGTTGCACGAAGAAAGCACCAAGATTCATGAGCAAAAGCAGTCAACAAGACACTCACAATGGTTCCACACTAGCCGAGGCCAATGCATTTGAGTTTGCTCATACCTGCCGAAGCACAGCAAATCACAGTGGTCATACAGTGCCGTCCACCGTCCAGAGCCCGCTGTGACAGTCCGGTCGCCTCTTTCTACCCTTGATGGTCATCTCAATCTTCTTCTCACACCTCAACAGCTTCTAGCTAGTAACAAGTGCCACGCTAGTAGTAACAGGTGCCTTACTAGTAGTAACAAGAAGCTAGTAGAAACAAGTGCCTTACTACTAGTAACAATAAGAATTTAATTAGAATTGTAATTACTAGCAAAGGAATCTACTAGGACCTTTTCGCGCGCGCGCGCGCAAGCGGGGGGGGACGATGCACCTACTCCTACTAGTAGTAACAAGAAGCTATTAGAATTAAACTTAATAGCTTCTTGTTACTAGTAGCGATGCACCTTGTTACTAGTAGCTTCTTGTTACTAGTAGCGATGGCCTCCAACCTCATAGCAATGGCCTCCAACCTAGAAGCTTCTCGTTACTAGTAGCGATGCACCTTGTTATTAGCAGCTTCTAGTAGCAATGGCCTACAATCTAATAGCGATGATGGCCTCCAACCTAGAAGCTTCTCGTTACTAGTAGCGAGGCACCTTGTTACTAGTAGCGATGGCCTCCAACCTAATAGCGATGGCCTCCAACCTAGTAGCTTCCTGTTACTGGTAGGGATGCACCTCGTTACTAGTAGCTTCCAATACCTCCAACCTAACAGCGATGGCCTCCAAGCTAGTAGCATCTTGTTACTAGTAGCGATGCACCTTGTTAGTAGCTGCTTGTTACTGGTAGCGACGGCCTCCAACCTAATAGCAATGGCCACCAACCTAGTAGCTTCTTGTTACTAGTATATAGTAGCAATGGCAACCAACGCAATAGCGATGGCCTCCAAACACTAGTAGCTTCTTGTTACTAGTAGCGATGCACCTTGTTACTAGTAGGGATGGCCTACAGCCTAATAGCGATGGCCTCCAACCTAGTAGCTTCTTGTTACTAGTAGCGATGGCCTCCAACCTAATAGTGATGGCCTCCAACCTAGTAGCTTCTTGTTACTACCAGCGATGCACCTTGTTACTAGTAGCTTCTTGTCACTAATAGCGATGGCCTCCAACCTAATAGGAATGGCCTCCAAACTAGTAGCTTCTTGTTACTACTAGCGATGCAACTTGCTACTAGTAGCTTCTTGTCACTAGTAGCGATGGCCTCCAACCTAATAGCGATGGCCTACAACCTACTAGCTTCTTGTCACTAGTAGCGATGGCCTCCGACCTAATTGTGACGGCCTCCAACCTAGTAGCTTCTTGTTACTAGTAGCGATGGCATCACACCAAATTGTGACGGCCTCCTACCTAGTAGCTTCTTGTTACTAGGAGCGATGCAGCTTGTTACTAGTAGTCAAATCCCAGGCTCGTTCTGCTCGTTCGGCTCAGTGTTCGTTCTCACCGCTTGTGTTTTTGACCGTAGGAATGTGGTAGCACTGGGAGCTGGACTCACCGGGAGTAAACCTAACGTGTCGAAAGTGACAAGACTCCAGTTGCAAAAAGAGAGAGAAGCTTAGAGCCAGGCTCCAAAGTTCCTTCCTGCGCTTCGAAGTCTTCACCCACCTCAAGTTCAAATTTAGCTTCAAGTTCATTTCAACTAACGAGAGTTGCCAAAAGGCCGACGAGAATAGTCACAAATTAGTGTGGAATTCAGTGGCAAAACAGGGAGGCAAAAACGGTTCCCGTCGTCTCCAGTGACATGTCCACCGGACAATCCACGTGACGCATCTTTCTCGCCTGGGCTGAATCACCTTCACATCGATACTTGCAGGAGACCTGGTCGTTCAAGTAACAAGTGCATCGCTTCTAGTAACAAGTGCCTTACTACTAGTAACAAGAAGCTACTAGAAACAAGTGCATCGCTACTAGTAACAAGTGCGTTACTAGTAGTAACAAGAAGCTACTAGGGGCTCCTGGCCTTACTACTAGGAGCAACGACGCTACTAGGAGCGAGGTCGATGAAACGACCCGTCGATACTCGGGTTGTGCTCTGTTCCGGGAACGTCGCGTCCTCTCGCTCCGTTCGTAGCGATGCCCTTTGTTACGTTCGTAGCTTCTTGCTCCTAGTAGCGATGCCAGGAGCTACTAGTAGCTTCTTGTTCCTAGTGGCTTCTTGCTACTATCAGGTCTTAATTTGGTGGATGTGCCAAAAATAGAAGCAGAGCCACATGTTTCGTAACGACAAAAACTACACCCCCAAGCAAGTGCGAGGGTGGAGCCACTCTGCAAACTGCGACCTGCACTCCTAAAGGTCCTAAACCTTGGACACTCAAACGAAAAGTCGAAGCGCTGATTCTCACGGCCTTTCCACTTGCCCCTTCTATTCTCTTCACCATCACATCGAACTGGGCAAGGCCAAACAAGGCGAGAAAAGAGTGCCATTTGGCATGCAAGGCGGGCATGGCGATTGGCACCAAACACAAGCTTTAAAGCACCTTGACATCCACATCGGGCTTTGAGTGCACTTCAACTTGATCATGCTCATGGTCGAAGCAGAAAATCCCGGGTCTCAGTTGCGCTTCGCTTCGCGCTTCGCTTCGCGCTTCGCTTTGCTGATTTGTCAAAGAGCTCAAAGATGTGAGGAGATTTGTCGAGTTGGGAGAATTCTAGTTCAAACACGAGTTCCAAGCAGTCCAAACACCACTGAGTTGATGACATGTCCTTGTCGATGATCTTGATGGTGGTTATGGCATTGTCTCCCAAGATAGCGAAGCGAATGCTATCCTTGCCGCCATCGCCATTCTTGTGCACTTTAGGCTCCAAGAGCTCGATGTAGAACCTGGAGCAAGCTGAGTAATAGCGTCCTTGCTCCTAGTAGCGATGCCCTTTGTTCCTAGTAGCTTCTTGCTCCTAGTAGTACGGCCAGGAGCCCCTAGTAGCGTCCTTGCTCCAAGAGCTTTTGTTCCTTTTTCCTTTCGTCCTTTTACCTTTCCTTTTTTTCTTGGTCCGTTTTAGACCCATTTCGACCTCCCGTTCTCTTTTTCCAAGAACACATGTTCGACCTCCCGTTCGTGTCGCACTTGCCGCATCTGTGGCGAAGACTTCGACCATGACCTGGGCGCCGGACTCTTCTTGGTCTTCGCAGCGGTCATCGTCCACGATTTCAACCTGAAAAGGAGGTCTCCAGGTCTCACTTGGACCATGTCAAAACGAGGGAGAAGCTGGCTAGCTAGTCTAAGGTTCCAAATGGAAGCAAAAAATGCTTGTTCTGTTGTTTGCAAAAAAAGAAACGCAAAACACTTCTTCGATCACGACCGGTGTGTGCAGAACATTGTTGTGCATGCGAGTGAGTAAACGGTGAGTGAACACTGATGGGATCCCGGAATCCACCTCGAAGGACTTCTGCTCTTCCCCAGGATTGAAGCCTTGAGACGTGACGAGCAATGGCCTCCAACCTTCTTTACTAGCGACGGCCTCCAACCTAATTAATAGATATTAATAGGACTGTTTTGGATTAGCCACTTTGTCACCCTATGATGCTACAATTTTGAAGTCGACATGTTGTTTCGCCATCGCAGTCTCCGAATGTATCCAAGTCCCCAAACTCAACTTGCCCTCCGTGGGTTTGAAGTCCTCTACAGAGGTTGCCGTGCCATCTTTGGTCCTCGCAACTTATTTGCAGAAACGAAGAGAACCTCTGACTCTTGCAGCTCATTCAATTCTTGCTGTGCAGCTCTGCGCTGTGCCTGTATCCAACAGTGGCCATACAATCCAACAAGCCACTGCGGGTGACCACCACCTCGACCTGTCGTGGATGTGAGGTGGAGGTAGGTCCATCTTATAGTGCTTAAACAGGTTCTTTCCGAAACTAGAAGTGCGACGGTCCGAGATGAGAAAACGACGTAAGAAACGACGGGAAAAACGATGCCGGTAGGCGATCGGATGGGGAAACGGGGCCGAGCGTTGCAAGCACAGGTGACAATGTGGAGAGTCCAAAGAAACACTTGGAATCTTGACAACACCCTAGAGCAAGGACATCACTACGTACTCCTCACAACTCCAAACAAGGAACCATTCTTTCCGTGTCTTTCCTTGTCTCTTCTTGTCTTTCCGTGTTTTCCTTTCTTGTTTGCCTTTTCTGGCCCCTTTTGTGTTGTTTCCCCTTAGAGAACGCACTTTTATGGGCGAAGCCGCTTCCAGCTCGGGCCGCTCGGGAAAATAAAACAACACCGAAGCGGTGGAGCGGTAGAAGATGTCGACAAAATGGTGGCCTTGCCACAGTTCTCCATGCAGGCCACCGACATCATCAGAAAATTGAAGACGCAGCGCTCCTCAGGAGACCTGAATCCAAACGACCATGTTCACAAGATAGTAGTAACAATGTTTGCTATTAGGAACAAGTGCCTCGCTACTAGTAACAAGTGCCTTACTAGTAGTAACAAATTAGAATTAAGTTAAATTGCAAACGACCTTGTTATTTCTTGTTCGAACAACTTGCGACGACAACTTGAACTGGAATACTTGTGTGTGTGTGTGGGAATACTGCAATGCTCATTCTGCAGCACATTCATCCGCTCAGCTGTCCGGAGGCGAGATGTCGTTCTCTTTTGGGCTCAGGGATACATCCGAAGCTTCACTTCGTCAATCGTCGTGCTGTCATGCTGCAGCACACTCTTTTAGGAAAAGACGAGATGAAGATCCTTCTCAAAGCTGTCTGCTCATTGGCTGTATTGCTCTTAAAAGTTTCAAATGTCGGCCAGCCAGGTGAAGGATGGTCTGTTTGGGCTGTCGCATCGATGGTGTTTTTGGACCTCAGGTTCCAATCCCGATCTGACCATCCCTCATCCAGGTTGTGGCCCCCAGGCGTGTTACATGGCATTGGCTGGCGAATTTCGGCTAAAGTACACAAAGCACGGCCAACGACAAAGCACCGAAAGGTTAACGGCAATGCATCACCTAACGGCCTAACCTACGAAGAGCGCCACGAAGAGCCCTTCGTGCACTATGAAGTGCTACGAAGAGCACTGTCGGGTCATCGTTGAAAAACCTTCCATGATCTCCTCATCGGTAAAGTCGAAGACACACACGGCTTCATCCTAGCCAGAAAGCATGACAAAATGCAAGGAGGACAACACAAGCAACATGCAAAAACTCCTTTAACTGAATCATTAAACTCCCTTCCACCGGTCTACACAGCTGAAATATCCCCAAGCCGAAAAGAATTCGGATCGACATCACAAACATCAGATCAAATTCGGAAAGCCACAAAGCTACAAAGCGAATCGGCGTCCCCGAGGCCGTCCTGCGATCCTGATAGGATCCGGTGGCCTCCTTCATAGTCCTCAGAATCGTTCTCAGCTCATGTCAGAATCAGAAATTGATGCATTCTCTAGATTTTGTTGTGTTGTTTTTCCTATCTTGCTTTCTTTCTCTTCTTCATCTTGTTTTCTCTGTTTTTCTCGTATTCTTCTTCTTAAGACTGATATAGACCCTTCCTGTTCTTTTCTTTTCCTTGTGCTTTGTGTTGGGGCTGTCCTGCCAAGCCAGTGTGCCAACAGTGAGCGTGTGGCCGCTGAGGCCAAGAAGTGCCTTGGATACGGGATCGATGGGTTTGGTCACGGAATGGTAAAAAGCAAAACAGGGACTCTAGACTCTAGGTGCGTCAATGAAGAGTAGCACTTGGGGCTTCTGGCAAGTGTATCGCTACTAGAAACAAGGGCATTACTACCAGTAACAAGAAGCTACTAGTAGCTTCTTGCTGCTAGCTACTAAGGAGGGGGGAAAAAACTGGAGTTTATGATAAGGTTCACACTCGCCCACGTCCAAGAGAAACAGCAAGGACGCTAGAGAGGACAGTCCAAATAGCAAGGAGGGCAGTCAGCTTGGATTCATCAGTAAACCTTCAATGCCCCATCCGCAGATTGGTTGGAGGCCATTGCTATTAGAAACAAGGGAAGAAGGAAAAGAAGATCCCAAGTGCTTCGACTCAACCATCATACATCACTCCACTTCTGTCGAGGTGCTCTGATGTATCCCGAGGAATCAATGATGCCCTGAGCACTTGAAACCACACCACATGCCATTCTACGTCAAATAGACTGTTCAAAGCAAACCTGAGAGAACACTCAAACCTGTATGGATACTGTATGCCGCATGCCCCAAATGGCTCATGATGCAGCGACTTCCCCCGCCAGTATCTTCCATGGCAAGCGGGCTCAGCGAGTCAAAGCTAGTAGCTTCTTGCTCCGTTCGTAGCGATGCCCTTTGTTCTTAGTAGCTTCTTGGTACTAGTAGTAAGGCCAGGAGCCCCTGGTAGCGTCCTTGCTCCTAGCAGCGATGCCAGCAGCCCCCAGTATCATCCTCTTGTTACTAGTAGTAAAGCCAGGAGCCCCTAGTATAGCGTCCTTGCTCCTAGCAGCGATGCCAGCAGCCCCTAGTAGCGTCCTCTTGTTACTAGTAGTAAGGCCAGGAGCCCCTAGTA
>CAXAMN010010069.1:24309-34351 GCA_963970005.1 Durusdinium trenchii
GAAGCTACTAGGGGCTCCTGGCCTTACTACTAGGAGCAAGGACGCTACTAGGGGGAAGATTTGACTTTGAGAGCCACAGCTGCACCTGTAACTTTCTTCGAGTGATGCTTTCGTCTGCCGCGATATGTCGCTTTGCCTCAAGTGCATGATATAGCATGGAACACACCAGCAAAAAAATCCTGCCAACCGTCAAGAACTCAAAAAAAGGATGTAGAGGCTATTGGTGTATTGAAGCAAGTTCAAGCATTCGCTGAACGCGCGTCTCTGAACGCTCGCGAGAAAGATTTCAAAGAATCCAACTCGCTGGCTCTGCACATTCAATCTCCATGATCTGGGCCCTGAGCCAAGCACGACTGACAGACGTACAGACGTACCGACGTAACACAATGTCACACCCAATGCTTTGACAATGACTTGTAGACACGCATCCTGTAGACAGATTTCAAGTTTGCTTGACACAAACACACTCGCGACTGCACGTTGACTGTGCTGGGCTTGCAACACTTGCTCTCGCGTGAGGTTTTGACCTCAAGCGTGAGAAACGGATTGCGGAACCCTTGCAGAAACTGGATGTTAGTTCCTTTCTGTCATGATCGTTTCTTTTCTTTCTTTAGACCTGTCTTCCTTTATTCATTCCTGTCAGTGTCTTTTTTCGAGGGAGGGTAGGCCGTTGAGGGGTAAGAAAAAGCAAGCAGCCTTGCACACAAAACGTAGTAGCTAAGTAGCTACCAGGCAACAGACAGCCGCAGGAAGGATCAGGTTCTTCGATTTGTTTTTTGTGCTTCTGGGAACTATTTCTTGTGTCTTCAGCTGTCCGGTAGAAAGCAAGGATTGCAAAAACAAGGTGGTGACGTCCAGTGTGTACAACCCAACACACTGAAGACCAGTGGTCGTCGGTGCACCAAATTCTAGCCACCCTTCCTGCGCAGAAATCCAACTGAGCCTCTGGCCATGTCTTTTTCGAATGTCCAACTCTAAATCTTTGAGTTCCTGAAAAAAGATCCGAAGATCAAGAAGAACCTGAAGTTGAACAGATCACAAATCACTTGCTTTGAGTCCGGCAGGAGGGTCACTTGCGCATCGCAAAATGGGTCACTTGCGCATCGGGGGTCACTTGCGCGTCGGAGAGTCACTTACGCATCGACCGCATCGACCCAGCGGGTCACTTGCGCATCGATGGGAAATGATGGTGAGATGTGGGAATTGTTAATGATCTCAATTTGGCCCACGCGGCCACATCATCACATCTTACATCCGGGCGGGGTGGGGGGGTGGGGTGGGTGGGGATCTAATGGAATGATTGGCCCACGCGGCCACATCATCACATCTTACCTCCGGGTGGGTGGGGTGGGGTGGGGTGTCAACATGGATCGGCTGACAGACTAGCAAGAGCATGCGTCGCACAAAGTGCACCAAGAGCCACAAATGTTGGCAGTACGCATTGTCTAAGAGTATCATAGAACTGGAACCAAGGTGGAATCCAACAGCATGGAAGAAGAACCTGCAGAGAATCAGGGATCATTCATATACCCGACCTCTTCGATGTAGGTAGATACATATATAGAGAGAGAGACATATATATATATATATATAGACAAAGAAAGACAAATATATATATATAGGGGTGTCTGAGCTCAAGAAAAACGACAAGGCCGCAGGTAGTTTCTCTGAGTGCTTCTCGAGGTCTGTCTGTCAACGCGCATTGCGATGCAAGGCGCTAGGCAAGGCACTGTACTCGTCTCGGAGTAGTAGTAGTAGTAGTAGTAGTAGTAGTAGCAGCAGCAGTAGCAGTAGCAGTAGCAGTAGCAGTAGTAGTAGTAGTAGTCGACGCACAAGCGACCCAAAACGCGACGCACAAGCGACCCAAAACGCGCTACACAAGCGACCCCCCGCCCTTTGAGTCCCGACACTGGTGCTTTGACACAAATCACGACCCCTCCGAGTCGGATGAATCCCCGTCCCCGTGTGGTCGTGTCCTCTGAAGTCATATCCGCCGTAATGACAGCGCCACGGCCCATTTTGACCCTTAGAGAACATGTTTCATCCGTCACCAAAGCTTTAAGTGTCCCTAAAATCTATGAACCAAATGAATAGCTTCTTGTTCCTGGGTCCTAGTAACGCCAGGAGCCCCGAACGTAGCTTCTTGTTAGAAGGTCTAAGACCTGGACGTTTCACTGGAGCCGATCCATCCAATGTCCGCTGCATAGGCGATGAAGACCTCGCACATTGAGCTCAGTGAGGTCACCAAGGACATTCATGCAGTGCATGCAGGTAGAAACAAAGATCTTCGTTACAGCAGTCTACTCTGCGGCCAGTTCAGTCTCACAGTGACTTCTGCTTGGTGTGTGACCAACAAAGGGAAGAAAATAAATGTAATCACCTCAGAATTGGCGTAGCAACGGTGGCACTTGCTGTAGCGAAAAGCGAGACGTAACGAAGAGCAGACGTAGCAACCGTCCGAGACGTTGGCAGCTTCCCAGATCTCTACCACCTGACGAGATCACACGCTCCTTCGGCTAGGAAATGGAAGGCAGGTAACCCGGATTAAACAGCCAGGCATGATTGAGCATGCACACTTCTCAGACAAAAAAGAATTTTGTTCTACGCCACATCCACGATGGATGTGCAAAAGTCTATAACCTTGAAACCCTGCTGATCATGTATATGTTCTCAAGTTCTCAGGCCATATCTCTACTTGGCATACGCAAGAGACATGTGCCAAAGTTGCCAAGCAACATTCGGGGAGATCCAGTCCAAGATGACAATGAGCCACCTGATTACTAGCAAGTGTATCTTGCACGACACATATATCAAGCAAGCTTCATATCATTCCTATCAAACATGGTCGAGAAAAGGTTCAACAAAAATGGGCTGCAGACACATAAGCAAGGATCGAGAAGATCGCGGTGACCTGCATGCATTCTCTGCTCAAGCTTGAGTTCACATGTGCCAGTCGTACCCCACGTGCTGCCGGCTGGGTTTTCTGGGCCAGGTCCTGAGCTCCCCTGCAATATATACATTCGTCTCCTGCACACAGCTCTCTGCACACCATTTGCGAGAAGACCCACTGATTCTCTTCCCACAGAGAGCAGGGATCACTCCTTGATGTACCGCACTTGTCCAGTGGGGATTGACATGACGCAAACCTTGCCCGTTAAACCCAGCACTTCAATCAGGGGAGCAAAATCAGATAAAATCATCCTGCGACCTCTGCTGAGCTGCGCACCGCACTGATGATGAAAAGGTTAAACGCGGCACTTCCTACAATGGTCGACCTGGAGTCCACTTGAAGCCGCATACCAAGCTGCACAAAATATGCAAAAGAGCGGACACTGCACTTCTCAGGATGGGACGGGCCCAAGTCCCCGGCAAAAACCTGGTAAAAGTGCTCTAGGAACAAAGGGCATTGCTACTAGGAGCAAGGGTCGCTACTAGTAACAAAGGGCATTGGTATTAGTAACATGTTTCTTTTCTTTCCTTTTTTTGAGCCCGCTCCCCGCCCCCTCACTACTAGTAACAAGTGTATTGCTACTAGCAACAATTGAAAAGAAGTGAAACAGTAGATTTAGAGATGCAAAGGGTGTTCAAAGAGGTTAGTAAAGAAAGCGTCCTCATTTGAAGAAGCGTTCGTGCTACTTACTAGTAAGGGGTACCGTGAGGTACTCTAGTTTAATCCAGTCCATTCGTAAGGTGAACCTGACAGTCCCGGATACGGAGGGACAAGCCCTGGTGAAGTCTTCAAGTAAAGCTTATATAGCTTGTATAGCTTCTTGTATAGTAGTAAGGCACTTGTTACTAGAAGCGATGCACTTGTTTCTAGTAGCTTCTTGTTTCTAATAGCTTCATTGCCTGATTGCCCAAAAGCTCAATGATGGACAGCAGGATCTCCGGAGCACTCGATCCTCATTTCGGACATGTCAACCTACTAGCGATGGCCTCCAACCTAGAAGCAATGGCCTCCATTCCACTAGCGATGGCCTCCAACCTACTAGCAATGGCCTCCATCCTAAGAGCGATGGCATCCAACCTACTAGCGATGGCCTAAGAGCGACGGCCTCCATCCTAAGAGCGATGGCATCCAACCTACTAGCGATGACCTCCATCCTAAGAGCGATGGCCTCCATCCTAGAAGCAATATGCCTCCAACCTACTAGCGATGGCCTCCATCCTAGGAGCCTAGGACATTTCTAGAAACGAGTGTTGCATTGGCGTCAATTCTCAGTGCTTCCAGGCCACCCAAAGCCATCAGAGTCAGATTCGCTACCGTGGGATTCCAAACCTCACCGGCACTACTAGCTTCTTGTTCCTAGTTGTAAGGCCAGGAGCCCCTAGTAGCGTCCTTGGTCCTAGTAGCGATGCCAAGAGGCCCTAGTAGCTTCTTGATTCTAGTAGTACGGCCAGGAGGCCCTAGTAGCGTTCTTGCTCCTAGTAGCTCTTGAATGTCAAAAATGCAAAACATGTTCTTGTTTGACCTTTTCTTCGTTTCCTCCCTCTCTCTCTCTCTCAGATGTCGGTGGGTCCTGGACTTAACTGCCCTTTCTTTGCAATAGTAACGAGAAGCTACTAGTATCTGAGAAACATTTCTATTTGCAAGACTTAGCCCTTTCTTTTCTCCTTTCTGTTCTTCTCTATTTGTTGCTTTTGCTTCTTCTCTTTTCTAATTTATGTTCTTTCTTTTGCGTGCCAGCTGAGACATCTAGGATTGCTGGCCCTGACAGTGACGTATTTTCCAGTGGCGGTGTTGAACCTCAAATTGACAGTGGCCAAATGTTGCAAAGTCTTGTGCTTCTGTTTCAAAAAAAAAGAAAAAACACATAAATCTGTCCCAAACCCACTGAATGCTGCTGCAGTCAACTCATTTCCACGAAGGCTAGCGTCCCTTTTGAATGTGGCACGTCACTTGCTTGGAAAGTCTCCGATATGGCTACACATAGCTCCGTTTCTTTGGAGCTGCAACCTCACCTCCCGCCAACTTCAGAAGCAGTGCCCACATCTGTAGAGGAACCATCAGTTTTTGTGAAATTGCATATCGCATCATCTTAGACATGTTTGCAGAATTGGCTTTCGAATATTCACCGGGTGCATTCCACCCAGCATGTGGATCAGATAGATACGAGACCAAGTTCTCCCATTCAAAATCTCGGATGGAGATCAAGCGAACGAAGTGCCTCCAAGCCTTTCGCAACTCCTCCTCAGCATCACCTACTAAACGCCACTGAGCAAAGTCTTTACCAGTACATTCATGTGTAATCTCACTGCAAAGTCTCACCAAGGAATCAATATAGTCCTCACAGCGATCCACATCACTTGTGATAGGCTCCAAATCACAGCGATCCAGCTCCACACAGAAGCGCTTCTGTGTCTTCTCACTGAGCTTCTCAAAGTCTCCATTTGGCAAATCTCGGAAGACCGGCTCCAACAGGCTGAAGGTATAATCTTCTTCGAAGCTAAAGACTGGCCTCCTAAAGCTCGATGCATCTAGAAGACCATCCGTCCGTTCCAAATCTCGAAAGTAGGCGTAGCGGTCCTTTTCGTCACTTGGAGCCATTCGTAGGAAGAGGGCAAAGTGGCAAAAGGCGTGGGGTCGACTTTAAGCCGAAAGGCCGAAAGGCGTTGGTCGACCTCTCCCTCTCTGCTTGACACCTTCAAGTTGTCCATTCAACCAAGGACAGTCAAGTTACGGTTCAAACACAATCTGTGTCTGAAAAACTCACCGACTTTTTAAGCTTAGAAAGAAAACTGCGACTGCTCTCAAACTTTGCAGCTAGTCTTATTCAACTTCGGCGTCTTCCTTCGTTGGATTCTTCATTTAGATGCAACTGACATGCTGAGATGCTGAGACACTGAGGAGTCAGACTTTCTCTTTCGTTTAGATGTAACTCGTTCGATGGCCTGCGCAAAGCAAAGAAAGCGACCACAAAGAAAGCAACACAAAGGCTGCAACAGGAAAACGGTGTAGGTTTCGGACATTGAAGCACTACACTTTGGTGTCACTTCGCGTTTCTTTTGGGTGGAGTGAATTTAGTCGGGTAAGCTGTTGAGAACGGAGTAGGAGTCGGGTAGGCAAGGAGCTGTTGACTGGAAGCGACAGTAAGCGACCAAGCAACCACAATCGACAATCTGGATGTGTGCTGCAGCTCCCTCCGTTCCCAGAATTCTGAAACAAATAGGAATGGCCTCCAACCTACAAGCAATGGCCTTCAACCTAATTACTAGCGATGGCCTCCAACCTACTAGGAATGGCCTCCAACCTAGAAGCAATGGCCTCCAACCTACTAGCGATGGCCCCCAACCTACTAGGAATGGCCTCCAACCTAGAAGCAATGGCCTCCAACCTACTAGCGATGGCCTCCAACCTAATTGCTAGGAATGGCCTCCAACCTACTAGCGATGGCCTCCAACCTACAAGCAATGGCCTTCAACCTACTAGCGATGGCCTCCAACCTACTAGGAATGGCCTCCAACCAAGCAATGGCCTCCAACCTACTAGCGATGGCCTCCAACCTAATTGCTAGGAATGGCCTCCAACCTACTAGTGATGGCGTCCAACCTACTAGCGATGGCCTCCATGATAAGAGCGTTGGCCTCCAACCTACTAGCGATGGCCTCCAACCTACTAGCGATGGCCTCCAACCTGATAGGAATGGCCTGTTCAGAATGCTGAAACAAACTAGTCGGTCCAGAAATGACATTTAGTCCATAGCTATTCCCTTTTTGAAAGCACCAATCCTTTTGCACATGCGATGCACCAAACATTAGACCCAACATCGAGGTCACTCTGACCAATTCGGGACACGATGGCCACCTCCATGAAGATATCCGACACGATGGCCACTCCGAGGAAGCACCTCATATTCCGGACCATCTGGGCCATGTTGCGTGCTTTATCCATGGGGGAAAGAAGAGCAAGAAGCAAAATGTCATTATGTTGTTTTGAAAGTTATCTTGAAAAAGAAACTGCTAGAAATGGCAAGCTATGTCCAATACCGCCAATACCCGATCTGCCAGTAAGGGTGTAAGGCGGTGTAAGGGTTGTGAGGTACGAAGTATTGAGTAGGAGGCCATCCCTATCAGGTTGGAGACCAACGCTAATAGGTAAAAGGACATTGTTTTCTAATATCTCTCAGATCTATTAGGAGCAAGGACGCTACTAGGGGCTCCTGGCCTTACAACTGGGAGCAAGAAGCTACTAGGAACAAAGGGCATCGCTACGAACGGAGCAAGGATGCTTGTGAGTTGGAGGCCATAGTTAAGTGTCCCTCAAAATCTAGGATTTAAATGAATAGTGCGAGCAGTAACAAGTGCATCGCTACTAGTAACAAGTGCCTTACTAGTAGTAACAATGTTCGCTACTAGTAACAAGTGCATCGCTACAGCTTCCCAGTTTCCTTGAAGCGGACCGCGGAGCTCCGCCTATCTCCGATCCGAAGTTCTGAGTTCCACGGCCAACCCAGGAACACCAGGTAGAGGACCGTTCGAAGCCCTCGATTCCATAGGTGCTCATCAGCCACCTTTGGACCGAATCGACGAAAATGTACAAAGCACAAGTCGCACAAGTCTTCTCCGTGTTGTTTTGTTCTATACTTGCTTGTTTAGTTCCTTTCCTCTTCTTTCTTCCTTTGGACCTTCAGACCTGTTCTTTCAGTTTCCATTCTTGTCCTCCTTTCAAGACCTTATGGACCTTATGTCTTCTTCTTTGTTCTGTCTCTCATTTGTTTTGTTTTCCTTTGCTCACGAGCGCCGGGCTAAGGGAAAGATCAGGCCTTGAGTTGACCCAACGTGTCATGTTCAACTCAATTGTCAAATGAGGTGATGTGAAGATCTGTAAAGGTACAACGGAAAAGATCGAAAAAAATCCAAGGCAGTAGCCCTTTCCGCCTTCGCAAATGTCGAGTTCCTTGCAGGAAACGTGAAACGTCTACAAAGGTAAGTCCCCCAAATCTAGGAATGAGTCAGTGTGATCAGTGTTTCGTTCATTTTGTTGACACGCAGACTTCTGCTCCATCGTCTGCTGCCAAGTTGCTTCTTCTACTGTGTTGTTGGTGCCATTGGCGCCGCCAAGAGACATTAAGATGACCAAACAGGCTGCACCATCAATGCCTCCTGAATTCCAGCGGATTTCGGATTCTACTCAAGCTGAAGCGAAACTCAGTTGTAATTTCTCTTCACATTGAAAGATCTGAGGTTCCAGCGGTGGAAGGAAACCCTGAGCTATGTGTTTGAGCCAAAAGAGCGATGACAAATGGTGCCTGCACTTCACCTGCACCTACAGCCATTCTTTGACTTCCCAACGTCGCCCCAGCTTCGTGGTCTTCAAGGTGCAAAGCACACAAGGCGAGCAACACAAGGCAGCAGCCATCACCGCGGCAATGCACCGCACATCTTTTTGAGGTGGGCCGCCTATTCGGAAAAGCAACGACCCACTTCAAGGTGAAACGCTCCTTGCATATTCACATTTCTTCACGCTTGCATGTTGCATACTCTTCTGCACGCTTCAGGTATTGATTGACATGTGGACCCTGGGCAGCTGTTTACCTCGCACATCCATGTGCCTATTACTGCTAGCTGGCTACAAGGTAAGATGCATTATTTCCACATGTTGCCTGACCTTGAGTTGTTAACCTCTGTGCTGTTTCTATGAATTGTTAGTTCATAGACTTGCTAACTCATAGGTTGGAGCCCATTGCTTCTGGGTTGGAGGCCATCGCTATTACTTCGGAGGTCATAGAGTTGTTAACTCATATGTTCCGTTTCACTACAGTAATTGAGTCTTCCATGGCTCAGATTCGCCCGTGCCGCATCTTACGGTTCTTGCGGAGCCAGCTCCTCAAATCTTGAAATCGCCCGGATAACGGAAAGTCAAAACATGCAGGAGATATCTTGTCCAAAAAGCTTGAAAGTCTCTCTCCCAACCAGGCTTCGTGTACCGCTTCATAAATTTGGAAAGCCTTCTTCCACAGATTCCGCTGCAAGTCCTGCTTGGCCAATGCTGGGCCAAATCCGGCTGCAACGCCGCGGGTGCAACCTGCTGAGAAAGACCCCTAGCGATGCTGTGAGAAGCTGGAGAAGGAAATCGCCTTGCCAGTATTGTCCAAAGACGGAAAGGAAACGACAAAGAACACACAAAACTGGCACTACTTTAACACCATCATAGAGTCCCTACTTCATTCGCCAAATTTAGAGAAGGAGTACGTGTCCATGTTCGAACTGCGCATGTCGACATGCTGTGGATGTCCGGCCTGGGCCGGCTCTGGCCAAGCTTTTTGCGGTTCCTGCAGAACTGCAGAACCGCAGCTGGACAGGTGAACGCTTGGGTGTTTGGATCGAATGTCTGAAGACAGTGTTTCTCTAAATGGACACGCCTGTTGTCGAAGGTAGCTTATATAAGTCCAACTGGGAGCAAGGACGCTACTAGGAACAAAGGGCATCGCTACTAGGAGCAAGGACGCTACTAGGAGCTCCTGGCATCGCTACTAGGAGCAAGGACGCTAGCTTAAGTCCAACTGATGCTCCCGTTACGTGCCTCGCTGGCTGCTGGCCCCCGATTTGGACGGCCTCATTTCGGAGAGACACAAACACGAGAACCCCCTTGCCTCCACTGGGCCACAGGCCACGATAGGCTGAAAAAGACTGCAGCAGATTTGGAGCAGGTTCCTTGAACCAAAAAAGAAAAAGAAAAAAATGGAAGAAGAAAAAGGGTCTAACCAAAGTTTTAAAGAAAAGAAAATGTTTTCTCTTGTTTCAAAAAAAAGGAGACTGTGCTAAGAACACGATCGCTTTGTCCGAAGAGAAGGCTACTGTGCTCGCAAAATATAAATGGACTTAGGCTCTGCCAGCTTGATCGTTTCTTGTTTTTGTTTTCGGTAATTTGTTTCCCTTTTTGGGGGTGGTTTTTCCTTTTATCTCTTACCTTGAAACTCTAAATCTGTTTTCTGATATTGTGTTCCTTGGACCGTCGACCTTGCTTTTAGCATAAGAACACTAGGAGCAAGGACGCTACTAGGGGCTCCTGGCCTTACTACTAGGAGCAAGAAGCTACGAG
>CAXAMN010010069.1:41066-74426 GCA_963970005.1 Durusdinium trenchii
TTAGGTTGGAAGCCATTGCTATTAGGTTGGAGGCCATCGCTACTAGGGTGGAGGCCATCGCTTTTAGGTTGGAGGCCATTGCTACTAGGGTGGAGGGCATCGCTACTGGGGTGGAGGCCATCGCTATTAGGTTAAAGCTATTGCTATTAGGTTGAAGCCATTGCTATTAGGCTGGAGGCCATCGCTACTAGGGTGGAGGCCATCGCTCTTAGGTTGGAAGCCATTGCTAGTAGGTTCGAGGCCATCTCTACTACGGTGAAGGCCATCGCTCTCAGGTTGGAGGCCATCGCTGCTAGGGTGGGAGGCCATCGCTCTTAGGTTGGAGGCCATCGCTACTAGGGTGGAGGCCATCAGTACTAGGGTGGAGGCCATGGCTACTAGGGTGGAGGCCATCGCTTTTAGGTTGGAGGCCATCGATTAAAGGTTTGAAGAGACTAAATTCTTTAAAATGAATGAACAACTTTGGCAACTCCGGTGCGTCTACGGTGCGTGCCTCCACCATGCGATGGAAGGCCAGCTGTATGAGTGGGCCGAAGCCGCGCACCACAGCCGCGCAGTAACTCACAAACAAAACCGGACAAGGGCCAGCTGAAAATGACTTGAAGGAATAAGTGGACAGTCGACTATATCTCTTTTATGGAACCAAGTCGACTATTTGATTCGATCACATGCTAAGTTGCAAAGGCTTGTGACAGTTCTGGGGTCTGCCATTTCATAATTTCAATAATTTCAATAGATTCGAGTGGGTACAATGTGTACAAAATCAGCAAATGTACATTTGCATCCGCAACCGCAAATGACATTGAGCTAGTTTGGCACCTCCGCCAGTTGCTGGGAGGTGGCAAGGGACCGGGCTCTTCCGCCTGAAAATGAAGAACTTGTTACTAGTAGCGATGCCTTTGTTACTAGTAGCTTCTTGCTACTAGTAGTAATGCACTTGTTACTAGTAGCGATGAGGAAGAAGAATCACAACAGTGCAGCAGCTCAACCCTTTGAAGAGCCGAAAAGTCCGTGCGAAATTTCTGGAAAAGGACTGGCTTGTGACGGAAAGCGTGCACCGAGCGGTGCACGGCCTTTGGCAAACATCGCTGCAGGAATCGAAGAGCCTCCAACTCCTTGAAAGTATCAATGGCCTCCACCTACTAGCGATGGCCTCCAACCTACTAACGACAGAAAATCGGTTTGTAGATAAAACTCCACTTTGTTTCTTGTCCAGTCCTGTCGAGCTGTAAGTGGCTCTTGACTTTCAGGAGGTATCAAGTTTTGGCAGAAAGCTGCAGCCAGAATCGCCGCCTAGCATGTCATGTCACAACAACCTTCCCTCGCCGCGGTTTTGTGCACCTCTGGCAGTGGCTCTGCCAAGGTCATGCGACACTGTGCCAAAACCTGCGACTTCAAGGGGCGAAGATTCCAACTAGTGGCAGGGGCAGGGCTACTAGTAGTTTCTTGTTACGTAATGCCCTTGTTACTAGTAGCGATGCATTCGCGCAAAGCCAAGGTGCCTTCCCATGCCAAGTATCCATCACAGCACCCAGTTTCTCCAACCTGTGATGGACACCAACATGATTTAGCCAACAACACTCAATACCCAACTAAAGGGTTCACCGCATACACGCCCCCTATTTCGCTACAGCTCAGGAAAACAAGGGGGATGAAGGTACCGTAAAATATGTCCCGACTCGAGCATGACAAAACGTTTGTAGAGAACGAAGAAGTCTCCGCTTGGTCTATGGCGGTGTTACACTGCATGCCAGGTGTGGTCGTCTCTGCAAAGGCACGAGGTGTTCAGTAGCCAGAGGTTTCCGAAGGCAAACAAAGAGAAGAAAAATCATAGAGGTCGCAAACCTGGTTGGGGTCCCATTCGTCTATTGTCGATTTGCTATCTCGACTTGTCTTCCATTTGGCTGTTCCATGTTTACCTTCAAGCTTGACCCCTGGGAGGAAAGCATACAAGCAAAATCGTATCTTGAGAAAGCCGTGAAGCATCAAACCAATCGGCATGGACGCTACTAGGGGCTCCTGGCCTTACTACTAGGAGCAAGGACGCTACTAGGGGCTCCTGGCCTTACTACTAGGAGCAAGGACGCTACTAGGGGCTCCTGGCCTTACTACTAGGAGCAAGGACGCTACTTCTTTCTTTCTTTGGGCTCATCTCCAATGTCTTGGAGCTATGGGGCATACGTGAGGTTTCACTCACGGAGGAAGCGCCCTCGCGCCAGATGGTCTTTCGACCTTTCACCACTCTAGTCAGCCGAGTGGCCGTCTGGCCTGGTGGCCTCAGTCATCCATTGCAAGCCAAGTGCCTAGACCATCATCCATTCCAGGCTCTTCTCGTGGTCGCGGAGCACCAAAAATCTCTCCTCGTGGCTTCAATTCCACCTCATGGTAAGCCTTTGCCAAGGCTAGGTTGAGCACTGTGGTACAACTATGTGAGGGCACCGAGGTGAGCATAGGTACTGCACCGCACATCAAACAAGGGGTTTCCAAACCCTTATGATCGAGGCCATGGAGCTCGGAGGGGCGGGTCAAAGTCCAGCGGAGCGCAAAATGCCGCTGAAAGACGTGTCGTGCCAGAGTGGTCACATCAGTGAAAATCTGGCTGCATGCTCCACAGTGAACTGCAAAATAGTGGATCAGGTCTTCTTGCGACTCCAGTTCTTGCCAGCTCTGTTGATCGAAGAGCTGGACTGCCTGGTGGACTTTGGCATCATGTCCTCGAATGTAGTAGGACGGCATGACCTCAATGCGGCGGCTGGTGCGGATCAGCCACACGCAGATCCAGTCCGCTGGCCGCGGAATCGAATCACTCGGGTGGCAGCATGACTCCTTGCCATCGTCGAACAGCACCCAGCCTGTTGTCGTCCGTCCAACTCCTTGGAGATGTCCTTGCTGGTCACGACCCTGATGAACGATGCCTGCTATTGGAACAAACTCATAAACCTCAGTCATGAGACTTTCGGGATCCGGGGATACCAAGATCTCGACCATGGAGAGCTCGAGATGCCAGGTGGCTTTCACTGGAGTACCTTGGGAGTCAGGCTTGAATCTATCAAGCTGGAAGCACAGCAGTGGGCTATCAGTGTCGAAAGCGGTGACCATGCCCATGTAATTGCGCCATTCATTGATCAGAGCTTGCAACGAAACTTTTTTTCAGCAGTGGCGTCGCTCGTGGTCAAGGATGGTGGCAGAAAGGCCGTACCTCGATCCATGATCGTGACCTGCTCATTGGACTGAATTTTCCTAGTCCACGAACCCGTCAAGGCAGATGGCCTGGTGTAGGCCAAAAAAGCTTTCAAGAATTCGGTGGCATCATGTTGCACGCCATCGTCCCAGTTGGTAATCCATTGATTCCAACTCTCAAGATCCCGGATGTCAACCCAGGGTGAGTTACGTCCACACAAGTCCATCAGGAGCCTGGCTGCCCCACCAAGATCCGACCACTTGCCATGGCGTAGGTGAAGAAATCCCCAAAAGAAGGCCAGTATGGTGGCATGGACAAAACAGAGGTTGTTGGGATTGATGAGGCGCAATGCCATCAAGGTTCCCTTTACTTCCTCTTGCTGGATCGGCCATAGGACGTCCTGCTTTCCTGCTGTTTCGAGAATTTGGCTAAGGAAGTAGCCAAAGGGTTCTCCCGCTGGTTGCGCGACCGCACACGTGCTTGGATCACCAACCAAATCAAGTTGTGGGAGAGCAAATTCAGGAGTTCCCATAGGGCACTGTCTCGTAGAGAGAGATGAAGTAGGAACGGGCAAACTTGCTGGCGCTTGATCTCCTTGGAGGTATTCTTCAAAGACTTGAACCTCAAGAAGTGATGGTCGGATTGCGCCGCCTCCACTAAGTTCTCCAGGTGTTTCTGCATCTTGACCATGTCGAGAGGTGGTCGGGTAGTCTGCTTGAGGCTTTTCGTCTCGCTGCACCATTGTAACCAGGGCCATTTCCCTTCCGGTGTGATCACCTCGTCCTTGACCGCTTGCTCCCATTCTTGGCTGTTCTGAGACACCTTTGCTAGTGCCAGCATCCTGTCCAAGGTGGTTTGACAGACCAGTTGGAAGAGGACCACACGTAGAGGCTTGCTGACCTTGCTTGCTTCCATGTCTTTCTTCCACGTGGATGCTTGTGTCATCAGTGCTGGAAGGACGCCGTGCTGATTCATTTGGAAGAACAGCAGGAACTGATCCGTAGAGGCCTGGGCCTGCAAGTGCTCCAGTGTGTCCTGGTGCTCGGATTGGAGCTCCTCCGGCCGGCCACGTTTTTGACTGGATCCTGAACTTGGCCCATCACGTTGTCCTCGTTGATCTCGAAGGATCCCATCAGTGGGTGGTAGCGGAGCGCAAGCCACTTGTCTATAGGCCCTGAGAAAGGCCAAGTGGAGTGCTGCAGGGCAGAACTCCTCAATCCCGTTTGAGTCTAGGCAAAAGCGGCAGCAATCGAGTCGTGGGCTCATACAATCAGCATAAGTCTCAAGAGCGGATGCAGCCAGTGTGGCATGACTTGTCATGAGGTGTGTTTCGAGTTCAGCAAGGGAGAGCAGATGTTGACATAGCTGACAACAGACATTGAGGCTCGAGCGGAGATCAGGGTGATCCCAATAGGCATCCAGCTCTGACTCATCGTGCTTCTTGACCTGGCTCAAGGATACTGCAGTTGGTGACTCCTTCTTCGCGACATCATCTGGTTTGGGGTGCTCCGTGTCGGTGTTTGCAGTCACTTGCAACATTGCAATTTGGTTGAAGACCACACACTGATGACCTTTCCGAACCATGCGATTCCCACAGTAGCACGGACGGCCCAAGGCAGCTGCCTGATTTTGCAAGTTGGTGCTTCGATCTGATGCCTCCTGAACCACGGTGGCATGGTCCTGCAAATGATGTTGAAGGAGAGCTCCTGGCTTGGTGCAGTGCCTGCCACAGAGTGCACAAACAGTACGAAGTGCTTGTACAAATGCTTGCTTGCGCAAGATGAGATCAGTCTCATTGTTCTTGGCCACGGTCATGAGTTCGGGCCATGTCATGGGAATGTGGCTTCCCAAGGGACGATTGGGGTTGAAGGACTTGCAACAGCCTGTCTCGATGTGGCGCCTGAGTGCAAAGTAGCTGCCCTGGATGCACAGGCAGTGGGCACAAGTCGGTGTACCATCAGCGCTGTCTCGTCCTGGATGGCAGGAGTTGATGGATCGAAAACTCAAGGCCGTGCGTGGTGAGGTCTTGATTCTCTGGCCTGTTTCAGGGATTTGCCATTGGGCTTCCGGCTTGGGTGGCATAGGTGCCACAGGCCTCCCATGGGCAACGTCCTCAGTGCATCGGTTTGTCGAGCACAGGTCATGCAGGATGGCCATCTGCCTGATCACATGGCAGGCGTGTGCTTTGGCAATGGGCTTGCCGCATGCTTGGCACGGCTTCCCATCTCTGAGAGCATTGATGATAGTCGGTGCTTGTGCTTTGGACGTGGACCACATTTCGTAGTGGTTGAGGTTCACATGCTCCAGTAGGGCCTTCCCCGAAAAGAACAATGCTCTCTGAGGACTCCGATGAGATCTGGTTGCTCCACCAAGGCCATCCAGGCTTCTGCATGAGCATGCTCGCGAAAAATTGCTTGGTCTGCAGGTGGTACCTGGCTTTCCAAGTCAGGATTGAACATTGGACATCCATCCCAAATGATGCGTCGTTTTAAGCCTCCCCAACCGTAGAATTTGAAGTGGCAATGGCGACACTGTGGTCTTCCTTGCAGAGCATCTCTGGTTGAGATAAAGGCTTGCGCTGTACGTGTGATTTTGTGAACAAGAACAAGATGACGGTTCAAGGCAGTCATATCAACGAAGTGCTGAGGGCAATACGGACATGCTAGTTCCCAATCAAAGATTTGTGCCTTTGCATGATCAAAGACAGACATGGCTCGATGCTTGATGTGAGCGATCGGTAGGGAATGCAAAAAATTCCGTGGAGTGAAGGTGCGCCTGATTGTGTTCAAGACGGTCGAACAATTGAGTCCACTGTGCCTGCAATCCAAGCAGGGGATCCATGACTCCCAAGCGTCGAAACAAGTCAACATTGCTTTCATGCGTGACATGTCCAGGTGACTGCCCTAGTAATCGAAGGTCTGCATTACATCGAGTTATCAGTTTGCGCAAGCCGTCCTGCTTGAGACCAGCTGCTGCAAGACCGTGAAGATACGAGCTGAGGATGCACGATCTCCACACTTGGGCACTCGTTGTCGAGGTAATTGAATGGCGCTTCACGAGCCACGGTCGAAGTCTTTGGAAGGCGGTTTTTCCTATGTGGATGCGATGATTAAGCGTCAACTTCTCAAAACAATGGTATGATATTTTGCAACCAAGATAGGTGTGAGAGTGGACAACCGGCAACAGGGTCTCCTGGGAGGACCGTGGAATCCGGACAAACAGTCCTTCCTTGGTGCGAATGAGACATTGTTTCGTGAGTTTGGCCGCCTGAGAGCCCTCAAGACGAATGAGCATGACTGTCTTCTTAGGATTAAAAATCAGGCGGCGCTGTTCAAGAACGTCTAAAATCTGACCAACTGCGTGCAATGCTTGGTGAACTTCGGTCGGACTACTGATTTTCCAAGGCATCAAAAGGTCATCTGCAAAGCAAATCAGCCGGTGAATCAGTTGGCTGACAGTGCATTCAAGAATAGGGCATATTGCCTGAAATATGATAGTCATGAACACATTCCACTCTAAGGGACTACCTCGACATCCTTGACGAACCCCACATGTTGTTACAATCTCAGAGGTCAACCCCCTATGGTGTATACTGTATTTGGCATCTTTGAGCCAGTTGACCAACAGCAGGGCTATTGACGGCGGGCAGTTGCAGTTCAACAGACCCTCAAGGAGTTTCGACCGCGGCAGCTTGTCGAATGCTTGAGAAAGGTCGAGTGAGAGCATGAGTCCCCCTGTCAGTTTGGGTTTTGTGTGTCCTGCCTGCTTCTGCCAATGCGACGGATTGGCCATGGTGCAATTAGTTCGGACCTGATGGCAGTGATCGAACACATAGCACAGAGCCTCAAACACCCCTCTACGATCAGTATAGGCAAATAAAGGAAACTGGATTAAGCGCTCTGCCATGTGAGAGGAGGCAGCTTTTACCAGTGCTCCTAGTACGGTTTTGCCCAAACCGCAGGTCAAGGCAATGGGTCTGAGGTCTGTGGGATTGGTGACCGTTCGTTTTGCCAACAGGGTCAAAACAGCGTCCTTCCATTCTGCCGGAATCGAAGGTCGATGGTGATGCCACGTGATCTCCAAGTACCTGTACAACCAACTTGCAAGCTGGAATGCAAAGCGCTTTATGATTAGTGGCGGCAGGGTGCCTGGGGCTACAGCTTTATCAATCTTGGTGGCTCGAAGTTCATGCGCCAAGTCAGCCTGGGTGAAGGGTATTGTCACTGATTGCATAGTGGGAAGGTCTGAGGTGGAAGCGCAAAGATCGCTTCAAAATGAGCCCTCAATGCATTGAGCTCCTCCTGCGGGGTTTGTGCAACGCCGGCGTGACGAAATCTGATCTGCCTACGAGGCTGCTTTGGAGTCAAGGATCGAATGGCCATGTGTAATCTTCTTGAATCATGCCAATACGCAGCTCCGGTGGCCTCCTGGGTGACTTTGTTCACTCGTTCTTGACGCTTGGCTTGGCAGTGCTTCCGAAGACGCGTCCTAAGCTTCAGATGTTGGCTCATGTGGAGCCATGCTTTAAATACTTGGACTATTGACGGATTAGTGCAAGACTGAGCATTGCGCGCAAGGTGAAGATGTCTCCACTTCAAAGCAACCAGGGACCTGGTGGCTGGAAGATTCCAAGTGACTTCTTGCTGAGGAGGTGAGGCACGAAAGTGGGTTGAGCATGCTTGAACGACAGAATTAGTAAGCTGCAGAGGTTGAACATGCTGCATGGACTCTTGCCTCAACTGCTGGTCAATCTGAAACGCGAAGGTTTGCCAGTGGGAGGAACCGGAGTCCCACTCCTGGCGCATGCATTGCATGGTGGCTCTTGACAAACAAGACGCGGCAGTTCAAGTCTGACAATACCAAGCCTTCCAGTTCAATGGGATGGTGGTCACAATTGGTGCATGGTCAGGGTATCCTCGATGAGTGTTCAATGGGAAGGTCCTGACACAGCGCGCTTGTCGTGACATTTGATCCAATTGTGGATGTCGTGCAAACAGGTAATCAATGGTCGAATTGCCTGAGGGACCAATGTATGTGGGACCTGGGTCATGAACTCTGACAGAGGCTAACGAAAACCTGTCGACGACTGCCTTAAAGGCTGCTTGATCAGGAAAGGATGTCGTTTGCGTCGTGGAACAGGTCGTGGCAGCCAAGGAATTGCGGCGATGAGGAGATTCCGAAATGGCAACTTAGCTAACAGGTCCTCCCACGCATGCCAAAAGGTGTCACGAGCTCGAATAGGGGCGGGTCTATTTCTGGCAGGATTATTGGGATGCTGGTAGCAGTTTACCAAGTCTATCGTGATGTTATCTAAGTGACAACGTGTATGTTGCAGCCTGCCTTCAAGGACATTGGCATGGCTGATAGGGGACGGCGGACAAAGTTGAGTTCGAATGATGGTAAGAAGCCCATCATGCGCATTGTCCTGTGCAGGAGTTGGCACTAATGCAAATCCGCTGCTCTCCCATGGTTCATCCATCCCCCACGGTGTTCCTTGAACAAAGCAAACATCAATCCTGCGAAGGGAGAGCCAAAGCAGTAGTTCATGATACGTATCAGTGGTAAGTCCACCACAGTTCCAGGTCATGCAGCTTAGTCTCGGTCCCGGACCCTACGAGGTGGTCTTCTCGATGGCTTCAAGCGAAGAGACAGCTGGAGCTGAGAGTGGCTGGGTGTGAACTTGTCCACGGTATACGCAAAACCCAGTTTGCTGCAATCGCTTCATGGCCCTTGCGAAAGACCGTTTGACAGGTAGGCGCCTTGCCCTCAATTTTTGGTCTCGCAAGACCCTACGTGCCCTGTACCATGTCTTTCAGGGATAGTATCACGAAGATCAAAATGACCATCCCTTCCGAGGTACTGCATGGTCAGTACCTCACCGTCCAAAAACTCATCAAAAAAACTATTCGACTGGTATGCGAGCCACTCGATCTCGTCGAAGCGGTCCATTTGGACGGTCCTGGAATTGGGACCAGGCGGCAAAATCAGTGCAGCGTGCTGCAGGATCACCAGCTGCCGAGGGGCTTCAAGGACGCTACTAGGGGCTCCTGGCCTTACTACTAGGAGCAAGGACGTTACTAAGGGCTCCTGGCCTTACTACTAGGAGCAAGGACGGTACTAGGGGCTCCTGGCCTTACTACTAGGAGCAAGGACGCTACTAGGGGCTCCTGGCCTTACTACTAGGAGCATGGACGCTACTAGGCGCTCCTGGCCTTACTACTAGGAGCAAGGACGCTACTAGGGGCTCCTGGCCTTACTACTAGGAGCAAGGACGCTACTAAGGGCTCCTGGCCTTACCACTAGGAGCAAGGACGGTACTAGGGGCTCCTGGCCTTACTACAAGGAGCAAGGACGCTACTAGGGGCTCCTGGCCTTACTACTAGGAGCATGGACGCTACTAGGGGCTCCTGGCCTTACTACTAGGAGCAAGGACGCTACTAGGGGCCCCTGGCCTTACTACTAGGAGCATGGACGCTACTAGGGGCTCCTGGCCTTACTACTAGGAGCAAGGACGCTACGAGGCCATCGCTCAAGACATCAATCTTGTCCAATCAGTTTATCCACTGGCTCAACAGTCTGGCCTTGGGCCTGCTTTGGGATCTACCGGTAGCCTGCAGGTGCAGACAAAGCTCCAAGCAAGATCCTGATTCAAAAAGATAGAAACAGCGTCGGCCTGATATGGGCGGCATCAAAGGGATTCTCCTCCACAACAAACCCATACCTGCGTAGATGGCAAACAAGCTATCAGCTGTTGATCTCTGTATCACTGAGACGGGAACCACAAGAGCAAGCGATTGTTATCCTTTGAAGCAGAATAGGGACTGCAGAAATAGTTGGTGACCAAAACGCTCTTGAGGCCAAGATGCTGCTTTCTCATAGAAAATACGAACCTCACACAAAGCACCAAAACGCTAAAGCCATAGCTTCCCTTCAGCTCTGACTCGGCCTCTTCACCTTTCTCATAGTCAACGGACGCTACGAGTGCCACATTGCCATCCTTCAAAAGTCTTCAGAGCTTCAAACGCTCGAAAAGCCTTGAACCGCTCGATGCATCTTGATTCAAAGTCTTGAACCCCCACGACGCCTCCAGGATGGTGTGGGTGCGGCCAGTCCCAACCAATCTGGAACAAAACAGAAGACGTCGACTGTCGCGTCATCGTCTTTCGTGTACCCCCGGTTCCGTCGCGGTTCCGTCGCCCGCTGCATACCGGACAGTCCCATGGGTCCGCCTGTGGTTATGATTGGCCATATCGAAGCCAGGGACCAGCAGACGACAATGTTCTTTGCCAACCACAGAAAGACCTGTCCCAGAAGCTACTCGCGGGGCAAGCAGCAAAAGCAGGCAGCACCTGCAGAAGCTAGAAGCTCGCTGGAAAAGTCCACACAGCGGCTCCACAGCACCTAGGCTGCGAGTCTTATAGCTTAGAAAGGCTACAAACAGTCGAGAGGACCTCTATATAGAATTCCACCTCTTTCACCTGTGGTAAGCTTCAAGCTTCTCTCCCTAATCAAACGGCTGGATTTATGCCAAGGTGCCGACTTCGCCCAGAAAAATGACTCGAAATCAATCCCATGTGCCTGAACCGCTAGTAGGTTGGAGGCGATGTCCAACCCCTTTTGGGACAATGTATTTCTTGCTTTCAAGAAGCGAGCTGAGGATTTGTGAAACGAGTCCATTGTCTGATCTTGTTCGAGCCTCCAGCCAGTTTTCGCCGATGTTCTCCGCAGCCCGAGCCACTGCAGAGTAGTCAGCCCTGACCTGCTCAATGCTGGGAGCTGCGGCTTCAGGCTGGCACATGTTCAGTGGGCCTGCGCTGCAAGTCGCTTGGCCGTGTTGGCCAAATCAGGCTCTTCGAGCTCACCGAGCTCTGCCTGGAAGAGATGCCCAACCGTGGGCTGCTCCTGCCTGTGGCAGCCGTGGGGCCTCTGACCAATGTGGCAGCATATCGAAGCTCCTCGTGGTGAGTTCAGTTTACCCATTGGTCTCCTAGATTCCAACGTCCTAAACAGAAATGAATCGAAATCACTCTCCTGGGAAGGGATCGGATGTGCTCTGCATTCCAACCTGACACAGCTGTCATATGCTTTTGTCAAAAAGGCGTCTGATATGATAAGTTAAGTTTCCCTAGAATCTAGGAACCAAATCAATCGTGCGAAGGCTTCAAGGAAGCTGCCCCCGCCCTCAGGCAGGGGGAGCCTCCTTGAAGCCAGAGCAGAGTGCGCATCCTAGTCTAGTCTAGTCGATTCCTATGTAAGTCATCCATGCTACGTAGCTACTTCTCACCTCATGGCCTACCCCGTTCTGGGCAAGCAAACAAACTCAGCAATGGCCTCCAATCAAAAAGGACGATGGCCTCACAGCAATGGTCGTCCCACCTGCATCTCCTTTAAATCGCTCCAGCAACAAATGCAGGGCCATGACATCCTCGTCAGGCGACGCCAGCCCTTTGAGCTCGTTCAGCTCCTCGCGGCTGTCGCCGGCAAAAACGAACGCGTGTCGAGGTCGTGCGAATGGTCTGGAGTCGTGCCGACAGTCGTGTTCTTTTTTAAGTGGGTGAATTACATGGCCAATAGGGCAGCGTTAACAAAACGTCTCCAGAACTTGTGGAAAATTGTGTTTCTCTATGTGAAACCAAGAGCTTTGCTCATGTTTGTGAAGTCACAAACTAAAGAAATTTGAATGTTGGAAGCCATTGCTAGTAGGTTGGAGGCCATTGCTAATGTGTTTGCGAATTCTCATGACCTTTTCTAAAGTCTTCATGGGTCCTTTGGTGGCACCTGCAAACCGCTAGTGTAGCATCCCTGATCGTTTGTACACAAAAGATCCAAACACAGGTCAATCATGGACGTTTAATTTCATGCATTGTTTCTTCTCTCTGCGTTCTTGGAGTATTGATTCTAATGCTGTGTACAGCCCTGTGGACATGTACATACAAAGCAGTCACTGGCAACTGTCTTAAAGAGAATGTAGACTGATCATGAATCATCAATCCCACAACAAAGCTGGTCATGAGAAATACAGTTTCGAAGACACGCTTCTAGATCTCAAGAAAAGTGTATTTGTTTCATGACTTGCGGCTGCATCACATCCTTGTAGCTCTGCCTCGCTTTCTCTGCAGACCAGCACATCTCAAAGGGAACCTGCTACGCCGTCTCATTCTTCACTCACTAAAGAGATCAGAACCCCCGTAGCTCTAGCTATCAATATAAATCAAGAGGTTGTCCAGTAGGAAACAGTGTTCTTCCCCGCTTCGCCTTCAAATAGACCTCGCCCCGCTTGATCGGAGCTAGGGCCCGAAAACCTCGGCCTGATGAGCAAAGGAGAACTCGGAACGAAGAAACCGAAACAACTCCAAAAGAATCCTACTACCGATGGATTCCAACCTGCTAGCAATGGGCCCCCAACTTACTAGCAATGCAACCTCATAGCAATGGCCTCCAAGCTACCAGCAATGCCCTCCAACCTATCAGCAATGGCCTCCAAGCTACAACAAGCAATGGCCTCCAACCTACTAGCAAAGGCCTCCAACCTACTACCGATCGCCTCCAACCTGCTAGCAATGGCATTCAACCTACCAACAATGGCCTCAACCCTGTAGCGATGGTCTCCAACCTGCTAGCAATGGGCCCCCAACCTCCTAGCAATGCCCTCCAACCTCATAGCAATGGCCTCCAAGCTACTAGCAATGCCCTCCAACCAAATAGCAATGGCCTCCAAGCTACTAGCAGCGGCCTCCAACCTACTAGCAATGGCCTCTAACCTACTAGCTAAGGCCTCCAGCCTACTACCGATGGCCTCCAACCTACTAGCAATGGCACCCAACCTACTAGCAATGGCCTCCAACCATGTAGCGATGGTCTCCAACCTGCTAGCACTGGGCCCCAACCTGCTAGCAATGGCCTCCAACCTAATAGCAGTGGCCTCCAACCTAATAGCAGTGGCCTCCAACCTACTAGCAAAGGCCTCCAACCTCATAGCAATGGCCTCCAACCTACTAGCAATGGCCTCCATAAGAATCCTTGGCTGCTTCTTCTTACAGTTCAAAACAACTCACTGAAGACACAAGCAAGAATGCACACGCATGGATTGCAAATTCTTTGCCACTCCTGTGGGAAATTCCCACACATCCACCAGCGCATCCTGCAAGTCCATGGCTCTTTCCCAACATGCTCAATGCACGAAGCACATGTTTCTACTAGCAAAAGGAACCTAATAGCAATGGCCTCCAACCCTCGCTGTTTTGCAAAGACTTCCCTTCTCAGCACTTTCGGAGGATTGGACTCCACTATGACCTCTACTAGTAACAAGTGCATCGCTAGTAGTAACAGGTGCCTTACTAGTAGTAACAAGAAGCTACTAGGAACAGGTGCATCGCTACTAGGAACAAGAAGCAACTAGGAACAAGAAGCTACTCCACTATGAGCATCCGACTGTGAAAAAGGTACTGCTTTTCACCTGTTGCGACAACCTTGTCACAGCAACGTTCTTGAGCAGCGAGCTTCGGCATGCTCAAGTGAGAAGAAAGAGTGCAGACCGAACAAGCCACGAGGTGCCGCTTTTTCTCAGTCACTCTGTGATGAGATCATGTCAAGGCGGCGTATCAACGCGCCCAAAGCGGTGGGTAAAGACATACGGCTACAGCCACTTGTGCTCAAATTCAACCGTGTTGGAAAATCCTTCCAGACACTGCAGTCGCAAGATCGTGTTCCAAAACAATAGGTTTCGCAAAAAAGGAACCACGGTCCTCTCCAGCCTTGCCAACCGTGGCTCTTCGATTTGGTATCTGTGGTACGGCTCAAACGTCTCACCGTGTAACTTTGCCTTAAACATTCCAAGAAAACATCTGAAAGCAAATCTACACTGACTAGTCAAAAAGAAGCTGAGATGGAAACCAAGCTGGGCAAAGAAGAACTTCGACTGAAATGCGAAGCAAGAGTATGAGTGTGATCAGGGATTCTTGCCATAGTGCTGCACATGTGCTGGTTAAAGCTAAAGGCACAAAGGCTGTTTGCATGGCTCCTTGCCTTGCGACACGCTTGTTGCGCCTCACAAAAGTCTGATGCGCGTGGCCGACTTGGCACTTGAGCATGTTTGCCATCCTATACGAAAAGTGTTGAACATATTCTACAAAAACACCTATTTGTCTTCCAATAGTTCCTTCAGCTCAACTCCAACGTAATAGCGATGGCCTCCACCCTAGTAGCGATGCCCTCCAACCTAATAGCAATGGCCTCCAACCTAGAAGCAATGGCCTCCACCCTAATAGCGGTGGCCTCCAACCTACTACTAGCGATGGCCTTCAACCTACTAGCGATGGCCTCCAACCTAGAAGCGATGGCCTCCAACCTAGAAGCGATGGCCTCCAACCTTCTACTAGCCTAGAAGCGATGGCCTCCAACCTAGAAGCGATGGCTCCACCCTAGTACGATTGGTTGGTACTTTGACATGACAACTTGGCCCTTCGAATAAGTGGCCATTCCATCAGTACTGCTCGATGAAGCTCCGGAATCCGCCTCCGCTTCGGAAGGCTCGAGGCACGGCACGTGCCACTCAACACACAACATGCGTGACGTGGGAAGCCGAGCGGAATAGCATGAATAAAGAGGGTTGTGTTGACAAAAAAAAGAGAAGAGAAACGGAAGCTAAGGACTTCTTTCATATGGCCGCCGTTCATTCGGCCTCTTTCATGCGGGAGCCCTGACGCTGTGCCTATGATGCAGATCCACAAAAGCTTTCTCAAAGAGTTCCGGAGGACGAGGAAGTGCCTTCCTAGCGTTCTGACACTCGATCCCACACATGCACTGCACTGCCTGCACTGACACTCCAAGCCTTTGGGCGGCTCTGCGCGAGTTGGCAGGTTCCTTGGTGCAACAAGGCATAATATGACACACATATTGAATACATTCAATTCACAATATCAAATCTAGACAAGTCGAAAATCTGTCTTGGTTTCTTTTGCTTGCACTGCCACGCCTTCGCAGCCACTCTACTCACGCCCAACTTAGTTGCTGTTGTAGCGAATGGGGAAGCTCGTCTGCACCAATGGATTGTTGAGATATCTTACAATAGATCTAACAAATTTGGGTTTTCCCAAATTGTTTCACGACAGTCACACTTTTATTCAAGGCTAGGTCTCAAGAAGCAATACAAAACATGCCTTTGCAGCACTCCAAGCCCTCCAAATCGAGGACGGCACTAAAAGGTCGGCTGTGGTGGGACCACCCGGCTTTTCCAGACCCAATCTGCGACGGAAAGGGCAGTTTCAAATGGCGTTCAGAATGCGTTCTTGCTAGTAGCAAAAACGAGAAGTCACATCCGCAGTAAGATTGCGCATGCGTTTACAACTTTAAATATATATATATACAGTAGTGATAATAAGAAAACACACTGCAACAAAAGAACAATGTTTGGCAGACTCGTTGCATTGCTCCCCACCTTCGGCGCTCTTTGCGCACACGTTCCTGCAACCATGCGAAACGCGCGAAACACTGAAAACGTCCGTGTCGCTCTGAGGCTGTGGCCGTCCACATGATTTGGGCATTGGTGCTCCTGGTGAAAAACACATCGCGATGCGAGGGGCCCGAGTTCCTCGACATCACATCTCAAGGGCACGCACCTGTCGAGAAGAGCATTGGACGTGCGACTCCACATGGCGACCACGACCAATCACAGCCGCAGGGCGGCCGCAGAGCGGCCACAGGGCTATATGCGGAACCAACCGAAGTCAATTGGTGTTGGGTTTGTGGGGCTGGCAGTTGGGTTGACTGGTATAGTCCAAGATCCCGTGGTAAGATTGATTCATGAGTCAGTGTCACACAGCTGGTTGTACATGCAGGCGCTGAAGGTTCAGTTTTGATGATATATATTGTAAGATGTTATCAGCGGAAGCGACCAAACCGGGCATACAGAGTTTCCCAAAACAACGAGACGATGTGTGTCTTATGACCACTTTGCCAAACCAGTTTGTCAAGCTGGAGCCAGTCACGGAATTTCGCACACCTAAAGACATGCAACCAACTCCACCCCAAGTCTCGTGCAACCGGTTTCACAATGGAAAAATCCGTGGAGGTGAGAGGTCAGGGCTTGCATACTGCTGCATACTTACCATGTTTTGCCTGTTTTGCCTCGACCAAATCTCGACCCATTTGTGTCCCCACCAAACAGCTGCACTACCATCTTTTTGCCACTGCCAAGAAACCAACAATCAATGCAACCCAGAACTTTTGAAGTTCACGATCAACCGAATTCAGAATTTTTGAGCCACCATTTGGCGGGCGCGCATGACCGACTTTTTGTGAAGCACGGCAGTGCTCAATTTCTCTTGATTGAGCCACCTCAACAAAATGTGCGTCACGCTATGCATGGCACCTCTTTTTCCCCTCGACCCTGTGCATTACGAGGTCGACTTCACGTCGCAAAGAGAATCTCTAAGGTGGAAAAGGTGGAAGAGGATAACAGAGAGCGGAGGTCTCACCAAACAAGCATGCAAGTGAAACGGTGAGATTGAGAAGCATGATGAAAAGGGCCGCAACTCTCAGATGACCAAACCATCAGTGGCATACTTCAAACGGTCAAGTCCTTATATAAGACTGTTAAGACGACCAGGCAGCCAACAGCAACTTGTGGAGTTTGGGTCCCGAGGCATTTCACACGGCAATAGAGAAGAAGGATCTCCAAGCTCAGATTCGACAAAAATCCAATCGCGCAGGTGAAACTTGTATTGAGCCGTCTCTCCGTCAAACCTACTAATTTAGGTAAGTAGCTAACAAATGTTCTACACACACAACACGAAACTATTTGCAACAGCACTCAAAAACACAGCAAGCGCATCGCACATATTTTTCGTGCACTTGAGCCAAACAAGCAAAGTTCAAAAGCTATGTCCCATGCGAGATACCGAAGGTATCGCGCTTAAAGCATTCAAACATGCACAAAGCTGTTCAAGAACCACTCTCACACTACAAAAACTACAATTGTTTCACAAAGTTTCAATACATTGTGCATTCCGTGAGCTATGGGGCGAAAAAATATTTACGCCCTAGTAAATTTGCAAGTTCTGGGTGCGAGTTATGCAGGGGAGGTGGGTCACATCACGAGCATCATTGGCGCAGAGTTTTAAGTACAAAAGTTTTGGGCTGTTCATAGCCATCTACAGCCAACTAATGAACATGTTCTGCATGGTGTCCAGGAGGGCAGGTCATGCAAGGCTTGCGAAAGTATGCCATTTTTGACCGCCTCCATTGCGACATTGCAGGCATTGGAGGACGTAGATCAACTTGGGGCAATACCTCATACGTCATTAAGTCACTAAGGGGCGCCCCGCCCGGCAAACCTGGCGGCATATACGTCCAACCATTGCTAGCCTGAGGCTGCTTTCCCATAGTTGTTTTTTTGCTGTGTTCCAACCTTGGTCCCTGCCTGTTGCACTGTTAGCTCGACTGGGGCGCCTTCCTACTGAGCTGCAGTAGGCACAGGTTCCCAAAAGAAAAGGCCGAACTAGTACAGGCAGCCGCTGTTTGAAGTCCTTACCACTTTACTTTGGTGGGTCCGGTCGAATTGGTCGGGGTTTGTTTGATTTGGCGCTCACAAACAAACAAGCAATTCCTACTGGAGTGCTCACTGCGGTGGGCTGATCCCCATGTGGACGCCTCACTAACGACAAGGTGAGCGTGAAAGACCTACTAATACTACTTTAAGTAAGTAAGTTGCAAACGTTCTACACACAGCGCGAAAGCACTTGCAACAGCAAGCGAAAGCACGGCAAAGGCATCGCACTCTTTTCTCGCGCACTTGAGCCAAACAAGTAAAGTTCAAAAGGCTTTGACGCATTCCTGCAACAAGCGATTCCCATGCGAGATGCCGAAGGTATCGCGCTTAAAGCACTCAAACATGCACAACAGTGTGCAAGAACCATTCACACTACAAAAACTACAAAGGTTTCTCTTCACAAAGGTCCTAAACCCAATGCATTCCGTGAGCTATGCTCCACAAAGCTTTCCAAAACGCATGGCCAAAACAGAACTAACAAGTGTCATGAAAAGTATCAAAACTAGTGAAGAGATTGTTGCGGTGTCTTCCTAAAGAGGTGCGCCCGTTTCCAAAACCCCAAGGCAAATCTAAGAAAACAAAAGTCACGGTCAAGTTTGGTGCAGGGCTTGCTTGACAGGACTGAAGAACAGATTCACAACTCAGTTGCGCCTCTCGATGCCCTCTTGCAGCTCCTTTGCCTTTGGTGCCTGCTGTTTGTTCCAGGAGCGTGCATGGGTGAAGACAGGCCCAGAAACCGAAAAGTTTGGCGGCCACTCCCTCTAAACTTAACTTTGGTTCACCGAGCAGTTCGTCGGAACTTTCCCCTGCAGAATTGCCGGTGTACCGTGGGACCGAAGTGTACAGGGAGAAAACGAACAGCGACGATCGCGGGCAGGTCGCCCGAATATGCACCAGTATAGAATCAACGTCCTGCAATGGTAGCTACATGTTCTCTACCGAAGCAAGCGCCTCAGAGCATGGCAAAAAAGCGAACAGGATGGCGAAAATGCAAAAAGGAGTTACGCATATGTGGGTGTTTGTGTCTGTGCGTGGCTCGTTGCCCTGGTTCCACCGCAGCAGGCTTGCGCCTGGATCAACTCATCCAGGGTCATGTCGAGCATGGCCTCCAAGCAGGGCACATGGAACGGGAACCAAACAGAAGAGCAAGCAGCCAACCCGCAAAACCCCAAGCCTGCACACGCTGGCGCTTGCACGGCGACATCGCGGCTGACTTCGAGCCCAAGCAGCGCGGCTGCCGACGCCCGGCGTGTCAAACGAAGGCGTTGCGCACAACGCTGCCGAAACAACGCGTTGTCCGCGGAGAGTGGATACGGTGACCAACTCGCCACCCATGAAACACAAGGGGAATCACAGCTGAACCCAAAGAGTTTCTTGTTTCTCATTGCAACGACAAGAGCCCCGAGTAGGTTCGCGGTCGAGTAGGTAGTAACGAGGCCAGGGGCCCCAAGGTGTGTAGCGTCTAGTTCTAAGTAGCGATGCCAGGAGCCCGTAGTAGCTTCTGCGTCCCATGTGGCTATCGGACTTCGTGGAGGAAAGGTTACGGTAAAAGGGGTATCTGCTGACGGGGTGTATGCATGACATCAAGTGCCCTATCCCTGAACAAAGGGAATCAGGGTCCATGCATCACCCACATGACCAACCTTATAGTGTGATGGCGCCGCCGAGAGGGGATGCAAGGAATTGATTTATCAATGAATCATCACACGGGAAGGGGGGGGTGTTAGACACATTGATCTACCAATCTTTAGTCCTGAGCAGGCTCTCAAGCCAGTCCCTTTGCTTCGCAAAGCAAACTCAAGGTAGTCCTTACAGGCTACCTTTCCGTGATAGAGCGGGCCAATCAGGAACAAACAAAAGCTGACATAGGCGATGTCGTGCTCTTGGACAAAAGTTTCGACCTGCCTGGCTCCTGAGCTGGCTTGGAAAGTACCTCACACCTGCATCCAGGCTTGTTTAATCGACAACAAAGCTCCCGCACAGTGATCGTTGCAAAACCTGTTGCCTCATAAACAGGATGTCTGCTGCGTGATGGTCCTCCTGTAGAGAGCACCCAAAGCTTTGAATTCATCGCCCCGTTTCACACCTGTGGTTGATCTCCGGATCTTCACATCCTTGTTTTCACGAGAAGATATGAGCCAGTGGTGTGGCTGTTTGGTTTTTGGTGTTCTGGTTTGGGTCGTTGGAGCTTTCACGCTCGTATCCTCTCATCTGTTTTCTCGAATTCATTTAAGGTGACTTGTGCCTTTGGGCACACACAGCGCCCTCACCCGTGCAAAAAAAAAGTGCTGGGGGCACATGCCTGTGACAATTGTAAATTGCTGAAGAAAGTCGATATTTCAATCAAGATTGAAGAAATCCAGGAATTCACATTTGTGCACTGCGCCAGCCTTTGTAAGATCAGACTGCCATATACGCACATACCACAAGAGTTAAAGCCTTCATAACTGCGCTGCACTGCCGGAGATTGCGAACCGCCCTTGCTGCACTACATCCCCAGCAGGGCCTTTCTGGATCCGAGCCTTGCGCGCAGTGATTGCGAAAAACCAGAACCCCAAACGACCTCACAAGGCCCGAACCCAACAACACCGCAAGCCTCAAGCGACCTTTTGCGCGACACACAACAAACGCAAGGTTCTTTACAGTGTGTACATTTTGTGCATGTCTATCTTCTTTAAACTCCAGTGCTCCATCCTCTTGAAGGTGAGCCGAAAACAAAGTGTGGTTCGTTCGAAAACGACGCTCGAACGATTCCCGCAAGGCGAGTGAACCTAGTGTGGATTCCATTGGACCCAAAAGTCACCCTAGTGACGTCCAACCCTTCTAATCCATAAAGATCACTGAGATCTTCTCTGTTCCACCACTCTAGCATCCACCAGGAGGTTATAAACCCCAAAAGCAAACGAGGAAACAAAGTTTGTGTTTCCTCCCATCAGACACCACACACCTCAGCATGACGATCTCGTGAGAGATCCTCGGACGCACCTCACGGGTGCTCCATTCGTGTGGTCGTTGTCATCATCTGGGAGGAAACCCAAAAAGGGGACAAACAAGAGAAACCAACATATAACCTCCCAGGATATGCTATATGAGTGTGCATGGCATCTACACAGTATCCACACGATGGATGTCGTGGACATTCATCGAACATTCACCAAATTCTCCAACTCATAGATGTTCCAATGAACATCGAAGGTATCTTCAAACACTATCGTCCTGAGACGATTCCACACATCGATCAGCTAATTGTCGCCCGGAGGCGATGGCAAGATCTGCAACATTCAAAGGTCCAGCAAACCGTGTCATCCGTGGATGGCACTGTGCATGTGCCGTCACTCCTATTTGTGTTGGGGAGCAACACTTCTCGAAGACCTTAGGGCCGAAATGTTGGCAGCCAGGAGCAATCACTGTGAAAGGATTGCACCACGTGGTGCACCAGCGGTGTGCCATTCCCAATTGTCTATATGTGTTTATAGCCATATGCATGTCGGTAGATTTCAGTGCCCTGACAAAAAAAAACTCCGTGTGTTTCAAGGATGCACGGCCCTCCAGTACCTCGACCTGGGTTAGAAAGCGAGGCTCTACAATCTGAACCGGAGTCTCTGACTGCTGCTTCTTGGAAGCAGGTGTCGTCGCACTCCATCTGCCGTCAGATTTTAACAGAACAGGGACGGCCGCGTGCGTGAGCTGCCAGCAGCTGCAAACTGTTGATTTGTCCCAAACGGACGTCATTGAAATTTTGGGTTCAACCTTTGCACACTGCTCACAGCTACAGCAACTTAGCCTCTCCCGAAACTTGCGCATCATTGAGACCATGTCGTGTTTCCTTCCCTTTCAATGATGACCTGGGCACTTCGCCCACACGGCGTCCGCACTCGTGGAAAAAAAGTGGGGCCTTTCTGGACTGCACCGCACTCCGCAGGCCAGTCAAATTCCCGCACAGTCACAAATGGAGAGGAAGCTGTGCAGAAGAAAATGCTTTGCCCAGCCATGCGATGGCCACCGTGGTTGCACATGATTCCTGACATTGGTCAGGCTCAGCGCAAGGCACACTTCTCCAACTGTTCGAGTGTGAACCAGGTTCCGGCAAGCAGAGGGAGTCGCCATTTTCGTCTTCGTCGCCTGCGATTTTGTGAGCCCACCCGGATGAAAGCCTTGGCTCTTGGTTCTTGAAGCGGGTGGTAGCAGAACGGTGGATGTTTCGCGCTGTTGAAGGATAGTGACCTCCGAATTGCACTGTCCGATGGATGAGTGAACACCCCCAAAGCTCCCCTTGGCCAACGCGTGGGAGCTATTGGGTGGCGTGTTGTGCTGTGGGAGGGAGATTCGCACAGGTTCTTGCAGTACTTTTGTTGCAATGCCTTCACTGCCACACTTCGTTCGTGCAGTCAGTAATATGGCTTGTGCCAAGGAGAGGGATTTGTCCATGGCTTGCTGAGCAACCGATGACTTTTTGGCATTTGTCATCGTTTTAGTGCTGGCATTGCACCTGGCACCTTGCAAGAAGTCAAGATGGCTCTAGTGCCAGTGACCAAACGTGGCTTGGGTGATCTCATCCCTGGAATCAGACGATCTGGAGATAGGGTTACATTGCGGGTCAATGGAAAGTGGCCACCTTTGATTGGCCAATCAGAACAACCGCCCACGTCCTGAAGCATTTTGCTTTCAGTGAATTCAGGCCCTTAGGTATTTTGCAGCTCGTCAACTTTCACCTGTCTCACTTTAGTGCAGAGGAACACTGCCCACTTTGGCTTGGGGGTCCTTGGTTGTGTTTTGTTCTTTGTGTTTTGTGGTTTGGCGTTTGGTTGTGTTCTGGTCTTGTCTCCCCCCCCCCCAACTTGCAGTGTTTTCCATACTTCTCATGATGACCTGGGCACACCGTCCACACGGCGTCCGCACTCGTGGAAAAAAAGTGTTCATGGTGGCAGCGATTTTGCTTATGTGGATGGGCGAGAATTTTAGATATTGTGCATTCTTATTTTTGTGAGTAGCATATTCGTTGGAGGAATTCTGACGAAGCTATGCTGTCGTTCATTTCAGGTGACGATTAATGGAAAAGATCATCGTGCTCAGCAAGAACAGAAGAACATCAAGCTTTTGTCACAGCAGATGTCTGTATCTCGCGGAGTGGAGACTACTTTGGGTCCAGTGGAAGTTTTGATTCCACCAACTTTCTGGAAGAATTGGTTGGAGATCTGTCGCACGGGAACTGTAGTTCATTGCAGCCCACTATGCCATTACACGAGGCACAGCAGGATATGGACCTCAAATCTGCCTTCGCGCCGACAGTTCCCCGACAACCCTTCTTTCGACTGCTGCTTGGTGATCCCAAACAGAGCCCTGGTAGATACCAGGTGTCTTTCACATGCTCCTCCGGCACGGTCGAGGCTTTGGCCTTAGTGATCTCGAAGAAGCGGCTACCGCAGTGGGCCACAGGCCATTGGGGAGTAACTGGTTCCGCCGGAGAAGGTCAAGGCCACGTCTTCGTTCGCCTGTCAGTTACAGTCCACCTACAAGGACCTCTCCAGAGTGGATCTGGATCTCCCGGAAGGACTTCTTGTTGGTCTAGGCTATGCAGCCACCAGCCCGGACAGCCCGAGATCGGGAGTCGCAAGCCCACACCGCTGGAGTTTAATGCTGCCAACGAGCGCAAGGGTTGCCCAAGAAGTGTATGAGCCGTTAATAGGAATTCAGTATCCCATGTTGCGCAGCCGAATGGGAGACACCTGGCAAATAGGTACCACCTCCATTCGAGAGGATCACCTGATTGCCTCAGGCCTAAGATTTGTCCACTGGTGCCATGCTTCGCCCAACGTGCATGCAAGGCATAACCCAAGAAATGACCCTACTGTGCGAGTGTATCAACATCTCGAAGACCAACTTACCAAAGCAGGAGCCGACACCGACGACATCTTGGCCCTTACAACCACCCGGGAAGGGGCTACGAATCTACGCAATTACTTCACCATTGCAGACAAGGCTAATGCAGAAACCGCAGTCAAAGTTGCAGGTGCTACGGCCAAACACTGCATCGTTATTCACGGGGTGTCAACCTTCCTTAGTGGCGAAGGGCACAACCTGGATTATGACCAGGAGTGCTTCACACGAGCAAATGTGGCATACAGCCGAGCCACCGACCTCACCATCCTAGCCTGTCCGCTGAACATGCAAGGGATGCCTGGGGCCCTGCAGGTTCTGGCAGCCCTGTTGCTCTGGGTGCGCGCCAGTGAAAGTGCGTTTTCTGTGTATGCGCACTACAGCAGGGAGAGGCCGCTGAGAGGAGGCATAGGAATGTGAGCCGATGACAGGGGCCGCAGAAGTACATTCTGATAGCAGTTGGGCAAGTTTGGGTTGCAAAGGATCACACCTCATCAGTGGCGGCTCGGCAGGGTCGAAGCCAAAGGTCTGGCAGAGATGAGTATGAAGGGCTGTAAGCGATTCATTCTCCGGTCGAGGGGCAACCCAAAAGCCATCATGCAACCAAATGGCCGAAGCGAAGCCTACCCGAGGTTGTAAGAAGGAATAGGCAACCCATGTAACCTGCTGTTCAAGGACCTCGAAGTAATGAAAAGGAGCCCCTCGTCCTGTCCGCTCTGGACCAGTAGGGCACCATGAGGGAGGATGATGCATGGCATAACGGCTGGCAGCGAACACTTCCCGAGCAAAGCTCACCAGATGATGTGACAGCTCCGTTTGTATACGCTTTTTGAGGTACTCTATTGCCTCCTGCGGAGTGGCACTGTTGATGATAATAAGTGGCCATGTCTTTACCAGGGGGCCAATTTCATCCTCTGCAATGTGTGCCCGAAGAGCTCCTCTGAGATAGTCTCTCACTTGCGCGATTGGCAGTAATGCTAGGTGAACCTCAGCTGTCTTGCATTGCCGTCTCATGAGCTCATAGTGCGCTCCACTAATATCCATCTCCCAATGCGAATTTCCAAAGAGGAGCAGCCGAACCTGCCGCGGCAGCCGCTGCGCTGCATTACCAACTGAGTAGAACCGGCCTCCCAAGGCATCAACTGTGGGCTTGTACCCTACGCTGAGGCAATGAGAGGACGATACTGCCAAGGCAATATAGTCCATTGCAACCCATTTGTAATGCGGGTGCCTCCGGAGTAGTGTGCGCATTTCCTGGGGAGTAGGGGAAGGGCACTCCGTGAGGACGAAGGCAGGGACTTGCGATGCATCTCCTTGCTGAATGATGAAACCCAAAGCTTGCGCTAATTGAAACGGCGGGAGCGCCACATGATGCAAGGGAACAAGTGGGTTGCCCCCTGCCTCCTTAGCTGCAGCACTGGCCTGACCAGCAAAATAGTCTGCTAGACGATTGCACTCCCTTGGCAGATAGACAAGGCGGAACAGACAAGGCGCTCGGGCAAGCAATTGCTGGCATTGTTCTAAGATGGCGACAACAGCAGGTTTTTTGATTCTTCCTTTGTACTGAAGATAATTAATGACAGGCAAGATGTCTCCCTGCACCACAACACTGTCAATGGGGATGCCTCTTGACATGCAGGAGACATAGTACTCAAATGCAAGGTTAATGGCAGCTCGACAGGCATGTGCTTCTGCTACGACGTTATCAGAACAAGAAAGCAAGGGGATGGAAAGCCACTGGACAAGAGAGGTGGAGGACGACGTGACATGTAGCAAGCTAACTCCTGCCCCCCCAGTTTGCGTGTGCTTATGTGCAGAGCCGTCGAATTGCACAAGACAACCTTGCCATTCTTGTGGTTCACCGAGCAGGAGAACTGTATTTGCAGACAGATCATCCATGGCTTGCAAACGTAAATGTGTGGCTCCACAGTGGCACAAGAATACGAGACATGCGGTAGCAGTAGGGAAAGGGAGCTTTCTGTGTTGTGACAGGAGCAACCGGAGATGGTGGTCTTGCTTAGCGAAGGTGGCAATCGTGTCTCCTTTAGCAAAGGACTGAGTCGTTGCAAGCCCCTTAGGAGGGAGCAGTGCAGCTTCAAGTACGACCATGGGGAATCGCTGCAACCTAATTTTGGTAGAGTCAGTACACGCCGTACTGCTGGATTGTGGTGGAGCACGGAAGTTCCTGAGCAGCGTGCTAGGCAGTGAAAGGTAGATACGCTGCCAGAGGTCAAGCACGTGGCGCACGACCTTGCGGTTGTGCACACACGAAATGTCCGGTCGGAGTCCGCCACATTCAGTAACTAATCGCCGAAGATGGAAAAGCATGTAGCAAAGCGCTACTCCGATGCTGCGGGATGGTACTTTGCGCCAGTTAATCTCTGGCGCAGGTGCAACCCACAGGGCCAGCCAGGTGAGGTGTACAACCGGACAAAAGGATAACCAATGATCGATAGAGTTGAAGCCACACTGACAGAGTACACAGGGAACATACGAGTCAAGCGCTCGACAGCCTGCAGAGGACAGCAGGCAAGAGAACGCAGGGGGCAGTTGCTTGGGCTCAGGCACGATAATTTGATGGAAGTGCAGAAAGTTCTTACTTTCATCAGAGAGGTTGTTCAAAGTAAGATCCATTGGAGTAGCAGGCAGGAAGCAAGTCGGGCAAAGTGCTCCATGTCCTGGTCCGTATGGAAAACATCGTTATACGGTTGTTACACCATACGCAGGGTTGACTACGACTGAGTTTGCCCCTGAGGGGCAACCAGAAATCAGCATCTTCTCCTAAAGCCCATCGCAAGACAGCATATCGTGGCACTGCCCCTACCTGAGTGGTAGGCAGGTCCGCTAACCAGTCTAAGAAAAGGATAGAGGGCCCCATGGCCCAGCCATTCTTGTATATTCGCGCAGCCAAATGCCTATGAGAGGCTGCAAGCAATTTGTTAATGGCAAGTTGCTTGAAAAGCTGTTTGAAGCCACTCGCCCTTTGCGCAGGCGTGTTGTTTTGCCTTAAGAGGGCTAGGAGCCGCTGTATATCTTCGGCAGGAAGTTGCTGCTGCCAATATTTCCAGCATTGCTGGATTTGTGTGGCATAGGAACCTGCTTGTTCCTCTGCAAAGGACCTATGCCCTTGTCGTAAGTAGCATCCAAAGAGGGAAATCGCCTGCATAATAGTTGGGTCAAGCAGAGGGCCTAAACGTAGCCATCTGCAGAGACCAACCAGAAGGTGTTGTGGGAACCAATGCCGCTGCAGCAAAAAATCTGCCATTGCATGATACAACGGCTTGAGAAGCTTGGGCGAGAAGAAGCGTTGCGTCTGCGAGTAGTAGAAAAGACTCAGAGAAAAGGTATTGAAGTATATAATCTTCATATGAATGCTAAGGTTGGCCCGATTGGCAGCTGCTAGCCTCGTACGGAATTTAACAAGCTGTTTTGACAGCAAAGTGATGAGAGATGACTGCAGCTGCATTTTGACCATGGCCTCATTCGTGAGTTGACACGTCCACCCTGTGTGGATTGTGAGTCCAAGATTGACGGTGGACGGCACAATACACTGGCCGCCTAGTCCTGCTTGGTCCAGACAATACAGCTGCTCAGCTGTGTAACTGACATTTGTGAGCAATTGCGTTTTTGATCGACACTGGCATGGACTAGCTGCCAATCGGCAGAGCATAGGGTGCCCTTCAGTTGCTAGTCTGGGAATGGCCTCTGAGGCTATATGTATGCAGTGGTCACCGTGTCTAAGGACAAAGCGACGTGCATAACCAGGGACTTGTTGTAGCGCTGCACTGCAAGTGGCTTGTCCTGATTCGTGGATGGGAGTTACGTGACTCCAAACGTCCTCAACTTTGCGCAGCGTGTTTTCGTCAAGGGCTCTGCTGGAGAAGCCTACTTGCCAGCAGTGATGCGTGTCCATGACAATACCTGCAGACTTCCATTTCCTGATGTTTTGAAAAACCTCTTGAACCCACCTCGAGTCCGTCTGTCGACCAACTATCGTAGTGTCATCAACATACCCAGCAACCACGATGACTTGTGGAATTTGATTGAGTACAACAAATATTGGGTCCATGGCAAGGCAGAAGAAGTACACAGATGTGGATCGTCCCATATCAACACCAGAATGCACGTTTCTTGCTGGTAAGAGTCGTCCTTGTACTTTATGTCTGATTCTTCTACCAAACAGTAGATAACGCGCAAACTGGAGGACCCAAGGGGAGCACTGACGAATACGTAGTATATGAAGGATCCAATGTGCATTAATACGCTCAAAAGCTTTGGAAAGATCAGCAAAGAGGGCAGAAGCAGGCGAGGATCCCTCAAGGGCTCCTTGTACTTCCAGCACAGCTCTCTGCGGCTCTCGAAAGGAGTTAAGCAGAGTTTGGGCAGGGTGAAAACTGTGCCGGGTAATTCGAAAAAGAATAGCAGCAGCTGTGCCATCTTGCAGTCTGTCAAGCGTGTCAGGCATACCTAGCGGTCGGAAGAAGTCTGCCGTGGGCCCTTGCTTGGCTTTCGGGATCCATACGCCTACCTGGGTGGGTGCATCCTTAAGGATTGCAGCAGTCTGTTGCGGGAACATCCGCCAAAGAGCATAAGGTAACCCATCAGGGCCTGGAGCTGAGTCTTTCGTAAGGAGGAGGTGCTCAATATAATCTTGCTCTGTGGGTTCAGGAATTGCAGGCCACGGCAAGACACACCGTCGGTAAGCCGAAAGCGTGTCGCGCCAATCTCGATCATACTTAACAGGGTGTGTGAACCAAAAGTCACGGGTCGCAAGCATTGCTTCATCATACTCAAGGGCAGTACGGCATTCTTGCCCATTATGCTGTAACAATGGACCATGATAGAAGGTGCCCCTAGGGCACACGGTTTTAAGTCTGTCCCAGAAAATTTTTTGTCTTCTAGTTCGCTGGATTGGGTCTGTGTTATCTGTGCCTATAGGCAGTTGCACATTCGTCGCAGTTGCGACTTCTGCTGCTTGTAAAGCGGCAGCTATGATGGTAGCTGGAATCAAAAGGCATCCTTGCTGGGTTGGCCATGGTTGTAAAAGATCAGCATCTGCACTTTGCTCATACAACAGGCGTACTTCTTCCAATCGTATGCGCAGGTGTGTTTGTTCTTTGCCCAAAAGCTTGTATAAGCGTTTTAGAGGAGACAATTTTTTGAAGTGACAAGAGTGAGTTCTCCACCAGCTCCAAACTATTGCACGACAATGCTGCGAGAGCACAACGCTAGCAAGCCTAGTTTCCTGCGCTAATGAAATTTTCCGTTTAAGAGCAAGTAGGGAAGCTTGTCTTGTAACTGCCTGTAAACTTTCCGATGCCACAGTTGGGTCAAGAAAAACTTGTGTCGGTATGGTGTGATGCTTTTCAGACTGTGGATGTGGTCGAAGGCGTGGTTTCATTTTCAGCCTCAGCATCAAGGCTTTGTGATGGCAGGTATCAATCCGGTATCTGCCATAGATACGAGCGAAAAGTTGTGTTGTATCGAGAAAAAGGCTGGGCACTAAGAAGCGATCAAGTGCGGATTCTTGGTCTTGGTATTTATAAGTAGGGAGCGTAGGATCAACATCTGTGAGTCCAGCCTGTACAAGGAAGTCATCCCACGTATGAAAGTGATTCTGATCACATCGATTAAAGTCTCCTCCTACAAAGACAGGATGATCGGTCAAGGCAAGAATGGTTTGCAGAGTAGTTGAAACAAAAGACCTAGGGCTGTTCGGAGGTATATAAATCGAAACAAGCCATATAGTGCAAGCTTGGTATTCAACACGGGCAGCAACTGCATAGTGTTGGACCAGAACACGTTCTTCTTGGACTTTCCAGCCTGGAGGAAACAGGATTGCAACTCCAGCTTGCTCCCCCGGATTTTGCTTGGCCAGAGTAGTAACTACTTTAATGTCAGGCCATGTGTGGGATAAGTATTGGAGATTAGCTTGATTCCGTTTTGTTTCCTGTAGCAGTACTGGGGCTTGTTTCAACATAGTTTTGACTATCCAAGTCTTGTGCACATTGGTGGGAAGTCCAGGAGACCAGCTATTGAGATTCCAAGAGTGAATTCCTTTTACAGAGACCGGCAGGTTACTAGGTCTCTGCATACGGAATTGTAGGATGTTATGACAGAGCTGCCAAAACCTCGAAGGGATTTGGCGTAAGGATTGAACTTCATTTGGGAGAACGAAAGGAGTGTCGCCTATGGGCGCGGACGGGTCAGCGACGATACAATCTGTGAACTTGCCAATGTTAACTCGTAGAAAATGGAGGGCATCTGACAAATTGACATTGCCATCAAAACCACACAACATGAGGAAATCCTCAATCATGATCTGCCGGTATGGCAGACAGGGATGGATAAAATGAATGACGAAGTGAAGGGAAGAAACATGCGTGATAGAAGCATTTGTTTGTTGGGTAGTATGCCAATAAGCTGCTTTGAGGCCTGTAGAGAGGGTACGCTGCACTAACCGGAGAGATTTGATGGGTAGGTGACGTAACCGCGTCATTCAGCATGTAACAGAGCCTTAGCTCTGTGGAAAAGTTTTGGCGGAATCTCTCCTTGTGTGCACACGTACCAAACAGATTTTAGCGTCATAAGCCGACAATCGTCAATGCAAGCCTCAGTAGGGATTTGAGCAGCAGCTTGTTCTGTTGCACTGGTCGCAGGAAGAGTTGGATGTGGGGCGTGTGGTGTAGGCGTCAGGGAAATCAGCCGTTCACTATTACTGACATCCGGGGCTTCAAGTTGGTGGATAAGCAGCAGACAGAGATGTGGTGTTCTATCCGTTCGCCAGATATTTTCTTGAAGTCGCGGGTGAGCTGCACGTGCACTATCAGGACAGATGCTAAGGCACCAATCCTGAAGGAAACCCCCAATAAGAATGACTGGAAAATTTCCTAACACCAGATGACAGACATTGGCAAAGGGTTCTTTGCATACTTGGTTCTCTGCTGCTAACAAAAGGTGGGAAAGTCGCCACAAGGCACATCCTGGCTCAACAAAACTATGTGTCCACGGCTTTTCGGTAATTGTGCAGATGCGTTCTTGTTGGATCGCAAAGGCACATAAATGTTCCGTTCCAACCCCCTGGGGGTTTGTTTGAAAACCAAACATGGAGCGATACCAGGAGGACGACTGCGAGGGCTGGCAGATGTGCACGGGCTCTCCACCATACTTGAAGAGCAGAATCTCAAGTGTGTCATGGAGACGCAATAGATACAGGTGTTTGGCTCGACTAGGACCAAGATACCTCATGTGAATTGGTTGGTGGGCAAGCCAACAAATGATGAACCCTGTGTCAGCTGTTTTGATCGTAATAAGAAGCTGTCGCAAAAATAGCGTGATCCTATGATAGGTGCAATGATGCAATAGTTCTTGCCGATAGGTGTCAAGGGCATCACTATTGACAGAGAGGGTACACAAGGCTTGCACGATTTCTTCGTTGAAGAAGATCCATTGCGGTACCGCTGCTTGCTCTGCATAGTCAAGGAGGTTGAGGTCTGTGAGAAACTTGATCAAAGGCTCTTTGCCTAGAATGTCAAAACGTTGCTCTCGCCTATCCTTGTTTTTATTGTCAATGGCTTCTTTGGTGAGATAATGTGGCAGTTTCTGTGTTACTATAGGTTGAGCAATTGGAGGCTTCTTGACAGGCGACATCACCAAGCTCCGATAGTTAATGTGCCGATAAGGCTCAGGTACAATTGTAATCTGGGTGCTTCTGCCCGTCATCTTGAAATTGTTTTCGATGGCTTGTCTAAAGGAGACATACCCTTGTCTAACATCATCCGGGGAGGCTACCCCAAAGAAGCATTCGGTTTTTCCTTGGATCCATGCTCGAACGTGGTCAGGCGTGCCAATGGCAAGGCTGATGAGCTTGGGATGAAAGGAGTTACCAACAAAGGAGCGTATTGTCTGCGAGTGCAAAACGTGTTTAAGACGCGAAATAGTGGCAAAGTTGCGGCTGAGACCTGAGACTTGCAAAACCTCACTGTCAGTTAAGAAACGAAAAGGAACTCGTATACTGCTGTTGTGAAATAACGGAAGGACATCACGAAGCACAGCATCTTTCTCTGGATTAGAGGAGGTTTTGCTATAGAAGCAACTCAGAAAGCGCCTCCATGCAGGATAATAAATTGCTGGTATAAAATCGCTCCATTGAAAAGCAGGAATAGAACTGTCAGTGAACATGTTTGCTACTACAGCAAACCGTTCATGTGTGTGCCAGTATGAAGTTCTCCACAGTAGAGCTGCAGGGTGGTAGCTAGTCCAGCTGTAGCGAAGAGCGATGTCGCTGAGGACTTCAAGGGGTCGCATGAAAGGTTTGATAAATACGTCGCGAAACTTCCCTTTATCATGGATGGAAAGTGGTTTCCAGTCAGCTGGCCATTGGAGGTCTTCTTGGCACAAGACTTGAGAATCGACTGTGTCATGGAGGATGTTGTTTTGGAAGAAAAGACGAAGTCTTTTTGCTGGCGATATTTTGGAAGTACACCAAGTCATTTTGTCTCGTGTAATGTGCGATAAGCCAAGGCAGGCTCTGATGAAAGTCAAGTGATCATAGTGCATTGAACCTGCATTTTCAATAAGAAAACGGATATGTGTCTTAGGAAGGACTGTACCAAGCAGATAAAGCACGAGATGCATTGTAAAAAAAAGACACTGTCCGGACCACAAATGCCTAAGCGTCCATGTTCTTGACCAGCATAGGTGAGGTCAGTACAGGGACTGCCTCCAATGACAAAGACATGACAAGAGTCACTTAAAGTGACGAACTCTCTTAAGATTCTCGCTCCATCATCAAAGAGAAGGTCAACATCATTCGCATAGAGGAAAATGCCTCCTTTGAGGCTGTGTATCCACTGCACGTTAACAGAGATTCCATGTTTTTCTGCAACCTAATATCTGAGGGTTTCATCTCTTTCACACAACACACAGACCTTGGGGCGATAGCCAAACTTTTCAATGAGGATGTCCAAAGACGATCCGCATCCATCAAACATGCTCAGGACAGCATACGGTGGTTTGGATTCACAACTTTGCATGGGATGATCAATCGGAGAGGCAGGCGATGAGAGGTGGTCCGCCTGTGATGATTGCGACAAAGATGCTTCAATGGCTATCAGTTGCTCTGCAGGAATAGTTGCATCATTGGGGGGCGGTGGGCATAGTTTCTCCGGGATGTAAGCAGCCTGGAGTTTGCTCATATTAAGAGGGACAGGGCCAACAACATCTTTTCGATTCCCAACATCAATGGCTCTTTTTGTAGCATGTTTTCTCTTAGATGTACTTACTTCTCGCTGCCCAAATTTGTTTTTGGCACGTTTTGAGTCTTTGCCACGCGCAATATTGGAAGTTCGTTTAGGAGGTCGCGTGTGAAGCCATGTGCTCGAAATTGTCGCATGTCGGTAAAGGATACCACAAATTCGATCACCTGCCTTGAGTTGTGAGATGCATAATTGACTCAGCCCAGTAGCATTATCGTACTTCAAAATTGTAGAGTTGGTATTTTCATGTTCTAACACATAGAAATGCTCACACGGTTGCTGCTCCCCATTCAGTGGGTCAGGACCCTGATGAATAACTAAGGCAATGCATTGCCAAATTTGCCCACATGAGTGGAAAGTATCTTTGTTAAGAAACTTATCATAATCTGTTGCAAGTGGCTGGCTCTTTCGTAAAAAGTGCAGCCATACAAGTCGACAGGGTGAGCAAGAAATAGTGGCCCAGTTAAAATTACTGGCACATTCTTGACATTCTTGAC
>CAXAMN010010069.1:89426-101741 GCA_963970005.1 Durusdinium trenchii
ATGAGCAAGGTGAGGTGTTTCAAGTGCGGAGACAGTGGGCACATCGGTGCGAATTGCAAGAAATCGCCGAGTGCGAAAGGCAAGCCGAGTCCCAAGACCTCCCCGAAGTCCAGGGCGAATCCTAAGAGCAAAGGGAAAGGATCTGGCAAAGGAGGCAAGAAAGGCAAGATGCATGAACTCGCTGAAGGCGAGGTGGCTGAGGAGGAGGAAGGTGAGTGGCAGGCTCAGGAGTGGCCCGAAGAGTGGGCTGATACGCCTGAAGGAGGCGTGATGATGCCCTTGATCTGTTCTTTCCAGGAGACGGACTGGAGCTGGTGGTTGTTGGACAGTGGTGCAGCAGTATCTGTTTTGTCCGAGAACTTCTGCCAGAACTACAAGTACAAGGGTGGAAAGACAGGTGTTGGCAGCGTGGAATACTTCGCCGCTAATGGTTCCCCAGTGCGGATGAGTCAGACTGCGGCAGTTACAGTTGCCTTCGAGGTCACCACAGGAGCCGGAGCAGCAAAGGTACAGAGTTTTCAACTTGAATGTTGCATTGGGAATGTCTCCCACAATATTATTTCGACAGGACAGCTTGTGAAGAAGGGCTGGACAGTGGTTCAGTCTCCCGATGAGATGTACCTCTACCATGCAGAGTCCCAGACCATGATCACAGAGGTGACTTTGTGGGGCGGATGTCCGTGGATGCGTTCGCGTCGTCCCACCGCCACCAAAGCGATCAAGGATCAGCCAGGCAAGACTATGCCTATGGATGTGGATGTAGGAGGAGCTCCTATGGACGTCTCAGGTCTGAAAGTGAGCGCTGTGAACTTGGATCAGTCTCAGGCGGAGCGCAGGAGACAGCATGTTCTCAAGGGACACTTCCCGTATGATCCTCATTGCCTTGAGTGTCAGCAGGGTCGTGGCGTGTCACGCGCCCCACGCAGGCCTATGCGCGAGAGAGTGCTCGAGATCCAGGTGGACTTCTTCTTCTTAGGTACCCACAAACTTGTTTTGTTCCGCCAGGTGATCACAGGCCTTCTTGGCGTCACTGCTGTGAGCGAGGACATTCGGGTGACTGGCAGCCACATCAGGCAGATCTTGACCGAGTTCTCCCTCGTTGGTGGTGAAGGACCGCCAATCGACTTCAGGACTGATGCAGCACCAGATGTGACAGCTTTGATCCAACGCAGTGGAATACCAAGAGAGTACACTGTCACTCGTGCTGGTCCCCAGAATCACGACTCAGTCGGCTCTGTTGAGCGCGGCGTGCGAGAAGTGAAGGAGGGAATTGCAACAATCCGATTGGAACTTGCAAAGGAGAACTGTGATCTGCAAGACAGCCTTGCAGGTTGGGAAGCATGTGCCAGGTATGTCGTCGCCATGCACAACCTCCACGGCAAGGTGGAGAACACAGGCAATACTGGACGCGAGGTACTTCGCGACTCTGTTGAGGCAAGCCGCGTTTCAGCTATGTTCTGTAGCCACGTGCTGGCAGAAACTCCGGAGAGTGTACCAAGTGTGGGCCGCTTTGTGAGTGCAGGCTACCTTTACCCTGTCAGGAATTCTTTTTCTCATTTCGTTGTCGCCAAGATTGAAGATGATTTGAAATATTTCCAAGCGAAGAGTTTGAAATTTGTCTTTCCCATCACCTACCCCATGGAGTTGGTAGGTCGTTTTCTCAGGAGGACCGGTTCTGAACCGCCTCCAGGCCCAATCGAAGACCAATCGCCAGTGGAGATCATCCCTGAGGACTTTGCAAAGTTGCCGGACAGCATTCCACCTCCACGTCATTGGTTGGACAAGTTTGGTAACACGGATGACTGCACTGCCTGCGCAACCCGCAAAGGCAAGCACTCTGTCAAGTGCTATGAGCGTTATCGCAACTGGTTGAGGCGAGGTGATGAGAAGAAGCAAGAAGACAAGAAACCTCCCGTTCCAGCACCAGTTGCAGATGAAGAAGTTCGTGACTTAGTTCCTCAGGAACCTCAAGAACCTCAGGAACTACCTCCAGTTAAGGCCAAGGACGTTGCTGTGATCCCAGGTTTGCCAAAGGGAATGGCTCCCACAAGGGGTTGTCCATCTTGTGACAGCGGCATGGTGGCACCTGGAATTCGCCACAGTGCAAAGTGCAAGAAGAGCCAGGCACAGTTCCTTGAAGCCAGTTCGATGCATGTTGAGAAGGCAACTTCGTACCGTGATCCTCCAAAGACAGTCGAAGATGAACTGGCAAACTATGCGGCTGAGATGGACTATGCGCCCAGTGACCTTGAGAAGGATCACGACGTCCCCATGGATGAGCCTGAAGACATTGAGATGTCTGGCGACCTCCTTGAAGACTCCGAGATGGTGGACTCAATGTTGGAACTGGATGGGAGTTTCGTTTGCTCCATTCGTTTCGACTGGGACGGACCTGGTGAGTACCAGAGGGTGAACCTGTGCGGCACCCCAGTCCGAGTTTGGAAACCGTCAGGTGCTGTCTCCGACACCACTCTTGTGGAGTTGAGTCCTTCAGGTACCTTCCGAGCCATGGTCAAGGAGATCGAGGGGCTCACAGGAGTTCGAGCAGGAAACGTCCTCACGCAGAAGGAAATGGAAAGGTTTTGTGCAGAATTCAGCACCCGGCCTATACCCTGTCGATGGGTAACGGGCGAAAAACCGGAGGCGGACGAGGGAGTGAGAGCCCGCATGGTTGTGAAAGATATAGCGCGTGGCGCTGCAACCGCCAGGGCCCAGGGCATCAGCAGCCCAACGCCCTCAGTGGAGTCACTGCGTGTGCTCCTAGGTATGGCTTGTGGAGCCTGGGGTTGTCCCCCGATGGGCTTGTTTGCCATTGACGTGAGTCAGGCATTCATGAACGCGCCTTTGGAAAAGCACCATGTTGTCGTCCGGCTTCCCACTTCCGTTTCCAGGGACAATGACGCCAATGAACCAGTCTACCTTGAGGCCAAGAAAGGCTTGAATGGACTCAGAGTGGGTTCGCTCGCATGGGCATCCTTCTTTGCTCGCATCGTTCGCGAGGCAGGTCTTGAGTCCAGTGTCACTGAGCCTTGCCTCTATGCCGGTTCGGTGGGTGGAGCACCCGTTGTCCTGATCTGCTATGTTGATGACGTTCTCGTTGCTACTCCAAAGGAGGCATCCTACAAGATCGTTTTTGATTTGCTTGCGAAGCACGTGAAGATCCGAGAGACTGGAAGAATCCCACTCTCATCTGCAAAGAATGGCTCGCTGCGTTTTCTTGGCCGGACAATCTCAAGGAAGGCAGGTGACGCTGCTTTGTACTTGTCTGTTGATCCTGACTACATGGATGAATGTTTCCGTGAGTTCGGAATCGAGAAAGGGAGCACCACGTTCCCTGACATCCGGCCAGCCATCGAGGAGACGATTGAGCAGGAACCCATTAGTGCCGAGGCGCATGCACGGTTCAGGAGAATCCTGGGTCGTCTGTCGTGGATGTGCCAAACCAGGTTGGATTTGTTGGTCCTTGTCGGTTTGCTCTCCACGGGCCAGGCGTCTCCAAAGCCAGGCCATGAGAAGGCACTTCGAATGGTTCTCAGGTACTTGATCACCGATATGAAGGTTGGACAGCGCTTTCCTACCGAAGGTGAGCTTCCCGACTATGCAGAGACGCTGCTGGTCTACACTGATGCAGGCTTTGCTCCCATGCGGAGTACGAACCGCCGCAGCATCACAGGTGTGTGTCTTGTGTACCGTGGTGTGCTGCTGAAAGCGTTCAGCCGGCACCAGGGATCGGTGACCTTGAGTTCGTGCGAGGCAGAGCTTTCCGCAGGTCAGGAAGGCATCCAGGAAGGACTTGGTTTGTCCAGGACTGTCTTTCAGGTCCTCAAGGCGTTAGGTCTTGTGCAAGTCACTTCCCTTTGTTTGGCATGGCTCACAGATTCCCTGAGTGGGAAGATGATCCTCGAGGCTTCTGATTTGCAGCGCCGTTCGCGCCATGTGGAGACTCGGATTTGTTGGCTTCGCGAGCTCATGGCTAAAGGAATCCTCGAATGTGCGCATGTCCCCGGTACTGAGAACCCAGCGGATGCTTTGACAAAGTGTTTGGCGTTGGCAACCTTCCTGAAGCATCGCGTGCTGTTAGGTTTTGCGCCCTTGCGAGCCGCTGCGGTGAGCAGTGTAGTCGACACATCCTTTCAAGGGTTTCTCCATACGCTTGTGTTTAGGCAATGTTGCCTGTGTGGTGATCATCTTGAAAGGGGGCAGCAGCACGATGTTGGGAGTCAACGTGTCCACAATCTTGTTGTGAGTCAACATGTCAATGCACTGCTAGCTTTGAGAAAGCCTTTGTTTTCAGTATGGACTTTTTGGACTTCATGGATTTCATGGATTTGTTGGATTTCACACATGTTTTCAGTCATGTTCAGTTCTTGGACTTGCTTGCAAGAGCTGAGAGTCTGCTTTGCACTGTTCCGCAGCTGTTTCGAACTATGTGTTCCTCCTGCAGCTGTTCTGGACCACGAGGTGGCTCAACTCGCCGCTCAGGTACCTAGGTACGCGCTTCCGGAACCCGCAGCGATGGATGGAGAAGATGACCTTCGTTCGGAAGCGACCACTCGTGTGGATTGGACGACCGGCGAGCCTTTGAGGAAGGCCAGTCCAGCTGCTGAACCTGCGACGGTTCCCGCAGAGCCTGTGGTGGCTCCTTCGAATCCTTCAGAGCCTGTGTTGGCTCCAGTCGCCGAGGTACCTACCGTTCCAGCTGTTGAGGCACCTGCGATTCCAGCAACTGAGGCACCTACATCTCCTGCAGATCCAGATCCTGTTCATGAAGCTCCAGCAGAACCTTCTGCCCCAGTGGTGTTGACCAGTGAGGTCCAGCCAAAGGCTCCAGCTGAGGCAGGCACTGCAGAAGCTGGATCACTGTGTGGTGTTTCAGCTACCCCTTCACACTCCAAGAAGAGTTCCGTTGCTTCCAAGCCGTCTCGAGTGACGAGGATCAAGCTGCTCAAGAGCTTGCGTCGGACTTTGTTTGGTCCAAATGCCGAGGTGAAGAGAGCTCCAAAGCGTCTTGCAAAGAAGCGCAAGGCGAAGAGTGTGAAAGATGAGGATGAAGAGTCGGATGGAGTACCTCCACGTCCGAAGGCCAAGGCGAAGGCAAAGGTGAAGCAAGGCAATGCCGCGTCCTCGTGGCACAGTGCGTGGCTTCTTCGATGCTCGTCGCGGCCGCAGGGTGGAGGTCCCCTTGCGTGGCCCCAATGAGGCGCCCAAGCCAAGGATGATTCGGGCCTTCAGTGGCTTCAGCTTTCGGCCAGTCAACAACCTGAAGTGCAGGATCTGTGGCAACTATGGCCATGTGGCAGCTGCGTGCATCCAGGGACAAAGGTCAGTGAGTTTGACCACTGGGAAGATCCAATTGAGTCAGCGGATCGATCCAAAGAGCGATGAAGACCTTCGAGGTGATGCATTGCCCAACTATGGATTTGAGAATCCTTTGAGCTCACAGATCAGCCCAGGTGACAGTGTGTCGCAGGTCGGCTACACCCCTGTTGCGCCCAAGTATGCGCTGCCGATCCCAACAGCTCCAGGTATGTCAGCCGAGGAGCGGCTGCGCCTGTTGTTGAAGAAGAGGAAGAACGAAGAACCCCAAAGGAAGCAGGGCTACGAGACGACGGACGAACCGTGGCCCCAGGAGGAGGAGAACGGCGACCTCAAGGAGGAGTTACGCCGGAAGAGAAAAAGGGTGGAGATGCGACCTTTCACGAAAGAGGTCCGCGATCGGCCAAGCTACATGCGGCCGTTAGCGGAAGACCCCCGCAAAAGCCGAGCGCGACCAAGCGAAGCGGCACCAAAGCGCCCTCCTCCGGTTCCACCACCGAAAACACCACCGAAGGGACCCATGCCACCTCCGCCGAAGAAGAAGGCGATGCCAGTTGCTCCGAAGACTCCTCCGAAGAAGCCAGCTGAGAAGCCCAAGACTCCTGCAAAGGAAGTTGCAAAGGCAACATCTGCGAGCGAGGCTCCAAAGAGTGAGGCTGCAAAGGCACCAGCGCCTGTTCCGAAGGCAATTGGGATTGAACCTCCCAAGACCCCTCCAAAGATGGCTCCAAAGACTCCGAGTGAAGCCTTTCGATCAGTTAGCCCAACTCTGGTCGATGCTGCAACTCCGGCAGAGCCGAAGCCAAGTGGGGTAGAGCGGACAAAGGATCCGTCGCCCATGAAGCACCCTGAGGGATTGCCAGAGCAGACTGTTGAGGAGAACGTGTCACCGAAGGTGAGTCCAAAGCCTCCTCCACCGCCGCTGGATAGCCCGCCTACAGCTCATCAGGAACCACCGCCTCCTCCAACTGAGATCGGATTCCCTGTGACGGGCCTGTTTTGCCGAAGTCTTCACCGGCGAGGCCGCTCATTGATTGGGGAGCACCAGCTTCAGTGGAATCGCCGATCGGTTCGACCAGCGACATCACAAGGATCATGGGATTAGCATCTCAACACACTTCGACGCCGATGGGCCAGACTGGAAGTTCAGTGGCCAGTTCAGGGACATCCAGACCGGTTCAATGCTGCATCGCATGCCATGGTACTGGAGTGTTGACAGCTGAGCAGAATGTGACCATCTTTTCGCTGTTGGTCTCAATGCCCCCGAGAAGTGTGATGCTAAGATGTTCAAACGAAACGTTGTCAAGAGTGACTTTTGAGTGTGACTCAGCCGTTTCAGTCATCCGAGAGTCGGATCAACTCAGGTACCCTCGATATACTGTGCTAGAAGTAGCTTGTGGCAAAGAGTCAGTCATTGCAAGATCTTGTCGAGAAGTTGACTATGTTCGATACATAGGAATCCATGCAAACCTCCAGGAGATCGGAGTTCGCAATAAGGTGCTGACCCTGCTCCGTGATGGATTCAGTCGATGCCCGCATGGATCTCAGGTGGCATGTCTCGTGCACATCTCTCTTCCTTGCAAAGGCGGATCCCCTCTCTTGAATTTTTGGGGAAGGAATGAGAAGCACGAGAAAGAGTTCTTCTATCTGTTGAAGTCATCTGGAAAGTATCTTGATGAGATCAAGTCATCTGATGGAGTGTCCGTCACTGTTTCGTTCGAACTGCCGAGAAGCAATCAGTACTGGAAGAGTCGAGACCTTCAGAATTTCTTCGAAAAGCACGGAATGGCATATCAGAGTGAATGTCATGCTTGTTCAATGGGATTGGAAACCCAGAGTGGACTTCGAATTGGCAAAATTTTCAGGATTCAGAGTTCCAACTCGTGTTTGAGTCAGCGGTTGAACTCTCGCTTTCAATGTCGTTGCAATGAGAGTCACGCACCATTCAATGCAGTTGATTACCATGATACTGACAGGTACTCAATGAAATTTGCTCGTTTTCTTGTGAAGAGTTTTTGCATCTGTGCATCCTTGAGGTGAGAACCCAAGCTGAGCAACCGACTGGCTGAGAGCCTTTGCTTTTGTTGCTGCACAGATAGCTTGATGACACTTGCGGATGAAGCTTCCGATGATCGATGTGAAAATACGTGTGCATGAGATGCCGCTGGAATTCAATAGCTTTTGAACTGTGATTGTTCACACCTTCTAGACTGTTTACTGTAGAGTCTGTCGAGAGTCGATGAAATTGGATCAGGTTTTTGACAAAGGTACTTCATGAATCTTGTCTCGGTCTGTGTGACCACCTTACTTCGAGAGACTTGAAATCAGTTGAACAGTGAGACTGTTTTTCAGGAAGCCGTGCTCATGTCGAAATGACCCTTGAGTCGTCCCTTCCTATCTTTTCTTTCCTTTCGGAGAACTTTTCTTCGCCGAACTTTTCCGCAGCCGTTTGTGTGTGTGGGGCGTCCGCGCGGGAAGCCATGTTGTCGTTTGAGGGCAGCTGCATTGCTGCGCTGGCGTTGTATGGCGCGCTGAGTTTGCTTGTGAAGCTTTTTGGCGCTGCTGGAATGGCGAAGAGCCTTTTGGGACAGAAGAGGATGATGGCCGAGAAGCCGGAGAAGCAAGAGCCGTTGTTGAGAGAGAAAGTCTCTGCTGCTGCTTCTACAGGTGCTGCTGCTTCGAGCGCTGCTGGCCGGCCGAGTGGTGTTGAGAACACTGCAACCTCCGAGTGGATGAAGATGAATGCAGTGAACAAGGTACTTGAGGTTTTTGTGACCTCGACTGGGTCCAAATTCCACCTTGACCGTCAATGCCAATACTTGCGAGGCAAGAAAGTCACCTCTTTTGGTTTGTGTAGCTGCTGTGAGCGCAAACGCTTACTGGAACAGCAAGTGACCACTGTCCAAAGTGGCATGTGAGCTTCGAAAGGGGGTGTGAGAATTTATAGTACTGAGGAGCGAAGACTCCATACCACTTGTTTAGAGACCGCAAAGAAAGCCATGGAGAGTTTTGGCTTGTTTGAATGACGTTCGTTAGCTTTTGAGGACATTGAAAGATTCCTTTCAATGTTTCCATATGTTTGTAGTTTGTGTATGAGGTGTCCGAGAACACCCGAAGATGTTTAGACTATGCTCTTAGTTGTTTCCAACTGTTTTTAGAACCTTTGTGAAGCGTAGAACTGTTTTGAGTATGGTTTTGCATGTCCACAAATGTCCCGAGAACATTTGTGAACCTTGGAGAACGTTCGTCACTTTGGCTCAAGTGTGCGGCGAAAAGTGTGTGTGTCTTTTGCCTGCTTTTTCTTTCGTTTTCGACTCGGGTCGTTGAGACACTTGACTGACTAGGTGTTTTGAGCGCGAGAGCTTTTGATTTTCCGTCAGGAGTTTGTGTGTCAAACTTTCACGCGTCTTCATAATGGGAGAGGTTTGCTTGCATCGTATATTCCGTGCCAGCTACGGTAACCAACTCGAGGTTGACCTCATAGCGATCTTGGGGGGGGCGGCATTGCTATGTAGGTGCTTGGTTTGCTTGAGCCAAACAACTGAGGTACAGGAGATGTGTCCTTTGCAAGGCCATAGTAGCAACTAAGCCACAATAGAGAAGGTGACTAAGGTCACCCATCTCATGGCGGAGGTTGAGCGACACGGGGGCAATTGTTGTGTGGGAAGACTCCTGACGACGACTACACTACTGCCACCACCCGTAGGACCACCCTGGGGGCGAAGGCGGTGGGGGAGGCTTGCTGTGCCAGGAAGACCCTGCTGCAGTTGAGGAACTTCCCGCTTCCATAGGGGGGTCAGTACGGCGGGCTTTGTTACTTGGATCGGTGGTTTCCTGACTGTAGCCCATGTGGTCTCTAAGTGACTGCTTATGGCTCGCGAGTTGGAGTCTGAACGTGGGGTTCCCAGTGAGCCACCCACAGAGCTGATCCCATTTATCTTCGGAGTAATGAATCGTGCCATATTGGTTGTAAGGACGATCTGCCATCTTCGGAGTGAAAGGATATCCTTTGCGGTAGTACTCACTGAGGACAGAACCAGGGACCTTAGTCAAGCTGAAACGGGTAGATATCAGGTTCCACCCTGTGCGGGACATGGCAATTCTTAGCCCGGAGGTCAGCCATTGAGCTACCACTGCGCTTTCTGCTCCGATGTCCCCTTGCTCGAAATTGCCAAGCGCTGTTGCGAGTCTAGTGTAGCCTATGCCAAACCTTCCATACCCCTTGGCAAAGGCATAGCTGGGTTCAGCGTTCATGGCCTCGTCCTCTGTGGCTTCGTCTGCTTCGTCTGCCTGCGTTTCGACCATTCCCACCGGCACTGGGAGAGCAAGTCGAGGCGACCGTTCTGCCGACCCGGTGTCTTCTGAGGCAGAGTCTTCTTCTGCTGGCAGATCGGCTGTGGGATTTCTGGCTGTTGCCAGGTCTCTCCATACGGGGACTTCAATGCGCATTCGCAGTTGCAGCAGGGAGGGGAACGCGAAGGCTTGTCCCAAAGACGGGTCAAGGGCTCCACTAGAGTAAGCTCTTTCGGCCCAGGAAGTGGTCGGCATGCGGGGGTACCGATCATAAGCAATGTCTTTGGTGTGCACTCCCACCACGATCAATGGGTTGTCTTCAGCACCTTCTTCTTTTGGCCGATATCCAGAGCCCCCCTTCACCTCCGCTGGCTTAGCCCTGCTGCTCCATGGCTGTGACCAGGTCAGGCAGGATCTGGACTGGTAGATAGACAAAAAGGTCATTGGTGGGTAGCATTTGTTCTCCATACTCCATCCCCCTGACGAAGGACATGATGACAGTGCGCATGAAGGTAAGGGCATCTACATCTTTTTCTTTTGTGGTCTGCGATTTCCCTTCCCCAGTTTGGGCTGCTCCTGTACCCTGATCTCTGTGTTGATTGTCAAAGGAGCAGCACCTCGCAATGAAAGCTAGGAGGCCATATTGCCAGAAGCGAGGGCTTGCATAGAGAGCGAGCTGTTTCTGTGTGATGAAAGGGCATGCTGGATGCCCATTTTTTACGAAAGCGAAGAGGTTAGACAGAGGGGCAGCGAAAGCTTCACTGCAAACAAAAGTCGCAAAAAGGCTTCAAAAGGACTTCACTTCACCATTATGAGTGACCAACGGCCACACCCCAGTGCGGCAAAATCATGGTCACAATGCAATTCTCCACTCAATAACAAACGGACAGTATTGACCATGCTAGGAAAACGACAAAGAAAAAGGATGCGCGGTGAGGCAGCTAAAGAGGGTCCACCGAGTTGTGAAAAAATTCCTTTCGCCTCAAAAGAATCAAGAATATCATCATAGATAAATTGAGAAATCGTGCAAGAGACTTTCTTAGAAGTCATTCTTCAAGACCGACGAGCGTAGACAGAGCCTATAACGAATTTTTTTCCACGAGTACGGACGCGGTGTGGGCATGGTGCCCAGGTCATCGTTCAAGGGAGGGAAGAACAGTCAGATGGTGGAGAAAGGAACAGAGACAGAGCCTATAACGAAGCTCAAAAGGTGTCTAAGGACACCCTTTGAGTGTGCTTGTAAGGGAAAGCGGACGAAAAGTTGCAATCGAATGGTGTCTAAGGACACCACTTGAAATTGTGCAGTGTCTAAGGACACCGCACAAAGCAAGTAAGTGAAGAGCGAAAGCACAGATCCTAAGTGCAAAAATCCTAACTACGCGTACGGGCCCGGAGACAACTTCTTCTCTTTAAGAAGTAGTCTTGAACCTCCTTAACTCAACAGATTATTACTGAGAGCTTTGAGCCGATATGCCTTGAGCCAAAAGGCTACAGAGCTCTAGGAACAGCCAAGCTTTTGGCTCAAACAGTAAATGAAAGAGTCTGCCACACCTGGAGCTCGACGACTCATTCAGGCTCAGCACTCCCCCTGAAATGGAGCCGGTCATGGACTGCTCCTTGGTACTGACAAAGTCTCTCTCAGTGTGGCAAAGTTTGATCGATTTGAGGACCTAGAGGACCAGGTTATGGACTATCTGGCCTCAGTCACTGACCTTGAAGTGTTTGGGTGCTCCATCGACTTCCTGCAAACTGCCACGCAGACATACACCTAGACCCAATCTGAAGGCATGGGATGCACCAGATGGCAGTGTAATCCTGCCATCGCAGAAACAACTCGAAGGACGCCCCATCCATCATGTTCCACTTGCTGTTCATGTCCCCATGAACCCAGAGGAAATCGTCCCTGAAGGGGCTTTTGCAGGGGTTCCGCGTCTGCAGCATGTCAGTGTTGTCGGGTATCAGGCTCATTCGAGCAGAGGCGTGGAATTGGAAGAGGGGCTTTCTTGAAATTCCACTGCCTTTAAGAGGCTCCCCAAGATGCCAGGAAGGCAAATGGGGAGTCTGTGCTGAAGAGAATGCTTTTGCCATTTGTCCCGATATGAGGTGGCCACCCTGGCTACATATGATCCCGGACATGGACCCTGGTCTTGGATGAAGACAAGCCTCTCTGACCACAGCTATCGCGGTCTGTCACTCATCAAGAGTCTGGACGCGCGCCTTAGCTCGAGTCTGGAGCCACAGCAGGCCAATACCACGAGTAGAGTTAGCTGCGGTTGCAAGCATTTTGGCACTAAAGCAACTGCTCCCTGCGTTCTCTTGCCTGCTGTCCTCTACAGGCTGTCGAGCGCTTGACTCGTATGTTCCCGTACTTTGTCGTGCCCGAATAGTGTCGCTCCGTGACAAGAGAGGGCACAACTCAATGCCCCAGCAATCGGCTCGGACAGAGCCGGATGCAGCGCACCCAAACCGATGCTTGCGGGACTGCTGCTTTCTGGAGGCGGGCATTCCGCACTTGCCTTGCCGACAGGCCTCAACAGGATGGTTCCACTGTCTGCGAGCCGTCAACAGCTCACACTGTTGATTGTGAAAATTCGTGGTTTGAGAGCCACCGTTGGTGGCTAGCTGGTGCGAGAGTCTTCGAGTTCCCTCCGGGTACAGTGAGAACTTTGGAACCAACGGTCAGCACAGGGGATTGCTGGGTGGAGT
>CAXAMN010010069.1:125771-138461 GCA_963970005.1 Durusdinium trenchii
CTGTTTGTCTCTACACATGTCTACACCACCTTGAAGAGGAGACAATGCAGATCCTTGTCAACTCATCACCTTGGAGCATTTGCCGAGCGTCGCCGAGAACGACCCCTGGAAGATGATGGAGCTTCAGACTGCGAGTCGAAGGTGGAACAACCAGCTGGTTGATGTGGACAGTTGATGTGGTGGGTAAAAACCAAGCAACAAAGAATGACAAACACATTTGTGTCTAGTAGTGAGTCCAAGAGCCCCTAGTAGTGAGTCCAAGAGCCCCTAGTAGAGTCCGATCGCTCCGTTCGTAGCGATGCCCTTTGTGCTGGACACACTGAGCTGCCAAGTACGATTCTTCAACAGGATAAAACGGAGGCTGATGCCCCATCTAGGAAGTAGCAGAGAGGATTTGTAGCATCGTTTGTTCAATCAAAGGTGAGGAAACCAAGAAGTTGAGACATCTTGTTTTGTTGTGATTGATAAAGAGAGACTTGGGAGCTCAGCAGAGACTTCCAAGACTAATCCCGGATTGGCCTGACAGTGTTGGGGTGGTCTGACTTGGATGAGTGAGCACCAAGGCATGTTTCAGTGCTTTGTCTATCACCAAAGGTTTCACTTACTGCCCTCTCCTGGTTCGAACCCTCATGGCGTACTCGTAACATGAGCCATCGCTAAGATCACCTTTCAATATCTTTCCTAGAATTCTAGAGTGCAGAGTTTCTGGTGAAGATCTTTGAAAACACCTGGCCAGGTCCAAGATGAACTTTGACATGTCGAATTGCGAGGGTCCGCCGTGCCTGGTCCCAGTTTCGACGCGGAGCGACGGGGAGCGACGCGGAGCGACGGGGAGCGACCGTTTTGGGTTTGGGTTCTCAGGCAGAAGACGGTCTCCTTGAGCTTCAGCGAGACCTATGTCTGGGCGCGGCTTCGTCGGTGGTTTGGGCAGCCTCGGAGTTTGAACTCCTCGCCGGCGCTGCATGGGCTCAGAGAGCTACCCTTTCGAATTCATGTGACATGGCCAAAGACAGAGAGAGAGAGAGAGAGAGGGAGCGAGCCTAATAGCGATGGCCTCCAACCTACTAGCGATGGCCAACCTAGGGAGGGGCAGAGAGAAGCAGAGCCACTATCTTTTTTAAACAGAAAAGGACGTTATACGGGTGTGTGGAAAACCAATGGCAGCGGACCATGAAGGACCTTCCCAGTGACGGTCCTTGACATCCCGGAAGGTCAGTTAGCTCTTGAGAAGGTTTTCCAAGAAATGGTCACTGGAAAGGCCCTGGATTAAAGATGTTGTAGAGGACGCTACTAGGAGCAAAGGGCATCGCTACTAGGAGCAAGAACGCTACTAGGAGCTTTTCCCTTCAGATGTTATGGATCAACATCATCGGATGCTACCAAGCCCGGCCACACCGGCACCAAGTTGAGTTTCATTGGGATCGTAGCGGAGTTCACTGCGGGTCTCCTGGGCTTGCTGGTGGGTGCGGGCTACATGCGTGGCTTGTGCCCAGCGCCCCTAGAGGGCATGGAGCGTATTCTGGGGCTTGTGACATGGAGCGTGCCATTACCATGCTAAAGTGGCAAGCCAAAGCCTTCCAAACTTGCGAAGTCGAAGTATGAAGTGTCAACCAATCAGCAGAAAATGACCAGCTGCGTATTCGTGGTGGCCCCGACCAAGACAGGTTTCTCTTGCATATCACACCTGGTCATCTTCATCAAACTGCTAAGGCTTAGCTAAGGGAAGTTCGACCCACTTATCAACCTCCCGGGACCACTGCGAGCGTTGCTTCGTTGGCTGGCTATGTCACGAAGTGACCAACAGCCCAATGCAGTTTTGATGTGCTCAAGGCACATCCTGGCTTATGGCTAGCCTGTTAATGCGTGAGAATGGCACCTCTCATAAACCGAACGACAGGGGCAACTGGAATTAAGAGATAACTGAGAAGCCGACTGGAAAGAAAGAAAGAAAGAAAGGTTTACAGTCTGGAAGGTTTACAGGTCCAATTGTTCTTTGGAACAAAAGAAAAAGGAAAGGAATCCGAAAGGAACAAGGATCGGAGTTCGAATGGCACCCAGAGTTCCTCTATGGTGTCCTCCAGTGGGTTCTCATATGTTCTCATCATTTGCAAGATAGTAGCGTCCTTGCTCCGTTCGTAGCGATGCCCTTTGTTCCGTTCGTAGCGTCCTCTTGCTCCTAGTAGTAAGGCCAGGAGCCCCGAACGTAGCGATGCCCTTGTTCCTCTAGTAGCCAGTGGCAAGGTATTTTCTGTTTCGAACCTTAGAGCAGCGATTCTCTTGTGGGGACTGCTTTGGTGATTCCGTGGCGCTTTGATGGGTGACGTTTGCGACTTTGTATTTAACTTCAAGGTCAGTGCACCTTGCTTAGAACCAATGAGGGGCCATTCTTTGTTGCCGGATCTCATTATGAAAGCTTGGCAGCGAATTACACTGCGAGAATCCAGTACTGAGTGCTGAGCAAAGCAGAAGCTGCAGTCTTTGTTTCGCAGAAAAGGCTCCAGCACAGCAGCCTTCCAAGGTGTTGCAACATGTGGAAAGGTTGCACTTACAGCCCTGATTCCTCACATTAGAGGTTGGAGCAAGGAGGCTACTAGGGGCTCCTGGCATCGCTACTGGGAGCAAGGTTCGCTACTAGGAACAAAGGGCATCGCTACGAACGGAGCAAGGACGCTATTAGGTGGCTCCTTTATGGCCTTGAAGAGTAACAAGAAGCTACTAGGAACAAGTGCATCGCTACTAGTAACAAGTGCCTTACTAGTAGTAACAAGAAGCTACTAGTAGCTCCTGGCCATACTACTAGGAGCAAGGACGCTACGAACGGGGCTCCTGCTGTGAGGTCGCCACAGATGCGTCTTGCTGTGGAAAGTTCTCTTGAACCCCACAGCTCATTGAGGGAGGATTTGCCTAGCACGCTTCTTTCAGGTCTGCTAAGGGTAGACACCCTCCATATTGCCATACATGGTTTTTGCTTCACTGTTGTTTTTGTTTGAAAAACGTAGTGTTTGCGTGTTTGCTTAAATCCCGTACACATGGGGTTCAGGTGGAATTGCCAAGTGACTTCCTTGTTTACGTATGATCATGCACTCAAGCGCAGCAATAAATTCAAACGTGTTTGAACAATGGTTTTGAAGGTATCACTACAAGACAAATCTTTATGGCATAGGAGTCATTAACGTGGTTGATGTCTACCATTTGCAGGATGTTTTTCTTATTCTGAAGGTTCGGTTTCAAGAAGAGAGCACGGTTGACGCTTTGCCAGCAAAGGAACCTTCGCAGAAATGGCTACGGCTCAGATCTGGCACCGCTGCCATGTTGAGCTGAGCCAATCTGGCACTGCCATTAGGTTGGAGGCCATCGCTAGTAGGTTGGAGGCCAAATCACCGTGCACAAGGCCATGGACAGCTCCCAAGCAACTCGCTTTGCATCTCAACCGGAGGACTGCCCTGTGCAACTCTTTGTGCAACTCATTTTTAGCAAGCTAAACTTAAAAAACAAATATTCTTTTGAGTTACTAATTAATAGGAATGGCCTCTAACCTACTAGCGATGGCCTTCAACCTAGAAGCAATAGCCTCCAACTGAAATAGCAAATTTAAATACTAAGTATATGTGTTGTGATTTTCCAATGTTGCCGACCGATCGAACCCGTTCGAACTTTGGACAACAACTCGCAGCCATGTGGAGGGTGGGACGCGGCGCTTGAGACCAACAGAAAACAGTGACAGGGACAGGGGTGGTAGGACAGGGTTCTTACTAGGTGGCTCGGTAGGTTATCCGGTGAAATCCACATTGGTAGCGGAGCCCCAGTAAACAAGGGGGCAAGGTCGCTAGTGTGTTTGGATAGGTTGAGTTTGGGGCTTTTCAACAAACATAGGTTTGTTGACATCTCACCTCGGGGTTTGAGAGAGCCACGCCATCCGAAGCAAGCGCATCGGCTGGACTGGCGTCAATGCCGGCTTCACAGCTGCCGTGGGCCCAGATCCCGCATTTCGTAGCAGGAGAAACGAACTTGGAGGATTTTGCGAAGAAGTTGGTTTTCCTTTCCTCCACTTGGCCGGAAGAGCACATCCAGCATTTGGGACCCAGGGTTGTCTTGCAGTGTGATGCCATTGCCTTCAAAAAGGTATCACAGATTCCCACCGAACGACTGAAGTCCAAAGAAGGGTGCAAGGCGATTTTAGATGCTTTGGGAGTGCAGTGGGGACGCTTCAAGACAGAAGATCGATATTTGAAATTTGAGCGGGCAATCTACTCCACCCAACAGAAGACAGATGAGAGTAACGACAGTTACATTGCTCGTCATGAAGCGTGCTTCGAGGACCTTCTCCAGAAGGACCATGAGGTCACCTTGAAGGAGATTCAATCGTATGTATTGATCAGGCACTCATCTCTTTCATCCGAAGAGAAAAAGCGCATCATCGTGGACAGCAATGGGATCCTCAAGTATGAGACCACCAGAGAAGCTATTAGGCTTTTGGGATCCCGATTCTTTCAGGATTTGCAAGGAGCATCCCGGGGAAAGCTGAAAACGTATGATGTTCATTCAGTGGAAGAAGACCATGACACCAGTTCAGACAACCACAATGCCAAGGGCGATGGTGTTTATGTGAATGAAGAGATTGATGAAGAAAGTGTCTTTGCTTCGCTCATGCAACAAGGCGATGAAGATGCTATCTTCGTGAGCGAGTTTGAAGACCAGATCATCGAAGCGGTTCAGGAGTCCGAGGAACTTTCAAGCTGCTTTACTGCATATCAAGAGGCAAGGTCCCGACTGCGTGAACGTGCCCGGCATAGGGGGTTTTGGCCAGTGAGGCCAGCTACGAAAGGAAAAGGGTTTGGGAAGAAGGGTTCATCCAAAGGAAACCAGGTTGCCGGACCGGGTCGTCGAACTCTCGCCGAGCGGATCGCGAATTCGACCTGTCGTTTGTGTGGCAAACCTGGCCATTGGAAGAGAGAATGCCCAGAACGAGCAGCTCGTGGAAATGAGATGGCGAGCATGGCAGAGGACTACCTGGCGGAACTGCCCGAGGAACTCACAGCGACTTTGCCGGATGAGCTCCACGAAGATCGTCGTACGACTTGTTTAATTCGGTTCGATCGTAGGACTCAAGAGAATCAGATGGATTGGAACCTCACGCATGATTGTACGACATGTTTTCCAAAGACCCATCTAGAGTTTGAAGAGGAGTGTTTCATGGTTTCGAGGGGAGAGAGGTTAAGGACTTGATGAAACATGCCCTGCAATCTGCTCGAAGGATGTCGTGGCCAGTTCGTGACGCTTCAGGGATGACACGCCAGGCCAAAGGCCATGAGCAGACCACCTTTCCACCCGTGGCCAGTTCTCCAGAGTTTGAAGCAGTTCATTTTGCAGAAGAGGAGGGCTCGGATGAATCCATTCTCGACACTGGGGCAAGTCGGACCATCATAGGGAGCAATCGGGTTGAGCCCTTATTGTTGAAATCCTTGAAAGGGGTCAGGATTAAGAGGGGGCCCTCCAAGTGTGTGTTTCGGTTTGGCAATTGTGGCTTGCTCCAGAGCACAGAAGCACTTTTTCTTGAAAGGAGTGGAAAAGGTTGGTTGCGTGTCGAGGTCGTGCCCGGCAATACCCCATTCCTCATCTCGAATGCTGTTGTCGAAGGAATGAGGGGAGTAGTTGACCCTCATCTTTGTGAACTTCGTTTTCATGGGAGTAGGGGTGTGATTAGGTTGAGGAAGGTTCGTAGGAGGTTGAACTGTGTTCGAATTAGGGATTTGTTGAAGGTTGTGTTTGAGGATGGGACAGGAGAAACCTGTCTCCATACACTCAACGTGCAGACAGTGAACAACACCGACGCAACCCAGACCCACCCGGAACATGGCATGCGTGACAGAATTCACAATGAATGCACCAGCAAACCAAAGCAAGCGCTGACCAGAGACCCCGTTAAAGCAGCTCGGATTTCGATGATGGAGACCAACAATTCGATTGAGAGACAGCCTTTGACTCAAGCTTGCAAGCCTTCCGATCCCCGTGAGAGCCACTCTCCAGATGGCGCTCAAGAAGATGGTCCCGCAGTTCCAATTGGAGGAACTCTCAGGGGAGGAGGACTTGTCATTGACAAGCAAGGCATCGGACGAGAAGTTGACCTACAGTCAGCCGAAAGGGATTCACAATCTCCTTCAGTGGGGACAAGAGACATTCGAGAGTGGCAAGCACAAGAAGAAGGCATTCAACGAGGTCTTCCAGAACGACCCGCAGTATGTCCAGTACATCCTCGCGAACACGAGGCTGGTAGCCAACGACATGCGGAGTTTTCAGAATTACTGCAAGGCCATGAAAAAGAAGATGTCCCAGCAGATGGTCACGCAGGGACCCATTCCAGTTCGAAAGAGTGCCACCTCAACAATGTCGAACAAGACGGATTCAGAGTGGGCGCCCATCGATGTCGAATCACCCATGCCGGGGACAAAGATGCTGGAGTCAACACCGGACAAGAAGCGCAGCCTGGCAGAACCACCGTCCACCTCATCGATGCTGGTAGAACCCAACTATCAACGTGCACAGGAGTTACGAACACAGATGGCAATTCTCCAGAGAGAGCTCGATCGTCAGGAGATTGTGAACGAGATGGCTCTCCACGAGGACTCGTGAGGGAAAATGACCGGACAATTCGGAGGGGCAAGTCGAAAGACAAAACCATGTCTGAGATTTGTCAGCAAATTGAGACAGTTGCACACCAGATAGAGGAGAATCTAAGTAAGTTACCATTGCGTGTTCCTCGAACTCAGACACAGCCTCAGGATTCAGATCTTAATCGGCCCGTTTTTCTTCTGGAGGTGTATTGTTTTGAGGGTTCCCAGTTGACATCTCAGATGAGTCGTTTTGGGGGTGCGACTCGTTTCACGAAACGAGATGGAGACCTGAGCACACCAGAAGGAATTGACAAATTAATGACCTGGGTCAAGCTCTATGAACCTACTCACATTTGGGCAGCTCCTGACTGTAAGGCGTGGGGTGGTTTTTCGAGGTTGAACATGAACCGAGACCTAGGAACAAGAGAAAGGATTTTGAGTGACCGAGAGAGAGAGAGGGTTCATTTGAGAGTGTGTACCATGTTGTTTTGGGAACAAGTTGCTCATGGAAGACATTTTCATCTAGAACAACCTGCAGGTTCCGATATGCTCAAACAAAATGATTTGAGAGAAATCTTGGAAGGCGCGCTGCAGGCATCGTTTGACCAATGCCAAGTTGGGAGATTGCGTCTGCCCAAGAAGGACTCCCAAGAAGGACTCGTTTTTGAGAAAGAGAACGCATGTGTTGACCACCTCGCGAGAAGTTCATCGAGTTCTTCATGGAAGATGGTGTGACAACACCCACAGACACCAGACCATTGAAGGGACACACAACCAACACGGCACCAGACAAAACATCTCAGCATTTGCAGCAGCATACACACCATGTTTGGCTAGGAATATTGTTAGGGCTTTGTTGAGGTCCATGGAGAGGCAGGAAGATCCTTTGTTGGTAGAGGAGTTGTTAGCTGGATTTGAAGAACACGAAGGGCATAAACGACCCGGGGAACCAAGGGAGGCAGCACTTGGTTCTCTTCAGCTGAAGCGCCGTCGTTGTGGATATAAACAACCCTGTCCCGAGGCATTTAAAGATGAAGAGACCTGGGAACAAATTTTGCAGGCGAGTAGGCAGTTGGGAGGTGACCCAAGGGGAACTTTTTGATAGAGTGGCCCGAAAGTTGAAGGACATGACACTTGGCCTCTTCATTGCCTGTCGGGGAACAGATCGCTATAGGATTCCCAAGAACACGCTGGATACACATGACTTGCCGCTGAGGAAGACGGTATATGTTCATCGAACTAGTGGAGAGGTTGTTGATGCAGGACAGCCCCAAGAATGGCTAAAGATGTCCAAGTTGAAGCGGGTTGGATCACGTGGACCAGCAAGATTGTCATTGACAATGTTTGGGAGTCCAAAAGATGCGGTTGATGAAGTCTCCACAAGAGAAGAAACACCTCAGTTGGAGGCAAAACATGACAGGTCTGAACTCGACCACAATGCTGGTTGGGCTCCAAGGCCAATCGCAGTTTCGGGGCCAGCATTCACCCGTTTAAAGGGTGAAGACCAGGGAGAGATCCGGAGATTACATCACAACCTTGGTCATCCCACTCCCGAACTGTTTGAAAAGTTCATGAAGGAGCGGGGCGCCTCACGAGAGATCCTTGAGGGCATTGCGGATTTTCAGTGTCCCACATGTGCTGAACATAGGAAGGGCCCCTTGAACAGTAGACCTGGAAGAATACATCAGGACTTGGATTTTAATATGAGGTAGGTGGAGATGGGGCTTATTGGAAGAATGCAAAGGGGAAGGTGTTTCATTTCACGAGACATTGTACCACACCGGTGCTCCAGGGGGTAGAAGTGTAGATGAACAGATTCGTCTTTTTGAAGATTGCTGGCTGCAATGGGCTGGTCCGTGCAAGTTGCTCTATTTGGATCCTGCTGGAGAGTATGTCAATGATGCATGGGCGACATTCCTTCAGAAGGAGAACATCAAGGTCTCTATGTCGGCAGGCGAAAGTCATTGGCAACTCGGCAGGTGTGAGAGACATGGGGCGATAGTTAAGAATATGCTGACTCGGATGGACACCGAAACCCCGATCGATACAGAGGATGAGTTTCGTAGGTGTTTGAGACAAGTGTTCAACGCAAAGAACTCGTTGAGTAGGTTTGGAGGATTTACACCTGAACAGGCCTTATTGGGGAAATCACGGTCCATTCCGGGTTCGTTGATGTCGGATGAAGAAGCTGGAAGCCATGCAATCGCCGATTGTGACTCCACGGAAGGTCAGCAGTTTCGAAGGAGTCTTTTAAGACGAGAGCAGGCCCGTAAGAGCTTCATCACCGCTGACAACGATAGCAGTTTTAGGCGTGCCCTTTTGAGACGGAGTCGACCCGATCGAATGATCTTTGAAAAGGGGGACTGGGTTCTGTATTGGAGAAAGCAGAAAGGTGGAGGTAGGAATGAGAGAGGTCGATGGGATGGTTTGTCACAGGTAGTAGCTGTTGAAAATGAAAAGATCATTTGGGTCAGTCATTGTGGCCGCCTGGTTCGTGCAAGTCCCGAACAACTGAGACCGGCTTCGTTGCGGGAATACATGTCGCTTCCTCGGGGATCCGATGGAGGGGTGATAGATGATGTGCCTAGGGAGGGGAATGGTCCTCGGTATTTTGTAGATTTGGATGATGTTCCACCTGAAGTAGGCATAGGGGTTGGAAGTCAACCAGAGAGTGAGATGTCACATCCAGCTACACCACAGGGATCGGAATACACCCCAACGGAACCCATGGAAGTTGAAGCTCCAGCGATTCCCGAAGACCCTATGGATGAAGCAATGGACGCATCCGAAGTTCCAGTTCCTGTTGAACCAGATGATGAGCTTTTTGTGTTTGGCGATGAGCATTCATTTCCAAGCACAGTGTGTCCATGTTATGAGATTACCTTCCATGCCGGACCAACAATGACCTTTGATGCCAGACTTGGTGCAGATGTGTGTTTTGCATATGATACTTTTGTGATATCCAATTCTCGCAAAGAAAAGGTTGAGGTCCGATGGAATGATTTGAATGAAGCTGACCGGGCAAAATTCAGTCAGGCCAAAGAGAAAGAAATAAAGGCCTGGTTGAATCATGACACGGTAAAGCGGGTCACTCAAGGAACAGTGCAACCAGAAGAGATCATGCGCTGCCGATGGATTTTAACCTGGAAACCACCAGAACAACCGCGGGGGGAGCGTCGTGCAAAAGCGAGGTTGGTCGTTTTGGGTTATACTGATCCAGACTTGTCAACAGTTTCCAACGATGCCCCTACCTTGTCAAAAGATGGGCGCATGGTCTTGTTGCAACATGTTTCGGCAAGAGGTTGGTCATTGATCAATTTTGATGTCTCCACTGCCTTCTTGAAAGGAGAGGGTGATGGTAGACGGCTTGGCTTAGAGGTGCCTCCAGAACTATCCAAGGCTCTTGAAATGAGGCCGGGAGATCAATGCTTGTTGAAAGGAGGGGCATATGGTCGAGTGGACGGTCCCTACTTATGGTATAAGTCATTCAGGAAGTGCCTGGAATTTGATAGTTGCTTGTTTAGTTTAGTTACTATGGGGGAGAATGGAAAACCACAGGTGAGGGGAATGATAGGGATCCATGTAGATGATGGACTGGGGGGTGGGGACCAATACTTTCACTCGATCCTCGAACAGTTACAAGCCAAGTACAGTTTTGGTGCATATCATGAAAAGAGTTTTGTGTTCTGCGGCGTCCGATACTTTCAATGGCCTGATGGGTCGATTGAAGTTGAACAGAGAGAGTATGTAGAAAGGATTGAACCCATCACGATCCCAAAATCGAGACGCTCGGAACCCCATGCAGATGTGACTGAACAAGAAAGGCAAGAACTTCGAAGACTGGTGGGTGCATTACAGTATGCAGCAGTGAACACGAGACCAGACATAGCTGCAAAGGTAGGGGAAATTCAATCAAAGGTGACACGTGCCAAGGTAGAGGACTTGTTGGTAGTGAACAGGGTGTTGCATGAGGCTAAGACTCACCATGTTTGTCTTCACATCTTGCCCATACCGCTGCGTGATATTACGTTCTGCGCATTTTCCGACGCATCATTTGCAACCAACAAAGAAGTCTCTTCTCGGCAGGGTTGCTTGATTTTTGCAACAGGAGCAGCGCTTTTGAACAACGAAGTGGGCATTGTCTGCCCGATCGCATGGAGTTCGCGAAAAATACCAAGGGTTGTTAGGTCTACCCTTAGTGCAGAGGCCATTGCTCTCAGTGGGGCTCTAGATCGTCTTTCGTGGATACGCCTACTATGGGAGTGGACAAAGGATCCTAGTATAAATATCGCAGCTCCAGAGCAGATCTTGGCAGCAGCTCCAATTTCAGTAGTTGCTACAGACTGTAAATCAGTCTATGATACTACCACCAGGACTTCAACTCCCAGCTGTGAGGAATATAGAACGACCCTCGAGTGCATCTTGATCAGGGAACGTCTTCAAGAAAACTGCAAGATGAGGTGGGTGCATAGTCAGGCTCAACTTGCTGATACTTTGACTAAGAGCATGGACGGTCGGATGCTTCGAGAGTGTTTGGCTATTGGTCGATATAGCCTTTACGACGAGACAGCCCGGTTGAAGGAACGTGCAGATCGGAGGGATCGGTTGGCATGGATAAAGAAAAACTTGGAAAGTTGAAAATTACAAGAATTTTGACCAGTGTGATTTTCCAATGTTGCCGACCGATCGAACCCGTTCGAACTTTGGACAACAACTCGCAGCCATGTGGAGGGTGGGACGCGGCGCTTGAGACCAACAGAAAACAGTGACAGGGACAGGGGTGGTAGGACAGGGTTCTCACTAGGTGGCTCGGTAGGTTATCCGGTGAAATCCACAATGTGTATTGCATGTATGATGTCCAATCTGCTACTAGGAGCAAGGACGCTACTAGGGGCTCCTGGCCGTACTACTAGGAACAAGAAGCTATTAGAAACAAGAAGCTATTAGAATTTCAGCTGCAGGGCTATGGTGTCTTGCTGATTTCTGCACTTTTGCCGGTGGACACACTGCAAGCAGTGTCGCGAGTGGCCGGTGTTCCCAGAAAAGAGAAAGAGGGAGGTTCCGTTTGGAGGTTGGAGAGGCCATTCCTATTAGGTTGGAGGTTCCATTTGGTTTCGTTTGTGACTAGACGACTCAAAGACTGAGGTCAAGAGCAAGCAAAGTGCAGCAGTTGTTCTAGCATTCGATGGGACTCTCCTGCAGGGTGAGGAGCGGGCAAACGTATTGTATGTTTGTCAAGAAAAGAGAGAAAAGAGGGCTTTACAACGTGAAAGAGAGCCAGAATGTTTAAGACGAACGCGAAATGGCGTGAGGACTTGGAAGCACGAAAAGAGTTCCTGGAAGAGCGCCTTGCATCTGATATCTGTTCATATGGAATTTTCAGAGCGCATTGAAGCATAAGTAGACATGATAGGCATACTGCGAGTTGCGAGCATTTGCACCAGGTGCAACTATGTATTTCCATACAACCCCAGCTACACAGTCCTCCTGGCTGGTTTTTGCTGGCAGCTTGCCCGATGGCATGCCGTCCATTTGATACAACTAATTTTCGTGTTTGGCCAGGGCCTGGCTGCAATCCTGGCACGCTTCGACGTCACACATGTGGACAAGGGCTTGGCCTGTGTACCATTTACCAGTCACAAGAAGGAGCCGCATCCCAAAGCCTGAGTCATACGAATCACGCTTTCGTCTACGAATCGCGATCAAGACAGATCAGCCGCTGCGGTGAGTCACTGCTGACTCATCGCTTCTAGGTTGGAGGCCCTTGCTACTAGGAACAAGGACGCTACTAGGGGCTCCTGGCATCGTTACTAGGATGCTACTAGGAGCAAGGATGCTAGGTTGCAAAAGGGTTCTCCAAAGAAGCGGCCTCGTTGAGGGTCAACGTTCTCCGTGAGGACTTCCTGGAAGATGTTCTCTGCGTTTTGGAGAAGAGAGGTCCGAATGGCCAGAAAATGCTTTCTAGTAGCAAGGCACCTTACTAGAAGCAAGGATGCTAGTAGCTCCTGGCCATACTACTAGTTGCAAGAAGCTACTAGTAACAAGTGCATCGCTAGTAGTAACAAGTGCCTTACTAGTA
>CAXAMN010010069.1:142253-157207 GCA_963970005.1 Durusdinium trenchii
AAAAAGCTTGCTTTGCCTCTATCTCGTGCTGTGGCGCTTTGACGCATCTGTTCCCGTCTTCGCCATGGTGTTTGTGCAGATTGCCGTTTGGTCGGCGCTGTTGTCACTGTGGTGCAGTTCCCATGCCTTGAAGACCCTGGATGACCAAGATGCAGCGGATGCGGACGCAGTCGCTCGATGCTACAGTGGTCCAGAACAGAGCGTGTGGGAGCTGGTTATGGGAAAACAGATTGACATCGGTGCTGCATCTTCCACCTTGGAGCTGGCTAAGAAGGCTGGTGTCGGACCAGGGATGAATGGAGTTGAGCTGAATTGCAACAATGGTGGAGGAATGCGCACCCTTGTTCGCTTGGCTGGAGTCGACTCCATGATTGGAGTGGATCTGACTAAGTCAGTGGTAGAGACTGGCAAGAAGAGGACAGAGGAAGAGGGGCTGAGTGACAAGATCAAGTTCATCAACAAGAACTCCTTGGAGAATGGACTCCCTGATTCTTGGCTTGTGTTGTACTGTGTGACCTTCAAGCATTGTAGCTTTGCGGCTTTCTTAGCCAACAACTCCATAGTACTAGATACATCTACTTACAATCTTTGCCATTACATGGGTTGGTGATGGCATACACACTGCCTCAGACTGCCTCATATTTCTACACAGTTTCACAAAGCCGGATCTCTCGTGTTCTGGTTTGTAGATGCAAAGATTGAGCACTGCAGCTTCACCTAGGATGCTTCCGCCGATTTTGTGTACAGCAAGGATGCTTGGTGCTACATGCCTGACAAACAGCTCATCATTGATCAAGCTGCTCGCATCGTGAAGCCCGGAGGAAAAGTCATGTTTACGGACTGGATCGAGGGTGAGGGACTCTCCAATCCGGAAGCGCAGAGATTCTTGAGCCTTATGACATTCCCTGCCATCCCGACGGTGAAGGAGTATGCGCAGATGCTGGAGAAGGCACACTTTGAGGTTGAAGTTGCTGAGAACAGTGGCCGCTTCTCACCTGCCATGGACAGCTATGTGCACATGCTGAAGTTGCAAGCAGTGTACGATACGAAGAAGTTGCTGGGTTGGGATGATGAAGCTTATGACAAGTTGATCTCCGATTTTGAGTTTATGGCCAAACTTGCTCGTGAAGGAAAGATCATTCAGGGAATGTTTGTTGGCCGCAAAAAAGATGTGCATCGCGAGATGTGAGTGATGTATGATGATGTGGATAGTGCAGGCCAGGCACTTTCCGGAAAGTTCCTTGCACCATTGTAGCAAAGTTGTTCTTGACTTTTGAAGGCTCCGATGAATTCGGTTTCAAGGCACTGTATTGCAATACAGTAGCCGATTATGAGGGGCCATTGCTTGCACAGGTCAAAGAGCCACTGTTCCATTTAGGGTGAGACTTGAGAGTGCCCTGCCACATGTCCTTTCCAACATATCCCCAAACTATTTCTTCCGATGGACACAGTATTCAGTTCGCTGAGATGGAGTGGAGTGGTAGTGGCAAACGTTATTCGATCAAGGACAGTCAGTGGCGCGCTCGCATTTTCCTTGCCAAGTCAAAGCTCATTAGTACCCACATTAGTATTCACGAGTGTAAATGCTCGTGATGTGCTCCTGCCTTGAAGCTTCACTTCGACTGCTCATCGTGGAGAATCTCTATTCTGGTCGCTTGCCGAAGGGCGCAAGCCCCGAAGTGCGTGGACAAAGCAGGAGGGGCGTCGGCTAAAAGGGGACTGCGACGGGCTTTGCTGGCACATTGTTGCAGGCAGAACGTTTAAGTGTGTGACAAGTCCAGCTGTTTTTTTTCTTTGTTGTATTTTGTTTGTTGAACTAGTGAGGAGTTGGTTTCAAGTCAGCACCTTTTGACATGTCACAGATGTGATATGTGTGCGATCTTCAGTGTTTCTCGATCAACAACAGTTCTTGCAATACCTGTCCAAGGTTATTCTCGACTTTGACAGGACGCTGACCAGTTAGTGTCTCAGAATATGGGGAGACCTTTTTAGCATTATTTCTATCCTTCTAGGTTGGAGGCCATCGGAATTAGGTTGATCGCTATTGGGTTTATCCTTTAGCGCCCGAGCTTCTTGGCGTCAACAACGTGAGGCAACTTCATGCCTGACGGGCAGCGGGTCACTTCCGCTCATGGCATTCTTGAAGTGGCCAGCGTTTTGTCGGAAGCCTTCAAATCCCGAGCTCAAGAGCTCTTCAGTAGCTTTGCTCAAAGTCCTTAGTCCTTTGCAGAACATCCAAGATCTTTTGGTGATCAAAGGAGGAAAGCCTCCCAGTTGACCCCTAAGGAAAGTACTATCCAATCGAAATTGATGAAGCCATGCCTGAATCTAAGCACTCTTGAAGCACACAGCTGCTTGAAAGTATTCGACACTTTTTACCTTTAATCTTTGTTTTCTTTGATTTTTGATACGTTGAGACCTCTGAGGCCAATCGAGACGAAGGCAAACAAGCTTGGCTCAGTCGATTTTGGTCTCCATGGACTCTCCCTGAACAGTGGGACACGAGTGGAAAATACCGAAGCAAAATGCTTTAGAAGATTTTTGCAGAAACTTAGAAGCGATGGCCTCCACTCCACCCTAAGAGCGATGGCCTCCACCCTACTAGCGATGGCCTCCATCTCCAACTCCTTTTGCACGCCAGGTGCCAATTATGCACGAGTGGTATGGCCAAGTACACGAGCTGATCCTGAAGGAATATGTGCCTGGCATGTGATTTGTCCCTGATTTACAAACAGGATGTTGCACAGCGCACATGTCGGAGATACATACAACATTTCTGATAATCAGTGTTTCATCCCTGTCTTTTTCGATCTCGGGGAGAAGAGCACCATCGTAGGTGACCAAAGACAACATCGCCAGCGCAGTCTCAAGCTGCAAGACTATCCAAGTGCGAGATGGCATGGTGGACTTCTTGAGAGCCTGTCAGACACACGATCCGGTGATACCCGTGAGCCTTAGAACAAAACAAAGCCCCAAAAGAATGGACAGACATGCAATAGGATGATACACGATGCCCATTCAAGCTTTCCAAGAAAAGTCGTCAGCATTCGCTGCGTGGAACGACAGATTTTAGACAGATACATTCACCAAGGACGCTACTAGGGGCTCCTGGCATCGCTACTAACGCTACTAGGGGCTCCTGGCCTTACTGCTAGGAGCAAGGACGCTACTAGGGGCACATTCACCTACTAAGAGCGCTTAAACATACCTCTGCTCATGGCCGAATGGAAGGCCTGAGAATACACCTAAGGTCTGGCTTTCTAAATGGGTTTGCAACAGAAGAACTCAGAAGGGTAAGGGTACAGAACCCTGTCCATTTTGACTGTCAGAGCTTATCGACTTAAATGCGTATCGAACTTTGGCAAAGCGAACGTAGGATCCTTCGTGGCAGTCGAGGGACTCGGAAGTCACATCCATTTCCTCACGGTAGTAACAATGTTCGCTATTAGTAACAAGTGCATCGCTTCTAGTAACAAGTGCCTTACTAGTAGTAACAAGAAGTTTATATTTATTGTTTCTAATAGCTTCTTGTTACTACTAGTAAGGCCCTTGCTCCTAGAAGCGATGCACTTGTTCCTGGTAGCTTATTGTTTGTGGAACCGTTTGGATACACCAAGGATTATTGAATGAGATTCTGTAGCCGCTAGCCCGATCAGATCAGAATGATCGAACGCCCGATCAGACGTGACCAAGGATTATCATGTCTGCTGGTTTGGGTGATGTCATTGAGGAGTTCCTACGACAAGCGCTTCCTTTTCCACTGCAGGAGAGCACCCATGTGGTGTCCAACAGGCCAGTGGGGTTTGGGTGTTCTTCAGTCGAACTTCAGTCTTCGTCGGTCGCGAGCAAAATTGTCTGATCTGACGTTCAACATGCCAGGGGAGAGCAGCTTTGCAACCTTTTGGCCAGCTAGGTTTTGAGGGACTCCACGACATATTGAGCTTTGGACCAAAGCTGAGATAGTAGCTAGAAGCTACTAGTAGCAAGGGCATCGCTACTAGTAACAAGCCGGAGCTTCCTTGCAGAAGCGCGAACTATCCTGCGTCCTGTCGGTAGTACTTGCAGCTAGTAGCTACCTCAATTCCTTAATGAAGTGTCGGTAGTCTCCTTAAGTAAGAAGCTATTGGTAACAAGAAGCTATTAGTAACAAGTGCATCGCTTCTAGTAACAAGTGCCTTACTAGTAGTAACAAGAAGCTATTAGAAACAAGTAGTCTCCTTAATTAAAATAGGGAGAGGGTGGGAAGAGCGAGCGGGCTGAGATGTTTCCCCGACGTCCCATGACGTCCACGTGCCGGTCGTTCCATTGCTTTCGAGGATGGTCTTCGATGAGACTGGCCGTTTGGTGAACTTCTCTGAGCCGTTGCTTCATATGTTCCATGTCTGCAGCTTTCCTTTCATGGACTTGAAGTACACCAAGAATGAATCAACAGTAAAGCAGTAAAGCATAATGCCGTAGAATATGTTTGCAACTGTCAATTTTCTAAACCGTCTCCATCTTGGATTGACTCCGTCTCCAGCGGCATCGGTGCATCGATATGAGGTTCAACAAGACCGCAGCCTTCTTCCCTGAGGTGCATCGTGTTTCGATCACACCGGGGAAGGAGACGATGCTTTTGTTTGAAGGCCGCTTCTAGGTCGGCCATCGCTATGAGGGGGAGGCTATTTCTATATGTAGTTATATACACATTTATATAGCTGATCATATATATAATACCGTCAGAAATGTAATATACACATTTATTGTCTATATGTAATTATATGTATTTATAAGAACCGTCAGACAGAAATCGATGGAGACTGTTTTCAGTGTTTGACACACGCGTCCTCCGAGTCATTTGTGTAAATGGCAGTTCTTTCACTTTTCGAGGGTTCCTTCATTCTTTTCTTCCTCACTTGAAGGTTTTTTGTTTGGCTTTGGAAGCGAAGGCGTGTGCAAGCAGTATTGAGCGGAGGTGACGAAGAAGCTCACAGAGGGGAAGCAGCTGTGCCTACTGATGGGCGACGGAGTTGGCGATGCTACCATGGCAGATGGCCTTGATGTGGAGACGTTAAAAGTCACTTGGAGCAAGGACGCTACTAGGGGCTCCTGGCCCTACTACTAGGAACAAGAAGCTACGAACGGAACAAAGGGCATCGCTACGAACGGAGCAAGGAAGTCACTGGGATGAGAGTTATGTCGAGTCGATTTGGGACCTGATGGACGAAGATGGACGATGGACGTGACCAGATGCGACAGAGATACAAGAGGACCCGCTTGACGACAAGTGCCTGATAAACGATCAGAGGATACAAGAGGTCACAGCGAAAAGACACTTAAATATCATTCCCGTTCCTTTTGGTGGCAGGTTTATATGGAGTTCCATTGTTTGGCAGGTCGGCTTTCTCAACGAGAAGGTGGAACAACGCATGCCCGAGCACCTTGCCTAATTTAGCCAAAAGGATTGTTTTGTGTGCTCAAGAGCAATATCTCTTGCTAGGTTTCAGCAGAAGTTTGACATTGTGGTGACTGGTGATGGGCCAGTGCCAGAGGAAGCTTTCAAGGCTATCGGCAGATAAGGGGAAAATCCGTGCTTCGTGCGCTCCGCAAACATCTGTGAAGTTGACATCGCTTCGAAGCGTTTTGCGGTCCACATCCGAAACTAGCAAGCGCATTACTACTAGCAACAAGGACGCTGCTAGGGCCATCGCCACTAGGAACAAGTGTTCACTAGTAGTAATGCCCTGTGCCCCTAGTAGCGTCCTTGCTCCTGGTAGCGATGCCAGGAGCCCTTAGTAGCGTCCTTGTTACTGGTCGTAAGGCACTTGTTACTGGTCGTGATCCGACGCATCCGAAAAGGTGCTTTTGGGCGTTCCGAGGTCTGGAAGCTCTTTGGCTGGGATCCGGCCACCCCCGAACACGTGCAGGAGGCGAGACATCAAACAGTACCAGTGAGTCAGTGAGTGGCTAAATAGCGTAGAGTGTAGAGACTATCAAGTATGTGAGACGACCTCCAACCTACTAGCGATGGCCTCCAACCTAGAAGCGTACTCTACAGACTATCAAGATCGATCAAGATTATCAAGTATGTGAGATGTTTTAATTGAATGGTTTCTGTCAATTGCACGGAGGACTCACCTCCAACACCTCCAACACCTCCAACACCTCCAACACCTGAACAGAAATATAGCTTCTCGACAAGTGTGTTCAGGTTCGTCTCCAAGGGCCCAGCATGGCTTGAAGAAAAGCATGGAACAAGTGCCTTACGAACGTAGTAACAATGTTCGCTTCTAGTAACAAGTGCATCGCTTCTAGTAACAAGTGCCTTACTACTAGGAACAAGAAGCTACTAGGAACAAAGGACATCGCTAGGAGCAAGAACGTTCCGGTTCATGTGTGACAGGAACGTTCAGGAGCCCTTTACACGTCTTTGTTGGCATGGCCATCTGCTGCCAGCGCCCCAAGCTCCAAAGAAACTGCTTGTTTTGTTTTGAGTTTTGCTGTTTTTCCTGGCAATTTTCGCTGTTTTCGCCAGATTCACCTGGACAGTTGTGATGTTGCTCTGCGTGATTGCCTTGGCAAGGTCATTTTTGGTCTCCTGGCCGTGCCTGGCCCAGCTCTGCCTATCCCATTCTTGGGCTCTTTTTGATCAAAAAAAGGGACAGAGAGTTGTGTGAACTGCGAACAGTTCTTGCTGCAAACTGCGAACAGTTCTTCTGTTTCTTTTTCTAAGACGTTTAAAACAAGTTATTTATCTTATTTTTCGTTCGTTTTTTGCATTTCCCAAAAAAGACGGAACAAAGTGCGTCCCGTTGAAACGGAGGTCTGGAAGTTCCGCTTGTCGAAGCAACTGGGTAGCGAGGTGCTCCGGAAGGACGCCTTGTGCTCGGTGTACGGGCGCTCGGAAGGAGCAACACGGGGTCTAAAGGTCTAATTGAAAGAAGCAAACAGGACAGAAACTCCGAAACAAGGAGCGATCGGACGCTACGAACGGGGCTCCTGGCATCGCTACGAACGGAGCAATGTTTGTTATTCGAAATCAAAAAGAACAGAACAAAAAAGGGACAGACGACAGGGAACTTTTGGGGTCGGCTGCACAGACTGAGGTTGGCGTAGACAGCTCGTGATGGTTTGCAAGTAACAGCTCCATTCCCGACATTTACCTAAGACGAGTTGTGCATTGAGGGGGGTGACGTAGTCACGAAAGCATTCTTCGTAGAAACATGTATTGTGCACGGACGCTGGCTTCTTTTGTTGCCCACGAGCTCCTTTGCCTTTTGTTCTAGTTACACCAGCTGCTTTTTGATTGTGCGATGAGATGGCCACACAGCCAGCAGATTGGAGGGTTCAACATGAACACCTGAAAACTTTGGCAAAATGATGATAGTCATATAATGGTGCTAGAACATGCGGCCTAGCTCTCCGTCCACAATAAGAAAAGAACACATGTGCAGAAAGGCAAGCAGTGTAGGTCCGGCAGTTTTGCCTGGTGGGTCATCACTCAAAGCAATCTGTTCTTTTCTGAGGTTAGGTGCCTTGCTGGCTTTGATTTGTGCACTTGCAGCCGTGCTAGAGGAGGCTCCGTCGGGGAGTTTTCTTTTTCTTTTCGCACCTTTAGACCCTTTTCGTCACTGTCTTCCTTCTGCTGTGGAGAATGTCACTGTCGGCCTTGTCAAAATGTAATAGGGAGCTAGGAACAAGGTTCGCTACTAGGAGCAAAGGGCATCGCTACTAGGAACAAGAAGCTACCAGGGGCTCCTGGCCGTACTACTTGGAACAAGGACGCTACTAGGAACAAAGGGGCACACTCTCGAGGAAGATTGGGTCCAAAACCGAGGCACGAAGTCCACGAAGTCTCGATTCCGTCACCACGTTTCTTTTTTTTTGATTCCACGGGATGTTTTTGGATTGAACTGTTCTGTTACCAAACCGGGAACGGTTCTCAAGTCCCTTAGCACTTGAAGTCCTGGGTAGCTGCTACTAGCTACTAGCTGCTAGCCGCAGACTTTGCTTCGCTTTGTTTGGCAGGTGGTGGACGGCAATCCCAAAGTCACAGCCTTGGTGAATTCGTTCACAATGGCTCTGGCTCACTTGTGGTTCCCGTTTCCTTCGCCTTTCTTGCGCCTGAGGCAGTTGCTGGACCCAAGCTTAGAGGATGTGATGAAAAAGTCACGAAGAGATACAACATGAGACGGACTTCACCTCACAATGGCTTCACCTGAGTCGTTGATGCCACTGCGAGCTTCGGCATTGCGATGGTCTTGTTCTTCGAGGTGCGGGTTTAGATGGGTGGAGGGTTCGAATGGATGCAAGAATTCACGCGAGAATGGTAAGAAAGATGATGAGAGTCTGTATTTTTCTTCTTCTTCTTACAAAGCGCTCTGTGCGCACTGCGCAGGGTGTTCGAACACTGAAGCACAATCTCTTCGACTGGCCATGGGCTTATCATGGCCCGAAATGGCCCTGGCCATGGGTGAAAACTCTGGAAAGCGTGATTTTCCAAGGGAGACAGAGCATCAAGAACTTGCTTGAGTCGCAAGTGAAGGACTTTTGGGGTCACCGAGTCACCGCTGAAGTCTTCCAGACTGTACAGCGCACGATGGACTGTGTGGACTGCGACTTGGAACAGGTGTGAGACTTTTTATACTATTTTTTCATTTTTTGGATACAAACAGGGCCAACCTACGATGGCCTCCAAGCTAGAGGTTTTTCAGAGGATTTTGTCTAAACATTAGGAACGAAGAAGAGACTTTGGAGTGCCATTGTGAGTTTCTTGACGTCTGAAGAAGGAATGCCGCTAAACTGCGTAGTCCGACGTCCTGTGACCTGCTCAGTGGTGAGATGGTGAATGACAAGATTAGACAAAGCCCAAAGTCGCACAGAGAACTTTGGGCGTTGAGCCGTCGATCATGCAGAATGCACATCGATGGTCTGCTCAGACCGCTCAGAGTTCGTGAAACTCCGTCGGGTCACTAAGGGTCCTTCGTTTGACACGTCCGTTGTCAATCCTTGGAATTTGCAGACCTGGCACATTTGCAGCAGTATTTTTTTGTGGTGAAGCGGCCTCTTTTCTGTCGACTTCATCTCAAACTGGAGAAGTAGAAGCGAGTAGAAACGAATCTGTAGCAAGACAACTGATGAGGAATCGTGACAGAAGACAGCCACAGCTGCCATACAAACCCAGCCATGGATCACAAGTTTCTTTCCAAGCCAGCCTTTGGCTTTGAAAACATCGAGGATCGTGGAGGGGCATGATATGTTGACAGTTCCATGTGTGCGATGACGCGGATGTAGGCAAACATGTTGAGGTTCATTGAAGCCACAACAAGCCGCTTGCTGGAGAAAATCCCTGCTGAAAGCTCCTCAATGCTCTCCAAGCCCTGAAAAGCCTGAAAGCTGCACTGTAAAGCACAAAAGGAGGAACGCAGAAAGGGTGGGAAAAAGACAGGTCTAGAGTCTAGAGTCTGAAGGTCTAGAAAAAGAGATGTGAAGAAAAGGAAGACAAGAACAAGGAAAAGAAAGGACAACGGGAAAGACGGGAAGAGCAAAAGGAAACTTGGCGCCCACGCACCGCCATGTGGACTTGGCTCGGCGTTGGACAGAGACCTGAAGAGCCGGAGCAGGACGGGAAGCGAAACGGAGCTCTGAACGTCCGTGGTGCATGACTCTGCCGGTGAGAACGGTGTGAGAGGCGATGGCCTCTAAGCGTATAGCGAAAGGAACCTACTAGCGATGGCCTCCACCCTAAGAGCAATGTGAGAAAAAGAAATTCCTATGGTCGACGCAGGATTAGTCACCCCCTTTCAAGGTCAACAAGGTCGACAAGGATTGCGATTGGAGGTATTGGAGACCACACCTCCTTAATAAAGGTGATGACCTGATGATGGATGATGAGATGATGACAAGATTAGGAAAGATTGGGATTGGGATGATTAGGAAAGATATGAAAGAGATTGGAAGACAAGATTCTTTCTTTGATTGGGATGATTAGGAAAAGAAAGAGGATTGCAGGATGAAAGAGTTGGAAAACAAGATGGAGGCCAGAGGGGGGGGCTTGATTAATAGGGGGAGGGGCCGCTACTATTAGAGGGTGGTAGGGCCTGCGTGAGGGGTACCCTTTGTGAGCATGAACACCTTAAGATTTTGACAGAGTTTTAAGAAGGGAAAATTGCACAATTTTGCTAGCGAGTTTTTTGGTTTTTAACAGGGAAGGATGAGAAGACAAAGCAGGATGAGAAGCAGAAGGGTGATGATGATGATGATGATGATGGATGAGAATGAAGCAGAAGGAGGATGAGAAGCAGTGGACCAGAAGATATTGAATACTGACCAAAAAGAAATCAAATAACACATACGTATGACTATAATCGTAAATAAGTCTATTGTTGTTTTTTTTTTTTCTGGGGCAGCTGGGCTTGACCAACGGGGGAGGTTTTTGGCAAGGAACATCTTTATGCAAATGTGGAAGTCAGGTTTTAAATCAGTTTAGTATTGGGGGCTCGAGCTGGGCTTGATTGATAGGGGAGGTTACTTAATACTATGTCAACATTATGCAACAGATGCTTTACATGTCAGTCCTTTTTGTGAATCATGATGTAATGAGGCATGATGTTGAATTCATGTTTCTGAGGGTCTGATTTTCTTTTCTAAAGTCTAATTTTGAGTCCTTTTTGTCCTTTACACTTTGACATCATGGCATGGAAGCTGGGTTTCGTCGCAATGGCTGGGAACCCTGTCTCCAAATTTCCTGGATGAGCTTACATATTTGAGTTGTCTTTCACTACAGGAAAGTTGCATTGCTATGAACTGATGCTTTTGTTAAGTGGATTCAAGTGGATGATTTTATCACTGTTTTTGAGATGATACTTGTACCGGACCCAAGTTCATTCCTTTCGGCCATCTTAAAGTTGCATCCTGCCAGAGGAGGAAGCTGAAACTCTGCGTGATCGCATCGGGAAGAATCCTGTGCCATACCAAATCTGTGCGTTGAGCTTGCTTATCCTTGGGCTCATCTTCCTCAGCGTCGGGACAATTGACTGCATTCTTCTCAAACAAAGTTCAAGGCCAAGACTTCATAAGCACGAACCCTTATCAAAAAGGGGCATCATAGTCAAGCAAAACACTGACAAGGAATCCAATCAACACGGAGAAGGATTTTGATGTCACTTTTCATGAACATCGCTAGTAGGTTGGAGGCCATGTCTTGTAGTTACTTAAGCTTTGAGCTTAGTAGCTACTTAGAAGGATCACATTTTGCATGAACATTGTTCAAGCTGAGCAGCTAGATTCAGCTGGATTCGCTTGACCCCCGAGCCATGAAACTTGGGTTTGAAGCGAAGCCAAACAGTCCGAAGCTTCGTGCACAGGGGGACGCTACTAGGGGCTCCTGGCCTTACTACTAGGAGCAAAGGGCATCGCTACTAGGAGCAATAGAGCTATTCTTTCTTTTTCTTTGCCTTTCCACAACGCACGGGGAGTCAGTAAAGGCAAAGGCCAAACACCGCGAAAGCTTTTTCTGTAGGAGTGCTATGAATTTTGCGAGGAACTTGTAGGACCTTAAGGCTACAAGTTTGGTTTGGAGGATTTTACACCTTACATCGCACTTCGCACTTCTTGCGTTTTGAAGAAGTCTGTTTTTCATCACTGGGAATCGTTTCACCTCGTTTCACCTGTAGTAACAAGAAGCTACTATGTCTTTGAAGCTACTAGGAGCAAGGACGCTACTAGGGGCTCCTGGCCTTACTCCTAGTAACAAGAAGCTACTAGGAGCTCCTGGCATCGCTACTAGGAGCAATAAAGCTAGTAGTAACAAGTGCATCGCTAGTAGTAACAAGTGCCTTACTAGTAGTAACAAGAAGCTACTAGGAACTGTCTCTTCCTTAGTTAAGTTTCCCTATCGAACCAACATCGCATGAGCTCTCCTGCGTCCATATGCAGCTTACGTAGGTAGCGAACCGTTTGCTTCTACTAGCTACCTCTAGCTACCTTCGCCCAAGGACCCGTCCAAGTTTGGGTGAAGTACCGAGCTTGGCTCAGAGGCCAGAGGCGGGTTTCTGCTGCTGGAGGGATCATCCTTCACCCTTCTACGGCGGAGATCCTTGCGAATGTCCCAACGAACATCGAGGAGATTTCCCTTGCCCACCAGAAGGCTGCAGGCAGGGCCTTGATGTTTGGCAGAGAGGGCCTGGCACTCCAACCAATGGCAAGGACCGAGGGACTCGGAGGCCATGGCTCTTGTAGGTTGGAGGCCATTGCTATTAGGAGCAAGGACGCTACTAGGGGGCTCCTGGCCTTACTACTAGGAGCAAGGACGCTACTAGTAACAAAGGGCATCGCTACGAACGGGGCGATCGGACGCTAGGGGCGGTTGGAGGCCATCAAGACATGAGATCCATGTCGGTCCCATGAGGTCTCCCGTGAGGTCTCTCCGCTTCGATCGGACAATTCGGAGAACCACTGAAAACGGCATCAGATCTGTTTTGTTTTCGGTTTCACAGGCAGGGCTGGATTGTTGCCATTGACTGCATGGAGCAGCGCCTTTTTCAAGAAAAGGCCTACATATGCTTACACTCCCAAACTCGATGTATGACATATCTCACCCTGACTTGACCTTCTTTTGACTTCTGCGTGAGGACTTCTGCCTGAAATATCTAGACGTGGCCGGCTGGTGCCCGAGTGATCGACCAGCTCTTCCCCCTGCGCCTGTGGAGACTGCCACGGGCTTTTGCTGTTGGCGTGATCATCCGGCGACTCGAGAGCCGTTGGCGTTTGTTTTTCTTTGCATTTTCGTTCTTTTGAATGGTGGCCATCGCTCTTAGGGTGGAGACCATCGCTAGTAGATTAGGTTGGATAATTTTCGTTTTCTATTTGGCCAAAGAGCTTTTGAAGGCCCTTCGTTGACAAAGGAACATGTCCGAATCACACAATTGGTCTAGTTCTTTCGTTGGAGAAGAAAAAGATCGGACCTTTCAACATGTCCATCCGAGAACCATTTCTCTGATCGCTTCACGACCATAGGCCGGCGTCACACCTTCGAACGTGTCAGGTGCCGGCCTATTGGGGCAACCCGTGCCTTGGTGAACATTCGCCTCAAGAAGCTACGAACGGAACTGAGGGCATCGCTACGAACGGAGCGATCGGACGCTACGTTCGGGGCGAAACTGGCATCGCTACTAGGAACAAGAATGCTACTAGGAACAAGTGCATCGCTTCTAGTAACAAGTGCCTTACTAGTAGTAACAAGGACGCTACTAGGGGCTCCTGGCCTTACTAGGAGTGATCGGACGCTACTCCTATTTCGGGTGGCAAAGTGTCGTGGCGCCCGCTTGGCCGTGTGGCAACTGCGTTCCGGCGGTGCCGCTCATCGACACGTCATCTTGCGGTGCGCAGCCGCGGCAGTTGCAGCAGTATCGTTGCGCATCCATGGCAACGAGAGCAGCCAGAAACGAAGATGACAACGAGTAGGAGTGTTTGTGTGAATATCTCATATCAACAATACAGTGGATGCTGTGAATGTTGACATGAGAATCAAGACTGGCAAAGCTGAACACTCTTCTTCGAAGAGGCTTCGTATGCCTCTTCTTGAGGTGCAATTGTCCTCTGGAGCACCGGGGAGACTACAACTGTCCGCAGGCAGCTGCTAGCTGCTAGTTGCTAGAACTGAGAGCATTGGCCTTGACTGAGCAGCTGAAACTCAACATTTTCGATGTCCTTCCAGCATTTTCAAAGTGTGTGTGTTTTGAGAGCAGGATGGATGCACCGACTCTACTGGTGCCAAATGGAAGCGTGGCAATGCAGCCCCCTATGTGACTTGACACTTCAATGTAGGATACCAGTCTGACTGGGATCTAGTTGGGCCCAGAACATGGATTTTGTCCCAGCTTCTCTGGCAGAGCACAGTTGAGGCCAACCAAGAGCACTTTTGCTGCTTGATGGCACATGTGACACGAGAGTGGGGTGGAAGCGTGGAGGTCAGCTTGGGATTTCAAGCTCCATAAAGCTCCTAAACCTGACACAAGAAACACACAAACATAGTAAGTTAAAGGTGTTTATCTATTGTTTATTCCTTTTCTAATGTTGTGTTGTTTTTTTTTCATTTTTTCAAGCTCCTAAGCTTGGCATAGGCTCCTCTAATCGCTTGTGAGAGTGCTCTAATCCTGTAGCCCAGAGGACCAAAGTGCCCTTGATGCACTCCTTAAGGACTCCTTACCACTCGGCGTATTAGTCCTTCTTTTAGAAGAGGCTGCGATGTCACGACTTGTCAAGTGAAAGACACCTGCCCTGAGGTAAGAGTATGCCCAATATTGCAGCCTGGTGCGCAGGGTGAAGTGAAAAGACTTCGCATCCCTATGCGAACATTTGTTTCATCTACTTGCAGCTTTCAGCTGAAAGTATATAAACGTTTCCATATTGGCAAACTATGACACTATGCATTTTTTTCCTGAGCAGACGAAATGCTACTTAAGCTGATTGCTTGGATTTAGCCGTGAAGATCGATTAAGTGTCACAACATCATCGCCACAGCCTTAGATTTATGCTATCCGACGAAGCCCGGAGTGCAAAAATCAGGCCAATTTGCTGGTACAGTGCATAAACGGAAACACACTAATGCTGGAAGATATAGGTATGCTGGACACCTGCAGTCTATTCTGCTCAGACCGAGCTGAATTTTGATGATAGACCTGATAGGCAAGTAAATCATTGTCATTGAAGCTTCCAGTTCATGAAGGATGGGACATAACAGATCATCTCAAGAAGCAAGTGTTTCATTGACATCTCTCCCAAGAAGCCTTTTTTGCAGCCACGCTGTCCCTTTGATTTCCGAAGTCTTTTCGATGCTCTCTCGCTTGCGAAGCATGGCCTTATTCCAGCTCATCCAGCTCTTGCTGCTGTCAACAGGAGACACTCGGGCAGAATCAGTAGTAACAGGTGCCTTACTAGTAGTAACAAGAAGCTACTAGTAACAAGTGCCTTAC
>CAXAMN010010069.1:157217-174604 GCA_963970005.1 Durusdinium trenchii
TACTAGTAGTAACAAGAAGCTACTAGTAACAAGTGCCTTACTAGTAGTAACCAGAAGCTACTAGTAACAAGTACCACGCTAGTAGTAACAAGAAGCTACTAGTAACAAGTGCCACGCTAGTAGTAACAAGAAGCTACTAGTAACAGGTGCCTTACTAGTAGTAACAAGTGCCACGCTAGTAGTAACAATAGCAATGACCTCCTAATAGCGATGGCCTCCAACCTAAAGAGCGATGGCCTCCAACCTGGGAGAGAACCTCGTAATACAGTTCTAGTGATACTCTCGACTAGCCTTTGCCTTGCTGGTTGACAGCCGAGGAATCAGTTGCACCACTGCCTGAATTCTGTGAGGTTTCAGCCGTTGGTGCTGGCTGGGCGGGTGTTTACTTTGCCTTCCGGCAGGCATTGACTGGAAAAAAGGTCTGCATTTTCGAAGGCACCGATCGTATTGGTGGCCGCACCTACTCTCATCGCATGGACATCGGTGATGAGACCTTCACACTGGATGTGGGTGCTTATCGCTTCTCTCCAGACATGCACTTGCCCGGAGATGTGATCAAACTTTTGGGATTCAAAACTGCTTGCTACGAACCCAACTGCCCTCCAGCATCTCAAGAATTCCCAGAGCCCTTCCACTTCAATTATACCGCCCCTTTGCGGCGGATCGTCGATGCGGAAGGGATGCCTGCAGGCTATGTCACCGCCATCAGGGGTATGTTGGATCAGATCTTGGCATCGGGTGGACAGCTCTTCATGGAGGCTAACCTTACGGATGTGCAGGCGTTGCACTCGCAGGAGGTGCGCCTGGTCTTTGACACCCGTGCAGTCTTGACCAAGAGCGTGCTCTTAAACTTGCCACGAGCACCGTTCCTGAGCTTGCAGTCTTTACGAAGTGACCTGCCAGAACGAACTGTGCAGATGGCGAACTGTGTGAAGTTCGATGTCCCGACCAAGTTCTTCCCACCAGGGAGTTTCACCTTGGGGAAGAGCCTTACAAAGGCCTATGCTTATTACGCAGATGCCTGGTGGCACAACCACCTGAACCAGACGGTTGGGCAGTGGCCAGAGAATGCCTTCGAGCCAGTCTTTGCCCCAGCTCCTCCAGAGACAGGATATGTTCGACTGGAAGTCTAGCATGTTTAGATATGTAAACACCCGCCCTTGTCTGACGCTTGTTTGCAATGAAGAAAGCTGAAGGTGAACACCAGCGAGGGCATCCCAATTGGCATTCATTGGAATGATGGCCAGAGACTCTGGCAGCTCAATTAAGCATGATCAATGCTGGTCCGCAAGGGGCATGAGTCTCATGTGTGTTTGTTTGCTTATGTCTTTAGAAGGAAAACCACCGTGAAGCATCCATCAATGTTTCAGAAATCAGCAAGGAACGGAAGCCACGCATTCAAACGTCCGCGTCTTGCGACGGGCCGAACGCGATGTTCTTCTTGACGTCCGCGTCGTTTTTCGTTGTTTACTTTTTTCAAGGTCCAGTGCGCTGCAATGCTCCCCTGCAGGGCTGCCGCGGCTTCTTGGAGGTAGTACGAATTACGGAACATCCGGAAGTGTCCAGCAACGCCTTCAAGAAAGGAAGAACCGAAGTTCGGTTCTTGCTTGGAATAGTCAAGGGTAGTTGGGTCCACGACCCAAACAAAGTCTATGTTCTTGTTAAAGTTAACGGCCTTTGGCTATGTACATACTGTAGTCAGATATTATCTAAAACAGTTTTCTCATGCTGATAATTTGGATAATCTCTGAAGACACAAAAAAGCATCCTCGCAAAACGACATCCTCTTCTGGACATTGCAACACCCTTTGCCATCTTTGCCACCCAGTCCTTTCGTATCCGATTGGGCCAGGTTTTCTACTCCACCACCAATGAGGACTGTGATCCCGGGGTTGATCCAAAGTTTGATACCGCTGGACACTAAGATAGATTCTGAACGACGTGGATCCCTCATCTTGGAGGTCCAATCAAAACATATGCATATATTAATATACATATGAATATTTACACACACATTCTTACCAGGTCGACGTTGTTTGAGCAAGTAGTTATGCAAGCCCTTGAGCGGACTTTAGTGGACACATCAACTCTGAAAAGGTGACCGAAGGCTGCCGGGGCTGACCGGGACAACCTTGAATTCCCAAAGACCCTCGTGCTCCAGATGGAAGAAGATACAATTCCTCTAGTTAGAAGCTACATATCCCTAAACATCTAAGAACCAAGTCGTTAGTGCGTGAGCTATCCTGCGTCGATACTAGTAGCTACCTGGCTACTACTAGCTATCTAGCTACTAGCGGGCTAGCCACCCCGCGGGCTCCAAAAAGAAAGAAAAAAACAAGAAAACAGAATAGCAACAAACCAAACAAGAAACACAACGTCCGACCGACCTCAACAGCTTGAAGCGAAGTGATCCAAGGAGAGTGGAGTCCAACTGGTAGTGGTCAGTCGCCGTCTATTGGCACCTGCTTTTCAGCCTTTCAAAAGCAGTGGCTCAGACAGGTTTTCACATTTTTCAAGTGAGCAGCCCTCCAGAGGACTTCTTTGAAGACCTTCGCCCTAGCGATCTCCAACCACTTGGGATTCTGAAGGGCAAGGCCGGGTGGCGTGAGCAGCACCGGTCTAGTTGACCCACTCGGGATCCGTTTCAGAAGCTTTTCACACATATTCTTTCTGCAAAACACAAGAGACCAGAAACGAGAGACGTTGCAGTCTCCAAAACGAGACCAGAAACGAGACCACGCGACCAGACCTGTCCGAGGCTGCGGAAGCCAAGCTTCAGAGGTCCCAAACTGAGAGCCCAAGTATCTAAACTTCTGCGGCAGCTACTTCTTCTGGTCACCTTTTGTGAAACCACCGAACTTTGCAGTGAAACAACATGTTTAACTGCTTTCAGTGATGTCATTTTAACATTTCCTTTTTAAAACTGTCGGTGAAACTACCGCCGCAGCCGATCTTTTGACAGGTTGCATGCTGCTGTCATGGAGGCCTGGAAGCAACGTCGACGCTTTGTGAGAACGCCAAACAGTTGGGTTTTTGGTTTTGGGTCACTGCAACTGCAGTGGATCACCAACAAAAGAAGCAACAGTTCAGTCTGTAAAAGAGTTTTTTTTTTACGAAACTCTTCCACCGCTATTAGGGTTGGAGGCCATCGCTATTGGGTCTTTTGCTTATTCCTCTGTTTTGCTGATCACTGTTGGGTCTGTTGGTGTTTTCCACGAGCTCTTCCAGGCGACCAAGCCGCTCTTCCAGAAGAAGTCGGTGGCCCAGCCCAAGGACCTTCCGGTGGGAACGCGGTGGGAGCGCGAGGAGAAACACACAGCCAGTAGACACCTTTGGGGAAAAACGTGCAAAGAGACGACCACACAACCTGAAGGCCTTCCAAGTCTTGTTTTTTTTGGAGACCTTGCCAGGATGACCTTTCTTGCTCACCATTTGCACCCCATGTCCATTCATAGTAACAAGGACGCCAGTAGGGGCTCCTGGCATCGCTACGAACGGAGCAAGGACGCCAGTAGGGGCTCCTGGCCATCCTACTAGGAACAATGTTTGCTAGAAACAAGAATTCAATCCATTCCTTTCTACTAGTAACAAGTGCATCGCTACTAGTAACAAGTGCCTTACTAGTAGTAACAAGGACGCTATTAGAAACTTTCCTTTCTGATCCTTTTTGCATTTCTTCGCCAGGAGCCGCCCAGCATGTTGGTGGTCGGCGTGTGGGATCGGACGGGCCATGGCTTCACGGCGCCCACGAAGGCCGCGTTGAGCGGTGCGAAGGTCGGTCGGACCGAAGGTCAAACCTTAGGAGGCCACGACGCTAACCGGGGCCAGGAGCGAGGCCAGGAGCCCCTAGTAGCTTCTTGTTACTACTAGTAAGGCACTTGTTACTAGAAGCGATGCACTTGTTCCTAGTAGCGTTCTTGCTCCTAGTAGCAACTTTTTGGGTTTGCAAGACGTTTTTACAATTGGATGTACATGCGCGGGGCCTACGGTTCAGCTTCGTATGTATGCACACTGTGCTCCTATGGGGGGGTGGGGGGTGGGGTGGGCTGGGGTCTAATCTCCTCTTTTCACACACAGCCGCAAACATGCAGCATAGTAATTAACGAACTTCGTCTTGCATTGCGTCTTGGTAACAGGACTTGGAAGCGCATGTCCCTCTTGCGTCACCTATCTAAAGACCCTGTGGCCGGCACGCAAGCTTCAGATAACTTCTGGAAGCTGTTGAAAAAGTCCATGCCCAGGTCTTTACATGCTCGTGAGATGGAACTCATGGCAGGGTGGTGTCGCAACGGCTGTGGAGCTATGCCTACAGCTTTCAGTTTCGCTGGAACGCACAGGGCAATCTTTGGAAGGCGGTCGCCCGCTTGATCCGCTGAACAAAAGAAACGTTGCTTTCACCCCGCCCCAGTCACCCTGCCTACTGTACTTTCGAGGCCAGACGCTTTTTAAAGGTGACTTGGAAATCTCCTGGTCATACATCCTGTGAAGCACTGTAGCAGACATTCTATCGCCAGACGTAGCAGACCTTTTTTGTGAGCCACCTGAGGGTAAAATTTAGAAGAGGAAGGAACCGTTCCAACGTTGCAGACCTTTTGTTAGCCTTGCGAGGTTAAAACTTAGAGGAAGAAGTTGCCGTTCCAATGTAGTAGGCCTTTGTTCTGTGAGCAACCCGGCCAAGGTAGCAGGCCTTTTGTGAGCAAAAGTTGGAGGAGCAGTAGACCTTTTGTGAGCCATCCACAGGTCTAGAGGTCTCGAAAATTCAGAGGGGTCTTGAGATCCAGCTACAGAGATCTAGAGCTCTGAAATTCACAAAGATCACGGTTGAGGTGCAGAAAGGTCCACATCTACAAAGATCCAAAGGCCTGGAGATCCAGATGGATCTAGAGGTGTAGAGGTCTAGAAACCGGCAGATCTAAAGATGGAGGCTTAGAGGTCTTGAGATCCAGGCAGGTCTTGAAATCTAAGTTCTAGGGGTCTAGACTTGTAGAGGGTATCGAAAGATGTAAAGCCCGAGATCCAGAAAGATCCAGCAAGGATTTGAGATGCAGAGAGGGGTTTCAGATCCAGAGATATCAAAAGCTCTTTTCAGAGGTTTTGAGATCCACAGACATGTTGCGCCTGCCACGCAATCTGCGCATCGAGGTTCCAGATCGCTGCGCCTGCCACGAAATTTGCACTTATAGAGGTTCACACAGTGCCGTGCCTGCCACGAAACCTGCACGTTCCTGCCACGAAATCCGCTACTGGAGGTGCTCAAAGTGCTGCGCCTGCCATGAAATCTGCACATCAAAATTCAAACCGCGCAGCCTTGCCAAGGCAGCTTAGTTCTTTTTTCACTCGGGTTGCAAGATGACAAGATGACCAATCCGTCAGGTCTACTACAGCAAAGATGAAACCACTCCTGGTGGCCCTGATCCCTTGGAGAAAGCCTGTGGCCCCAATCTCAGAGATATTTTCTGAGTGCAGAGATGCTAGTAGCGTCCTTGCTCCCAGTAGCGATGCTTTTTGTTACTTGTAGCTTCTTGTTCCTAGTAGCAAGGCCAGGAGCTTGTAGCGTCCTTGGTCCTATATGGGTTTGCTTTCTGAACGGCTTAGTCGGAATCCTTAAACATTCAAGAACGCTTGTCAAGCTAGCCCTTCAGTAAGAAGACTGCTTGCCCATGCTTTTCTGGGGAGTTAGCACTCCGAATGTTCACTCGATTCCTTGGCGCCACATCTCAGGTGTTCCTGGATTGACCGACAAGGAGTATCGTGATTCCTTGTTGCCCGGAGCTGAGATCAGATGTGGAGAGCTTGGAAAGACTTCCAAGCTCTCAAACGGATATTGCCTACTAGCGATGGCATCCAACCTCCAACCTAATAGCGACGGCCTCCAACCTAGAAGCAATGACTTCCAAGCTCTCAAGCGTTCCTCAAGTTCTTTCTATTTGCGAACAGATTTGCTCCTAGCTCCGAACATGGTGACCCAGAGAAGAGTTGGAAGACGGCCTGGTTGGCCAAGCCCATCTTCGATGAGATTTTGCCAAGCTCTCAAGCATCCTGTGAATCCTCAGTCCTTCGACTGGAAGGTTCCCACACCCAGATCACAAGCAGATCATGCTGGCCAACAACGTCTGAGACCCCAGCGGTTGGGGTTGGGAGCGATCAACACATTTCTTGAGGATTTGTGGTGTTTTGTTTTGGGAGCCGTTGGCGCATTGAAGTTATGTCAGTCTTGCTGTAGAAAGGATGTCTGTCATTGAAGTCTTGGCCTACAAAACAATGTTTCAAACATGGAAGTGACAAGAAACAACCGTTCACGCACTGTGAACATGCGGAGGATTGGGTGGCACAGCCGGTGGAGAAGATGTTTGGAGATTGGGCGGAAGAAAGCCAGGGAACCCGATGAAATTGGACGCGACGTAAAACCAGATACGCAACTAATTGGAACGTGTTAACGAGTTTGTCTGTTTACCAAGAGGTCTTTGAGGTCTCCGAAATTCAATGCACAACCAAAATCGCCCTTAGGTTGGAGGCCATCGCTAGTAAGATGGAGGCCATTGCTAGTAACTAGTAGTTAATTAAGCTTAGTAGCTACTTAGAACGATCTTGATTGCTATCAATTGGTTCCGATTCACATCGGATCCAACAGAGGACCTTTATTTTTTTGATCTCACACTTTCTTGTTTACAACAGCATTCTAGTTTCCGGCGCCAAGTGCCGCATCAGTGAATCATAGCTTCTTCAACAAGTTCTTGAATAGAAAGAAGGAAGAAAGGCGAGAAGCATGACATGTGTGAAGGCCTAAAGCAAAAAAGGAGAGACGTTCCAAAGAGAAGCATGAAATGAAGTTAAGTTTCCAAAAAATCTAGTAACTTAGTGCGAGCACTTCTTCAATGAAGCTCCCCCGCCCTAAGGCGGGGGGAGCTTCCTTGAAGCGTGAGCTATCCTGCGTCCACTTCCTAGAAGCTTAAGTAGCTAGGAGCGAACAAGTTTGTCCCTTACTTGATTCAGTGGGTGCCAAACTACTTAATTCAGGAGGCAGGGCTCGTTTTTGCTAGATAAAGAGGAATTTCTCTAGTAACAAGAAGCTACGAACGGGGCTCCTGGCATCGCTACGAACGGAGCGTTCGGACGCTACGAACGGCGCTCGGGTTTTCTCCGACGCTCCCGAGGTCTCCTACAGGCGGAGCGTGCGCTGCACGGGAGTGGCCTTGGGCGACCGGCATGGCTCGATGAGGAGAAGCGCGACCCGCGACCTGCGCATGGCGCATGGCGAATGGAATGGCCTCCAAGCTAGTAGCGATCCTGTTACTAGTAGCGATGCACTTGCTCCTAGTAGCGAAATGCAATGCAAACATTTTTTGTTCGAAAGTGGTCGACAAGCTGTGAGTTGTGTGAGTTTCTTTCCACCAAAGGCGCCGCTAAGTCTGCTCAGTGTCTAAGAGGTTGCAAGCAATTCGTTGAAGACAAAGACCCAATGCCTTTTGCATTCAACTAAAATGGTCATCCATGACAAGACAGGAAGGCCCTCTTCGGTCAGAGGGCCTTCCTGTCTTGTTTGTTGCCTCGGAACGCGAAGGATTACTACAACCGCAAGGCTGTGGTGGAATCGGAAAAGATGACATCAGATCAACGAAGTGGAGCCTAAGGAGAAACCTAGGAGGTAGCTAGGAGTCAGAAAACCTGGTAGGAATGGCCTCCAACCTAGAAGCGGTGGCCTCCTACCTTGTAGCGATGGTGCAGTGGCCAGGTGTTAAAGCAACAAGTGGAATCTGCAGAATTCCATCTTTCATATATATATATATATGGCTTTAAGCTCCTTTCCGCCGTGTTTTTGTCCGCTTTGGATTCAGGTTCTTGGCATTGCTGAAGGGGACATTGTCACAATGGTGTAGGATAGTTAGTATGCTCGTCTCTCATGAAGCTTTTTGAGCGTACATGCAGCATCTTCCATTTTCCGTTTACCAACATGTGCGTCACATCGTTGGAAGCGCGGCTGCTGCGCAACAGTTTTCTCACCTCGAAAAGCAATAGAAAAAGATTGTACACGCCTCCGGTCACACTCATTGACTGGATGCAACACAAAACTAGAATCTCCCAACCTCCAAACATTTCCAGGAATACAAGCATTTCTGGAAGTCATTGTGTTCTTGTGGTTTTGCATCCAAGAAGAACATAGAGACACTTTTTTCAGAATCGTCGTGCGATGAACCTGGATATGACAGGATGTGCAGGTAGAATGTGCATAGTCTAGTAACAAGAAGCTATTAGGAACAAGTGCATCGCTTCTAGTAACAAGTGCCTTACTAGTAGTAACAATGTTTGCTATTAGGGGCTCCTGGCCTTAGGTGAACCTACCATGGCTCGCTCACCTCTGCAGCTAATTGAGCTTCATGTGCTCGGTACAGTGCAGATTCCGCGAACCGGTTCACCCACTGCCTGAGCACTTGATCCACTCAGTCCCCAAATCATATTGAGGTTCCAACAACTGTCATGCCAGCTGTCAGCCTTCAGATGCAGAGAACACTCAAAGAAGCTGGCAAAACAACAGAGTTCTTCTTGTTTGTTTCAATATACTCTTGAAGAAACGAACATAAGCTCTTGAGACAAACTCTTGAAGAAAGCTTCCATGGCGAGACCGCAACGGAACAGCTGAACGAACGATGCCTGGTGTGGGTGCTGCGCATGGAGCCTGGGAGCTTGTGGGTCACAGGCGCGCAGCCACACCTGCTGTTTCTAATCCCTTTAAACAATTAGTGGCGTCATTAATGACCCCGCTGTTTTTTAGTATTCCAAACATGAAAACTCCACGAAAACGATGAACAAGCAATTTTGTCAGAATTCCATTGTGTAAACTGTTTTGGTCCGAAAAATAAAGCCGAAATTGGTCACCAACATAAATTGCTGCAGAGCTATATGCAACACTTCAAGAAGCAGCGGATCAGCGGTGGAACTTTCACTCCAGGTTTTCAACAAGCTATCAAGATACCACAGGTCTACCTCAAACCATGACTGCAATTCTTCGGGGAGCTGATCCACCCCTGTCCACCCCCCAAAAGCGGACACAAAAGAAAATTCCCAGACCATCCTTGCTGTATGCTTATCCACGCATGGCCATAGAAGACATATATAAAATCTAAGGTTAGATATGAAAAAATTGTGTGCGCAACACAGCACGCTTCGTGTATACATATTGGTGTGCCGAGCGCAGAAGAGTTTCCTTTGTACGGGTGTGCAATTTGAACCGAACGTTAACATCCCAACCCTGCCCCCCTCCACCCCCCCCACATGCTATGATGTGCATGACGGAAACGCATATGAAAAAGACCTGTAATACCACACGAAACTACAAAGTGCCGCAAATACCGCACGAAATCGTGTGCAAACCCTCAAAAACAGCGGGGTCGTTAATGACGCCGCCAGCTTAAACAACCCTAGCCCAATAGCAAAAGGAACTTACTAGCGATGGCCTCCAACCTAATAGTGATGGCGGTATCTATACAATTTGTTTCTTTTTTGACAACCCCTTTTTCTTTGACATCCTGTTTCTAGTAGGGTGGTGATGTGACAGATGCGCGAGCATAGCAGCAATGGCTCCATACAGTTGGTGAACATTGGTCATCAATTCCATGGTTTGAGACCTTTGCAGGGTACCCTGGCTACTTCAATGCTTTAGTCTGAACTGTGGTTATCAATTTTGGAAAAAGAAGCGCGACACATCTCAAATCATGTCCAGCTTCAAAGCACGATGTCATGCTGTCAGCGTTCTTCACGTCAAGCAGCGTCACGCTGCCCTGGCTGTACCAGGCGGCCATTCAGCTTCGCAGGCACAGCGACCATAAGAGTTGATTCTGGTCGAGTGACGATCTCTAGAGGATTCGCTAAACAACATGACATGTTAAAATCATTTGAATCATTTCCATTTTAGACCAAAATTCTAAAAGATTTATGAACATTGCTTTCATTCATATCTTAAAAGGATTTCAAGCTGCATTTTAATGCATTCTGCATGTGCGTCTTGCTAAGATGGCTTGGAGGCGGTGCTGATCAAGCCGGCGAGCCGAAAGCAGGTCCAGGACATGACCCAACGGGTGCGGAGACCGAGTTTTTGAATTCCCAAAGGCAGCCTTGACCCTTTTGTTGTTCTGTCGTTGTTTACCTTCTTCTATCTATTTTTGCTTGTTATTTGTCGTTACTGCTGTTCTTTCTGTCTTCTTGTATTTCTGACAAGGTGTCTTCACAAGACGCTCTTAGCCTTTAGCGGTTTTTGCAGGCATCCACTTACTAGTCCATTTGTTCATGTCGTCTACCTCTAACTGGTCCCTAACCTGTCTAGTATTGGTGTCTATTCCTCGTTTGGGAGAGACATGTTTGGAGTCTGGAATCAAAGTGGTCCTCAACCCACATCACGAGCGGTCTGCCCGGACGGGTGGTGCGACCCTTCGGATCACCAGAACTGTTCGCACTTCCAACTATCGAGTAGGAACAAGTGCCTCGCTACTAGTAACAGGTGCCTTACTAGTAGTAACAAGAAGCTATTAGAATTAACATAGAATTAAATTAATCTTAATTTAATAGCAAACATTGTTACTACTTTTAAGGCACTTGTTACTAGTAGCGATGCACTTGTTCCTAGTAGCTTCTTGTTACTACCCCCAGTAAGTTCTGATATAGGGTTATGTAGTCCATTGTTTATTTGGTGTCTATTACCCCACAAGCTCCTTTTCAAACTTCTTTCAGGCTCCGTGTGCTTTCAGCAATGTTCTCAAAGCTGAGTAGAACTCTTTTGGAGTTGCAGGCATCACAGACTGTTGGAAAACAAACTGAAAGATTATGTCTTTCAATGCTGGGTCAAACTTTCTGTGACCTTTGACCTTCACACTGATGGGAAAATTGTGTCCCAGGAATCGTTTCAATTCCAGCCATGAAGAAACAAGGCACATCCCCAGACACGTACGCATGAAAAAACATTTCACGAGGAACTACAAGCATTGAATGACATTGAAGGACCCTTTGTAAGCATTTTTCCGCGGAATACACCGTGATTAAGAACATATCCGGCATCCACAACGGACGTTATTATCCCAGCCCCACCCGGCCCACCCCCCCCAGAACCCATGCTTATCACACAAACAACGATAACATGTCTGAAAAAGGTCCAAAACACCACGGACCGTCATGGGCGGTGTTTCAACTATTAAGCTTAAGTAACTACTAGCAATGGCCTCCAACCTAAGAGCGATGGCCTGCAACCTAGTAGAAGCCCAGCTTGGATCCGCTGAGGTGTACGCTCGGAGAATGTCCAGAAGCAAAAAGAAGCCCTTGAGAAGATCAAGGCGCCAAGAGATCTGGAGGGTTTCAGCGCAGACATCCCGTATTTCGTTTTGTGCAGCTGATCACCCTCTATCATTTTGAAATTATACTATTATATGTATATTTGCACATATATAGACATAGATATAGATGTGCATGTCGGTTTGTTTGTTTCGTGCAGGAGGTGGAACAGACCGCAGCGATGCATGTGGACGCCCCAGAGGGCAAGCCTTGCCCCTTTCAGGTGAACCTGACGCGAGAGACGGTAGGAAGAACCTGGTGAAGATGGCCTCCAACCTAAGGAGCCCCTAGTAACGTCCTTGCTCCTAATAGAACCTTTGGCTTGGAAGGTCTAGAAAAGGAAAGAAAAGGTCCTTCCGAGAGGGAACAAGGGAGGTCCAAGAAAGATGAAAAGAAAGGTCTCGTTGACGAAAATGACAGACCTCAACAGAACCTGATGGGCCATGCCCTCAGGTCAGCAAGGTTGGCCGAAACGCCGCTTGGCCGAACGGACGAGTGCACCGTTTCTAGTAGCTTCTTGCTCCTAGCAGTAAGGCCAGGAGCTACTAGTAGCGTCCTTGCTCCTAGTAGCTTCAAAGACATACTAAGAGCTTCTTGTTACTACAGGTGAAACGATTCCCAGTCAAACGATTCCCAAGGAAGCTTCTAGTTACTAGAAAGTTTTGTATGATGTTGTATATCTTGTATATGTACTTGTTTCTTTGGTCAATAAGTACAATGTCCTCCAACCTAGAAGCGATGGCCTCCAACCTACTAGCGATGGCCTCCAACCTACTAGAACCATGACAACAATATGACATATGCAGCAGCAGTGGCAGCCTTGGATTTGTTAACTTTCAGCTTTGGCAACGAGTTTCTTAGGCTCTCATGGGCCCCAATGGCTATGTGCTGACCTCAACTGTCTTCGGACAAGACAAATAGCAAGAAACTTGCACGCTCCTACTTCTCGCTTCTCGTTGCCCTTTTTGCAGTTTGCTTTGGTTGATCGGCAGATTCATGTTTCTCAAGGGCATGTATACATTGAACATCCTTGAACCCATTCCATCTCGACATAGGAGTTTGTCGACGTTTCCCACATACCTGCGGTTTGCACTGGAGGACGAGCGATTGGCGAACCCAGCATTGAGATGGTGCTTGCCAGCCAGGTCTTGCCGCTCTTGAAACAACCGGTTTGCCAAAGAGGAGTGATCAAACAATATTAGATACCAGCCATGGCCTCCAAACCATATTAAACTTGGTAGAATAAGTTAGCAAACAATCGATTTCTGAAGAAGTCTGAGTTGCGACTGTTGCACGTCGCTGCCTGTCGAAAGAAGCCATTTGATTTGGTCATTGCAGTTCCACGGAGAGAAACATGAGCTGCCAATGCTTCGCGGTTCGTGCTTTGCTCAAGCCCAAAGACATGGAAAGAACAAAGAACAAGGCGTCTATGGCCGAGGCTACTTCAGGGCAACCCTAACCCATTGCCTGCTTGACAGCCTTTAGCAACATCGTAGGCATTCTCGTTTGTTCAATTGTAGGAAGACTTCTCATTTCAAGTCTTAGAAAGAAGCTAGTAGAAACAAGTGCATCGCTACTAGTAACAAGTGCCTTACTAGTAGTAACAAGAAGAAGAAATTCTTAGCTAATGGGTGTCGAGGCCAGAGTCCTGAACAGACGTTGAGCCCACAGTTGGAACCACAACGAACATCACCCTCACATGAGCGTTGCTGAGCTTCGAAACCCAGGACACGGCTTGAGGCCAGTCACCCAAAAGATCTCTCCTTGAATCTAGTCATCTACTATTTATCTTCTCGAACCAAAAACCACCGGACACGTCCCATTGTGTCCAAGAATCATCAAGCATCATATTTTCCCAAGGAGAGTTTTCTTTATGTTCTTTTCATTTCTTTTCCTCTTCTAAAAAAGCAGCGATCGCAGTGTCTCAATCGCGCAGGATGGACGACGAAGAAAAGGCACACCTGATACTGGGTGAGCCTGTGGAAGAGCGACATTTGCTTCAATCATGCAATGAACAGCTCAGATGGAATACCAACCGTTGTGGATGCAAATACCGCATCATGACAGAACAACAATGAAGAGATCAGGACACAACTCCAGTCCCAAAGTCACAGGTTCCTTGTATGTTTTCAGGGGCAATCGGAGAGCTTCGTTTGCTAGAAACCAACCAAGGCTGATTGGATCAGTCATTTAGTAACAAGGGCATCGCTACTAGCAAGGGCATTACTAATAGTAGCTACTAAGCTACTAGTAAAAAGGGCATTGCTGCTAGTTATTTCCAAAGAAAAACTGCGCTCAGCGCTGCAGTTTCTTTGTCCATTTGGCCAGGACCCGACCTTTGCCCCTGGACTTTCGTGTGCTGAACATCGGCTCTCAGCTCTGAAGCTCGTGGGACCGGTTGGATGGGAGACTTTGGACACAAACTTAAGCAAATTGCATAGCTACTGCATAGCTACAAAGCTGAAGTAACTACTAGCAATGGCCTCCAACCTAAAAGCAATGGCCTCTAACCTAATAAAACCTCCAAGAAAGACTTCCGTCTTTTGGGTGGAAGAACAAGTTCTAGTTTGTTGTGGCAAGGGGTAGTTGCAAAAAAAGATTCACGTACTCACGAAAGCAATGATGATTTCACCTGCAGAATTGTGCAACTGGACTGCCAGGCCATATGCTCACCTCGCCTGGGAAGAGCACCGATCCTGAGATGTAGTGCTAGCTGAGCAAGGGCACAGTGGAGACACCAATGATTGCATTTCTGACAGGCCCTCCTTGACCACATGAACTGACTCTGTTTTCATATGTCATCTCCGTTTGGGCTGCTGGCCTTACTACTAGTAACAAAGGGCATCGCTGCTAGGAGCAAGGACGCTACTAGTAGCTCCTGGCCTTGGCTACTTGTAACAAGAAGCTACTAGGAACAAAGAGCATCGGTACTAGTAACAAGGCCATTACTACTAACAAATAGCTACTACGAACGAGAAGCTACTAGGTTTGAACCAAAACGTTTCCCGTTAAGCCGATACTTCTTTGCATCGCTCGAGGTGCAAAGCGCCCGCAGAGGATGGCTCTGGCTCAGCGCAGTTGAGATGGGAGGCTCGGGGTTTCTCGGGGTCGAGTCTCCTCAGAGCCCAATGGAACTCAACTTAGTTGCACTAGTAACAAGAAGCTACTAAGTAACTACTAGAAATGGCCTCCAACCTAGTAGCGATGGCCTCCACCCTAGTAGCACAGAGGCCAATGGAATGGTCCTACTGGAACTTGGATCGCAAACCGTGAAGAAGCACTGGTGACAGTCCGAAGTCATATGGGCCATATGGGAGCCAAATTCTTAAAGGATGTCGTGATGCACAAGAGGTTTAGCTTTCAACACGCTGGTAAGATCGTTTAGGGACGATAGTTGTGGTGGTTTTGCACCGGTTCTCCGCTGCAGAAGAAGCTGGAGGAGCTCTTGATATCCCCAGCTGTTGCATGTTGCCAGGATTCATGAGCTTCTTACGCGAATATACAGTTGACGGATTCTCGCACTCTTTTGTTGTCCTATGTTTGACGGAACCGGCTTGGAACTTTTGTCACGTGTGTCAGATCTTCAGCACTTGGATGTCGCGGCCTTGAGGGATTGAAGGGCGAGCGAGCAGTTCAACCTCAGACCCAATGCTCTTTTAAACTCAATGCTACTAGGTTAGAGGCCATTCTTATTAGGTTGGAGGCCATTGCTAGTAGTTTATGTAGTTTGAGGAGAATACTTTAGCATTTTTGGCTCGAAGATGCAATGGCCATGATCCAGCACTATGTGTTGCATTGCAACAAGCAACTTGAAAGGTTCTGTTTGTAGTAGAAAGATCCGCAAAGATAAATTCCGCATGACATGGAATCGATCCATCCAGGCTTCTGCTTTGCCTTCATCATACTGAAGCTGAGCGCGAGCGCTGTGAACGTTGGCAATGCCAGGCAGAAGCATTGGGTTTACGCAGAGCCTCCAACCTAATAGCGATGACCTCCAACCTAATAGGAATGGCCTCCAACCTAGTAGCGTTGGGTTTTGCAGAGCTTCAGGATGTGTGTTGTGTGACGCTGTGACGGGTTGACTTCGTCGTCTCCAGAAGATTAGGGGGGGAACATGGGGGGGCCAGACCCAGAGAAAAGAAGCAGTTGAGAAAGGAACACTGCAACTCAGACATTTCTTGTCGAATGCGGCTTCTTGTTGATTTGTCCAGGCATGGACCACCGAAGAAAAGGCCATGAGGCGGGTCGGGCGACCGTTGCGCGGGTTAAGAGTGTGGAGGTCGTGCGCGGAATTTGGCGACGCTCGCTGTCGAAGGCATCTCTTCATGCGGAATTATCACCTGCGAGTGGGGCTTCTCGGAGTTGCTCTCCTCACGTTTTGCGAGAGTAGGTTGGAGGCCATCGCTAGTAGGTTGGGAAGGCCATCGCTAGTAGTATAGGTTGGAGGCCATCTGCAGGCAGGTGAAACTTGGCACCCAGCATTCTTGCAAATGGAACGAGCTGAATATTCTTGGAACGAGCACTCACTTTCCTTCAGCACTTGGGCCACCAAAACATTGCTGCACCACTCTTACGGGTGGTTTCGAGCAGCTCCTATTTTTGCGCTCCACAGAACAGATACCAATAAGAAACAGACCATGGTTTTGTTTATTCTTGAATTTAATTGCTAGGAAGTTGAAGGCCATCGCTAGTAGGTAGGAGGCCATTGCTATTGGAGGCTACTTCTTTTGAGTCTCTAAAATCCGCCGGACCTAGGCACTGCAAGCGATCCTCCGCTGGCTGCGGTGGGCGCATCGCTGGGCACCACAGGCACGGTTTCGAGACTCTGATGGATCCACGAATAAAAGGAAAAAGGTCTGAACAAAAAAGCAGGTCTGAAGAAAAGAAGACACAAAAGAGAAAAAAGAACAACACTCTTAAAACGTCTAAAGAGAAAGAGGAAAGAAGGTCCAAACAAGACTGTCTACTAGTGGCGTCGGTACTCTAGAAAGTGTTTCAGAAACGGGGGTGTGGCCTGGTTCCCCTTACCAGCCGATAAAATACATGACGGAAACAAAGGGCCTTTCCCTTGTCGCAAATAGCATCAACTAGCTATTAGGTTGGAGGCTATCGCTCTTAGGTTGGAGGTCATTGCTATTAATCTATTAGGATCAAGTCAATTAGATGGTTATTTCCCTTCAAGAATTCATTTCCGCCACCTGCTTGAGGCTGACCGCAAGGAGGAGTTTCCAGCCTACACGGTCGGCCTAGCTGAATTGGAAAGGAGGTATTGACTCCCAAAAGAAGGAGTCCGGACATTTCCTCGAGAATACGGTCAACAGTATATATATAGTTAATTAGAAGGATTCATTACAAAAAAGCATCTCGAGAACATTTGTATGGACATCCTAACTCGAGCCTAGCAAGGAGTAAACAGATACAACATGTTGAAGACCTGAAGGGAAACCAAATCAATTGACCAAAGGCCAAGCGAAATAATGGCGGTGGCCTCCAACCTAATAGCGATACGTCGAAAAGCTTTTACCTGTTACTACTAGCGTGGCACCTGTTTCTAGTAGCTTCTTGTTACTACTAGTAAGGCCCTTGCTCCTAGTAGCGATGCCCTTGCTCCTAGTAAACTGCACATGGTTGCTGCAGTGTCCCTTTTTGGGCATCGAAAGAACTGGCCTGCTAGGAGCGATGGCCCTTCTAGCGACCTCCAACCTATAGCCTTGTATTTCAGTTTCCTTTAAGGTTTAGGAAGCTAGTAGTAAAGGGCATCGCTACTAGGAGCAAGGATGCTACTAGGGGCTCCTGGCCGTACTACTAGGAACAAAGTCGGATTCAGAAACTGCACTGTATTCAGAAACTATTTTCGTCGTATTCAGAAACTCTTTTCGTCGTATTCAGAAACTATTTCGTGGTATTCAGAAACTATTTCGTGGTATTCAGAAACTATTTTCGTCGTATTCAGAAACTATTTTCGTCGTATTCAGAAACTATTTTCGTCGTATTCAGAAACTCTTTTCGTCGTATTCAGAAACTATTTCGTGGTATTCAGAAACTATTTCGTGGTATTCAGAAACTATTTT
>CAXAMN010010069.1:182957-202143 GCA_963970005.1 Durusdinium trenchii
TAGCTTCTTGTTCCTACTAGTAAGGCCAAGAGCTACTAGTAGCGTCCGGGTTCGTTTTCTGCCAGGTGCAGCAAATCCTGCTTCGAGTGCTGCCTCGCAGCCCGGGCGATGCGCGATGGGAGGTGGAACAGAAACGTTCTCTGGGGACCCGGTAGGGCAAAGCTGAGTTTGGGAGAGAGGCAGAGGGCACTGCAGAGTTAGTTCCCCGGTCTTCTTTGCTTTGCTGAAGACTGGCCTTCAGATCTGCTTAACCCCCAAGGAGTCCTCATAAACCTTCACTAGACTTTTGCTCTTCTCCGGCCCATGGGAGAAACCGTGAATGATGAGCTTGGCAGGTGCCTGAAAGCGTTTCGGAGCAGTTCGCGTTTTTGCAGGCCCGGAAACGTACCGTAGCAATGTAGAAGCGAGGTAGATCAGATCCAAGAATCACGGGCCATTCCTATCAGGTTGGAGGCCATCGCTAGTAGGTTGAAGGCCATCGCTACTAGGGTGGAGGCCATCGCTACTAGATTGGAGACTTAAAATTGTTGTTTTTGCTCTCTTGCAAGACTTTGATTTCAGTTCGAGACCACTGTTGGGACTTCTTCATTTTCCCACCATACCCCGGTGCTTGATATTTTGCCACTTGGCTCAAGCAAACCTGACACCTGCTTGACCGGATCTCAGCGATCCCTTCCGAGCTGTTCCTGAGTTGCGTTGGCGTCAGGGCAGTGATCGGATCTCGGCGCACCGAACTGCGAAGTACTCCGCTGACTGTTCGCTACGAACGGGGCTCCTGGAAACGCTACTAGGAGCGATCGGACGCTACTAGGGGCTCCTGGCCGTACTACTAGGAACAATGTTTGCTAATCGAAACAAGAAGCTACTATTAGAGTTAGAATTAGAATTTAATTAGAATTGAAACTAGAAGCTACTAGGACACCTTCGCAACGGTTCCGTCCAACTGTAGATTTCACTCAACTGCTTCAGACACTTGTTCCCGGCGAGAAGTGATGGGCAATGACCTAGCACCCGGCGTTTAAACCGCATTTGTGGCCAAGACGAGGGGTTCGATTTGGTGGGTCGTTTGGGTCGCTCCATGTCAATCCATGTCAACTCGGGCACATGGTCCAAGTCGCCTAGTCGGACCATGTCGACAAAGGCGCCGGCCGATTTGCCTCGCTCGGACGAAAAAGGCGTCTCATCTTTCCTTGGTGCCTGTCGTGGAGCGGCGTGCTATCCTCAGAGGGTGCCGTTTTGCATCGTTTTGCTCTATGTGTTTCGATCAAGACCAACTCCACCAACGAACAGCCCAACTTTTGCAATTTTTTCTCCAGGAGAAACCAACTACTTTGCTTTATTTTGGTCTTTGAGAAGAAAGGGATTCCTCTATAGATGGATGTGATGTTAGGTTGGTGAGAGACGTGAGAGACCTAGATCTCGCAGACCGTGGCGTTGCGTGGGTCTGAGGATGGCAGCAATGACTGAGATGCCAATGAGGCTCAGTGGTCGACAAGGTTTACGAGTTGATCAAATCAAACCTAAAAGCTTTGGCCTCCACCCTACTAACGATGTCCAACCAACTAGCGATGGCCACTCGGGATTACGCGGCGCGAAACGGCGCGGCGTTTCACTCGTGTCTCGGCCAAAGGAGCACCTTGAGCAATGGGAGTAATTCCAGCTTGGGCAGCACGATCTCATCAAGCTCTACCGTTCGCCCAAGCCTCACAAAGGGGGGAAATGCAGCAACGATGCTGTCGCGAGTAGCAAAGGATAGCAAAGACATGACCACAAACATTCAGTTCACCGTTTGTGCTTTGAACTCGACCGAACATCAGACAGATCGGACCTGTTTGCGCGTGGGTGGACATGGCGAGGAAGTGAGCCGCGCCAACTGCTGCTGCTTTTGTCTAGTTGGGGCTCCGAGCAGACACGGCCTTCGGATGCCTTCGGCATTATTTTTCTTGACGAGCCTGAATGCTCTACTTTTTCTTGACCGCACTTACTCGTACATAGCGAAACGATGCAAAACGACACAAAACGTGTTCCATTTGTTAGAGGTTCCCTTTTTTTCCATTTTGTTGCCTGAGGCCGACGGGTGGAGACTGCATTGAGGCGCTGAAATCGATAACAGAGTCTTTTGAAGCACCTCTTCCACGGGACTTGGGCCCCATTTAAACAAGGCAGCCGTTTTTGCTCTTAGGTTGGAGGCCATCGGCAGTAAATTGGAGGCCATCACAATTAGAAACAAAATCCACGTGTACATTTCCACTATGAAATGGGAGGGGTATACCTATGTATATTTTGTTTTATGTCCCCTACCCCTTGGAGGGGTCAGGTTCTGATTTTATAGAGAAATTGTGTGTGTATGGTGTTGCCGCTACGTTTCCACTGGAGTTTCAGCACCAGGAAAACGGCAAGCCAGAGGAAGCAACAAGAAACATCGTATAATAAAATGTTAGGGACCAAGATCTTCAAAGATCAAAACATACTTGGAAGCTTTTGGGATGCCAAGCAGACATACTTGGCGTTTGAAAAAGAAAAAGGGCTCTTTGTCAAGCACTCAGTACCACTGATTTGTGATCAGTCACATATGAAATTCAACGTCAGGTGAGGTCATTTTATGTAAATGCTGTGGAGGTCAGGTTCTTCAAATTAGAGTACCCCTGGGGGTTGGCTCCACCGTTTTATAGTTGTATATCTATAAATTGGGGGTATGGACCCCCCCAGAACTTGCACGGGGATGAAACAAAGAACAAATAAAAGGAAGACAGGTCTAACATAAGTTTGTGTGTTTCTTTGTTTCTGTGGACTTGGGCCCCCTTCAAAAGAAATAGAACAAATATCAAGAAAAGAAGGAAGACATGCCCAAAGAAAGAAACAACGAAAGACAGAACAAAAAAAAGAACAGCCGTATTAAAGAGTGTGTTTTCCTTTTTCCCGCAAAGCACCTTTCAGCCATTGGCGTATAATGAAGACAGCTGATCCTTAAGCTAATCCACATGCTCTGAACATGTCACATTTCCATGCTTGTGCGATATCGCAAAAACTGCCATGCCTGTTTTGTAGGTTTTCTAGACGCACACTATGTCCCTTACTTTAAGCGTTTCCCTAGAAATCTAGGGACCAAATCATTGGTTTCAGCGCTTCTTCAATGAAGCTCCCCCCACCCTAAGGCGGGGGGAGCTTCCTTGAAGCGTGAGCTATCCTGCGTCCATATGTAGTAGCTTAAGTAGCTAGGAGCGAACAAGTTTGTCAAGTAAGGGCCGGCAAAAAAAACGAAACACGTCACACCCACGTCCATTTCAAGCAAGTTCCGGTAGGTCAGCACAGGATCAGTTGAAGATGAAGATGAATAAGGCCGGAGACTGGGTTCGGGTCAGAGAAAGATCGCCACTGCGAGAATGGATCGCCACTACGACAACAACTATTTGGCCTTGATTTCAAGTTGATACAAAGATTAATAGCTTCTTGTTACTACTAGTAAGGCACCTGTTACTACTAGCGTGGCACCTGTTACTACTAGTAACAAGAAGCTACTTAGCCTTTTTGAGTAAAGTTTCTTCTTGACTTTTTGGCCAGGATTCCTTGAGCCTTGGAAAGTTGCTCAAGATCATCGCGGAGGTGTCACTTGGCGCCTTCTTTCGGATCGACATGGCGCCAGATCGACAGACATTGACATTTGATCGACATCTGAGGCATGCCTTGTGGAAGCTTCGAGATCTCTGGGGATCAAAGCCGGACGAATCTTGGGGAGTTTTTCTCCTGAAACAGCCAAAGCTTTTAGGTTGGAGGCCTTCGCTACTAGGTTGGAGGCCATCGCTAGTAGGTTGGAGGCCTTCGCTACTGCTAGTAGGTTGGAGGCCATCACTTAGGTTGGAGGCCATCGGTTGGAGGCCATCGCTCTTAGGTTGCCATCGCTCTTAGGGGAGTAGGTTGGAGGCCATTGCTATTGGGTTGGAGGCCATTGCTGTTAGTCTAGAGAGGATCTCTTTTTGGAGCGCAATTTTTGCTCAGGTTTTCCTTGATCGTTTATCGCAGACCTTGGGACCTGGATGCCGATCAGTTGCTCTGCTTCAAGTCGAGGACACAAGAGAGCACAAGAGAGGCGTCAGGTTTATAATTTTATGTGCAATGCCAGTGGCAACCAATCCACTTCAGACAATGTGGAACATTGTGCAACCATCCACTTTAAGCAAGTCAGAGGAACATAGTGAAGCCACTGCGACAGGTCCCCATCCGCTGAAGACTTGTTTCATCCTGTTCTTTTTGCTGCCGGCGTTGCATCTTCCCGACTTTCTTTCAGACAAAGAAGCAGCCCTTGTTACTAGTAGCGATGCACTTGTTTCTAATAGCAAACATTGTTACTACTAGTAAGGCACCTGTTACTACTAGCGTGGCACTTGTTACTACTAGCGTAACACTTGTATAAGTCTTCAGTGTTTCAGTGATTTTGGCAGAGAATTTGATGTCGAAGGACTGGCGAGCAGTGAAGGACTTGTGCACAGGAAGCTCAACAGAGCTTTTGAGACGCTTGGCTAAATTTGACTTCTGTGGTGTGGGGTGTTCCGCCATTAAATGGCAGTCGCATTTGTTTGCACAAGGAGAATCTTGTTAGACCAGTTTTGCAGAGCGATCTGATCTTTAACATCTCCTCCATGTGAATGTTGAATTTTTGCTGAGGTGACTTGATCGATGCGGCCTTGTGCTTCCACCACAGCCCAACACCTTTGCAAGTGCTTCGTCTTTCCACTGTCTTGGATCGTCTAAGGTGAAAGAGAACGTAAGCGAGACTCATCGGATTTATCTGTCAGTCTCGGATTTATGTCTGCTTCGTGTCGGGAAGCGGAGAAGAGTAGAGTGGCAAGTCACAAGGAGAGTCAGTAGGATGTGAGAGCCAACTTTCGTGTGGCCGTTGTGGCCCCGGCTTAAAGGTTGGCAATGGCACCACCCGATGTGCCCGTTTGCAAACAGTTCAGTTTAGCGCGATACAGAAAGAACTCTCCTCCTTTTCTGCTTGTTCTCTCTACTTTTCCCAAAGAACTCTTCCGAACTTCAGAAAGAAGAGCATTCCCTCACTGCCTCCGCTGGGCAGCTTCTTATGCCGAAGTCCATGAGCATCAGAACCTCCCAGTGGAGTTGACTCCATTCGATCAGCACCGCGACTCTGCACGTGGGACTGCACAGGATGTCTGCTTGCACCAGGGTGTTTTAACTCCCGCCACGCTCAGTCAGTCTCTTCCCACAAATAAAAATACGCTCAGTGTGTTTTCGGAGCGATGGTATTTGGTTGCAGACTCAAGTTTCGTCCCGTTGTATAGATTGACTACAGCCTGCTTCACCCGTCTACGGGGAGCCGAACGTGAAGGGCGGAACACGGTCACGTCACGGGCGATGGCCATCTCGACCCATGCAGATCGGGACATTCTTCGGATGTGAACCTATAGCGGCCTCCAGCCAGGGACCTCCTTTTAGGACTCATTTTTCAGTCCAGGCCACTAACATCTCATTCTTTCGTAGACAACGGTAATGCAAAAACAACGAAAAGGAACCCCTCCGAAACGAACGGAAACGGCTTGAAATGGATCTGTGAGCTCCACAAAATGTCTTCGGAGGGACAGAGGGACAGGCCTCTCCAATTTGGATTTAGGCAGATGAAAGCTATCATGAATCATGAGCTCTTGGACGCTACTAGGGGCTCCTGGCCTCGCTACTAGGAGCAAGAACGCTACTAGGAACAAAGGGCATCGCTTCTAAGAACAAGGACGCTACTAGGGGCTCCTTTGGTCAACTCCGTTTGGACCTTTCACAAATCAATCACTTGAGAATCTCCAAAAGAAGGAATCCATTCGCAATGGCCTCCAACCTAGAAGCGATGGCCTCCAACTGCTCTAGCGGTGGCCTCCAACCTACTCGCGATGGCCTCCAACCTAGTAGCGAAGGCCTCCAACCTAAAAGCTTTGGCCTCCAACCTACTCGCGATGGCCTCCAACGTACTAGCTTCTTGCTACTAGTAGTGATGGCCTCCACCCTAGAAGCAATGGCCTCCTAAGAGTATGAATCCATTCGCGTTTTGGTGGCCTTGTGTTCCATCTTCACGCACACCACAGCGCCCCACGCATGCCATCGTGGAGGACCCCCCGAACTCGGCCTGTGGAGAATCTTCGCTGACATCGCCGTGCTGGTCCTTGACATGAATTGTACAGCAAACCAAATCCAACCGCCGTTCGGCAAACCACCGCGATTCTTGGTTTGAAATTTTGGCATTTCGGACTCGAATCAGATGCGAGCTCGTGCTCAGAAGAAAGAACATGCTAAGATGTTGCTTTTCTTCTGCAGATACGATTCTGGAGATTAAACCGAGTCTTGATTGAGTAAAACATCAAACAAGAATTCAAGGCTGGAGCTGGGTATGGATGTCAGATCCCTTTCATTACGAAGTGAGGATTCTGACTACCTTCTCAGCCGGCACCAATGAGTCCGTCAATTAAATTTCAAGGTCTCGGGTGGGGAATGTACTCGCCCGAGAGCTCGACTCGTCATCGACTTGTCATTTGTTGGGAGCGGGTCACTGCGGACACTGCTTTCTCCGTGGCACGAATTGATGGCCACCTGGTTGACTCGAAGTCAGACAGTTCTGTGGTCCCCTGTGGTCCTGGGTTCGGGTGACACGAACGGTTTTGGAAGGGCATAGGTGGCATAGGGCATGGATAGAGGGTTCGGGTGAAGATAAGGCTTGTAATTTGAAAATAACAACAAAAAAAAGAAGAACCTACTAGCAATGGCCTCCACCGTACTATACTAGTGATGGCCTCCAACCTAAGATTGATGGGCATGGATAGAGCATGCGAGGTTCGGGTGAAGATGGTGAAGAAAGGGGCTTTTTGCAAGGCCATGGCCAACCTGAACGCTCCAACCTAGGAGCCCGATATTCCACGAGGCCAACACCCAAGCATGAAGGGTTCAAATCAAAAGATTGACTAGGAGCGATCGGACGCTATGGACGGAGCAAAGGGCATCGAAACGAACGGAGCAAGGATGCTACGTTCGGGGCTCCTGGCCGTACTACTCAGCAGATCGAGATTAAGAGTAAGTTGGATTTTACCCAGGACTCAGGACAGACGGATGTGCTGCTCAGCGGAGATCGTTTTGCGGCGACAATGTGCCGCACTACAAGACGCACTCCAGAATCGCAGCAACACTGCGGAACGGAGAGCTCAGCCAGCCTTGTGTAGAGCACAGGCAAGCAACTAGACCTGCCAGCGCCTAGAGGACAACACATGCAGACCTTTAGAATCTTGAAGTGACAAGGTTTTGGTCTAGGAGTCTAGGATTTTCTTAGATTCGAAATAGACTATGGGTGTTAGCACTGTGTGGACTTGTCTATCGACTACGGCTATAGTGACAGTGGCTACGTCCCATCCGCACGGGCTTCTGTGTACGTCATGGGCTTTGCCGGTTCAAGTTTCAAGGCGCTGCTCATCGAAAGTGCCTGGATACCGGAACGTGGCCAGGCGAATCGTTGTGCTCCTTATTTTCCAATGTGCATTGATCATCGATATCTCTATATTCCGTTTGTTTATTGTGACATATGGGTGTCACCAAAATCCATTAATGACAAATCCCTATCAAAATACACACCCATATCCTGTACATACACCTAAAGCTTCATCTTTTGTGCTCTACTGCATACCACACTTGACAATGGCATGCATACTAAGCAGTTTGCGCATGTTCAAAAAGCCCAGCGGACTGCGAGGCTGCGCTAGACCTCCTGCGCGGCTGGCTTGGGGAAGGCTTGGACGAAACAGAAAGCTGAGCTTTTTCGGTCTTCCCTTAGAAGACCAGTATCAAAGACCAGTGCTCCGTACAGATCGAAAGAATGTCTTTGTGCACAGCACTTTGCTCACCACATGTAGAAAAAGACAAAAAGCTTGCTATTAGCTTGGAGGCCATCGCTCTTAGGATGGAGGCCATCGCTTCTAGGTTGGAGGCCATCGCTCTTAGCTTGGAGGCCATCACTAGTAGGTTACAGGCCATCGCTCTTAGGCCATCGCCCACGCTATTACACTATTATTTGTAAAACAACAAATAGTAACAAGAAGCTACTAGGGGCTCCTGGCATCGCTACTAGAAGCAAGGTTGCTACTAGGGGCTCCTGGCCCTACTAAGTTACTACTAGAAGCAAGTAGCTACTAGTAACAAGAAGCTATAGATAATTACTTCCTTTGTTGTTCTTGAATCGTGGATGCCAAAACGGCCTTCGCCGGGCCGACCAGGCGCACCTTTCCTCGTGAAGCAGTTTGCATCCTACTTTGCCTTGTGGCAGAGAGAGATGCTGCAGGCACCCCGCTGGGGGAAGACATTTGAACAAAACATTAAATAACGAAAAGAAACGAGCCAATGCAATGATCGAAGTAGGAAGGCTTGTCTATTTTTTCTTCAGCATATAGAGTAGAAGAAGCAGTGTTCTTCTTCGAAATGTTCGTTAGATTATTCTTCGAAAGGTGAGCCAGCAAGAAGTAGTTAAGCTAACGTCTTGAGTTCAATTTGGTTAGGTTGGAGGCTACTAGGAGCAAAGGGCATCGCTACTAGGCGCAAGAAGCTACTAGGGGCTCCTGGGCTCCTGGCCTTACCACTAGTAACAAAAAGCTACTAGGAAAAGAGAACGCTATTAGGTTGGAGGCCATCGTCTTGAGTTCGGTTTCACGACGTGTGAAGACGGAGCTTGTCCGCCAGGTCTCGAAAGGAACGGAGGTGGGGGACGGACAGGGTGGACGCTGCTAGGGGCTCCTGGCCTCGCTACTAGAAGCAAGTGCATCGCTTCTAGTAACAAGTGCCTTACTAGTAGTAACAAGAAGCTACTAGGAGCAAAGGGCATCGCTACTAGGAACAAGAAGCCACTAGGGGCTCCTGGCATCGCTACTAGAAGCAAGGACGCTACTAGGGGCAAGGAACGGAGGTGGTGGACAGGGTGGGATCTCGGGGACATCACGGACACCACGGAGTTCGTCGCAAGGCCATGCCTGAGGTGGATGACATCATCTTGGAGTCAGCAACTTATGGCTTCCAGCCGATGCAACTGGTGTATTTCTTTAAAGACAAAGAACACGAGACGACAGGGTGGCCCGAAAGCACAGCAGGAGATGACAGAAGGTAACGATGAGGATGAGGGTTGAAGATGATGATGATCATGACGAGAATGATGGTGATGGTGATGATGATGATGATGCTGCTGCTGGTGGTGGTGGTGGTGGTGGTGATAATGGTGATGAGGATCACAGCGGTGCTAATACCAAGCCGTGTGTGCGCCGCCAATCATCCCGCTCCCCATTGACACGCCGATTTTACACCAGCATGTTTCCTTCCCCCAATGGCACGGACTCACGGAAACGCACTTTCCACCGAGGCCCCGCAAAAGCCACATGGTACAGCGACATCACACACGTAATTTGGCCACAGGATGTGCCACAGACTAGCTAGATACAACAATGCAACACCAAGCCTCGAGGACGCCGCCAAGCATCCCGCTCCGCAGCGGCGCGCCGCATTTTTACCAGCATGCTTTCCTTCCCCTAGTGGCACGGACTCACATACACGCACGTGACACATCGTGACACTTTGGCAACGCGGCAACCTCCACCGTCGTTTTCGACGACTGTTGTGCACGTTGGCCACTTCCACCATCGTTTTGGACGACAGTTGCACACGTTCGCGCATTCGACTCACATGATCTCTGCAGAGGGCTCCTCGGGCACGATCGCGATTTGCATAAGCATGAAAACCACAGTTTTGCGCATCCGACGCACGATCTCCGCAGAGGGTTGCATTTCGATAGCATCGGGTCGGGCCGGCCAACCCGCCGCCTTCAGAGTAATTGTGAAGATTTTGAAGTTGCAGTTGTGTAGATGAATTTTGTAGATGTCCCCACCTAGATCTTAACACCTGTATCACCTGTATCTCAACACCTGTATCAACTATACCTCCACACCTATGTCTCAATACCTGTATCAAAGCACCTGCCTGTATCTATGTAGATGTGATATACCAGGTGTTGCCCTTGCATTTCTGCGCTTGATGATGATGATGATGATGATGATGATGACCCTTGACAATCATTTAATTCACTTACATTTGTGCAACTTGAAAAGATGATGACGATGACGGCAATGATGATCATGATGATGATGATGATCAAAATGATAGTTCGACAGCCGATATTGGTAGATGTTCTTGATGGAGAACCTTTCGCGGGTGCTTTCGGCAATTAAGCAAAAACATTATTCTTTTGAGTTGCTAATAGCGATGGCCTTCAACCTACTAGCGTTGGCCTCTAACCTACTACCGATGGCCTCCAACCTGTTAGCGATGGCCTCCAAGCTAATAACGATGGCCTCCAACTTGTGTATTTGTGTATGATTCTGTCTCTTTGTGCATATGTGCATCGCTGCAAATGCAGCGCAAGAGTTCGTTTTCATGCTGTGTCAGTTTCATGCTCACGAAGTTGGTAGTAGGTTGGAGGCCATCGCTACTAGGTTGAGATGTCCGATTTCGCTCTGAAACAGTTTCGCATCGTTGGGGGGTTCGAGGCATGTGCAGGAATTGATCGTGGCAGCTTCCGGCTCCCATTGGCCAGAGCAATGCTTGCATGGCAAGGACCGGGTCACCGCCAATAACTCCACGCCTGCGTTTGCTCACTGCCAGAGGAAGGAACAGGAAAAGACAAGAAACATGAGAGGTCTAAAGTTTAGAGGTCTGCAAAAAAGGAACAGAGAAAGGAAAAACACCATAGCTTTGTTTCAACAAGTCATTTTCTCTTGGAGACACGGGGCAGTAAGTAGTTAAGTGGATTGCATGGCGAGCTGAAGGTGGAGAGGTTAAAGGAGAGAAACGGGAAGAAGAACGCATTCTTTGGAGCAGAGAAACTTGGGGAATCAAATCTACTGGCGATGGCCTCCAACCTACTAGCGATCGCCTCTAACACGCATTCTTTCCCTCTTTTTGGAGATGTTTGTTCCATCCTATTGCGTGGAATCGACTGAGTTCTATCGATTCTTGCTAGGCTGTGGAGATCATCCTGGAACACTGCGTGGTCTTGCAACCTCAGTTGCGTCGCGAGGCTGGGAACACATGGGAACAAGCGTCATAGTGATGTCGACAACTGCAAGTCATGACTGCAGTTAATGTGAATTACGATGAAAAACACAAACAAACAATTTGTCCTTTACTTGACGAAATAGTGATAAATGGAGATAAATGGAGATAAAATGGAATATGTATTTGGCGTTCAGGTGTTTTTTTCACAGCAGGTTTTGGAGGACTTAACACCTATAGGAGCTTTCATGAGCTTTGGACTGTTGACATGAAGGGAAGGCCTTGAAATTTTAGACTTCATCCGTGGCCAAGTGATTGTCCGTTGCAAGAGCCGAAACGGCCTGACAGGGTTGATCGTGCTCCAAAGTCTTTTTGAACTCATATTGGTTTGAGCAATGAATTAAGTAAAAAATGCCTCCAACCGAATAGCTAGCGATGGTCTCCAAGCTAATAGCGATGGCCTATAAGTTTCGTTTTTTTCCTGATCGGTGGTGAAGGCCTTTGCTGAACTGCTTCTACGACTGGGCAGTGCCGGCCCAAAGGCCACTATTGCTTGTGCGGCCAGGGGCTCAGTCAGGGTTTGTGTACCAAGCATTCCTTTAAGCATTCAGAATGCTGCATTCGTAGCATTTCTTAAAGGGAAGAGAAGGATATGTTCCGATTCATAGTGCTCAAGTCCAGGACCTAAACAACAAAGTATTCATGTTAATCTTTCAACGTTTGACTATTTTCGACCTTTTTCCTCACCTTAGGTCTTGCACTTGCTGTTGAAAGCATTCTTGTAGAAACATCTACAAACCAAGAAACACATGTCTTTCTTTCCTTTTCCAAAGAAATTCCTGAAGGCCCTGAATCGCAGACCGAATTCCGCTTCCTAGGTGGCCTTGGCTCGAGGTGAGTTCACGGCACAAGCACAGGCCGACGCCGGCGACCGGGTGTCGACAGCCGTCGGTCACAGACGAGCGCCTTCCAAACCACAACAGACAATTCATCAAGCGATCATCCGCAACAATTAGTAGTTGTTTTAATTGAAGATTCTAAAGTGAACCTTGAGGTGATGAAGCGGTGCTTCTCGACCTTCTGGTCTCGCTTCCCGGACGAGGTGTGGAAATGGAACCAAATGAATAGCCTGAGCTATCCGGCGTCCAGTAGCTAGGAGCGTGTTTAGTGGCTACTCCTCCTCAAAAAGACAAAGACTAAAGTAGCGTCCTTGCTCCTAATAGCTTCTTGCTCCTAGTAGTACAGCCAGGAACCCCTAGTAGCGTCCTTGCTCCTAGTAGCGATGCCAGGAGCCCCGTTGGTAGTGTCCTCTACCCCCCCCTGGGGCAGGCCGTGGCCAAAGATCCTCGGTTCGTCACCGGCTGGGCAGGTCTTTGCGATGATGGCCGGACTTGTCCATAGGCGTCGGTGGCAGAGACCGGGGCGTCGGTGGCAGAGACTGGCAGACTGGAAGATGTATTTGTGACGAAAAGATGCCACTGGAGTGCCAGAAAAGAGGCTGAAGATGTAGTTGTGCTCGAATAATCTATTTCGGAAGTGCCGAATTTGCCTGGCTGGAGATCATAGTATTTCACGTTGCATGTTACTTTGGAAGTTCATTTGTACCTTGTGCGGAGCTAGATGCTTCCAGCACGGCCAGGTGGTTGACGGACACATTTGAGAAATAAATAGCTTGTGTGTTCCACGGTCGTGTTGACAAGACCATTCCACAGAATTGTTTGCCTTTGAACATGAGTGACACGTGTCCTCAATTTGAGCGTTTGAAGTGAATCAGAACTTTGCCCACACTCCATCGCTACTAGGTTGGAGGCCATGGCTAGTAGGAGCAAGGATGCTACTAGGGGTTCCTGGCCATACTACTAGGAACAAGAAGCTATTAGGAGCTCCTGGCCATCGCTACGAACGGAGCGTTCGGACGCTACCTTTTCCGTTGACGCTGTGCTTTTGGAAGCTCGATCCAACAGGGTCCTGAAGCTCGACGAGCCCCAAGAGGCACGGCTGGAGGAGGTTCCAGCCGGTGCACGGGAACAAGCTCATGCAGAGGAGCCCGCGAGCGCCTCCACCTGCGATGGGGTTTGGGGATCGAACGTCGAACGTGAACAAGTCGTTGGAGCACTGTGATGGCCGACCTAAGAGCGATGGCCACCAACCGAAATTGTGAATGACTGTGAATGTCGCTACGGAGTCCGTAGGAGTCCGTGCCGGCCTTTTGGGCTAGTGGAAATGGTGTTTCGTCGCGAATTCGTCCGCCACTTTCAAAGGCCAGGACCTGAAGGCCGCTTTGGCCAGGGCCCACGTTCGTGCCGGCACTGATTCATTACAGATAGTGATGATTCGATGGAATGACCTCTTGCTTTTGTGGAGGACATGGTGCACCTGGTGCTATGCCTTTTGATCTTCTGGACGATTGCAAGGGATAAAGCTGCTGAGGGTGACACTGCCGCTCGCCTCACTTGGAAGAGAGTAGGGCCCTGTCTATAGACTGGTCATCACTCCATCTTAGATTTGTCAACTGGTGAGGAGCTCCAAGCAGCTTTTGGGTGTGTTTTGACAGCAAAGATCGACTGCGACCGTAGGTCGAGCAGGCTCAAGAAGGTCTCAGGTCGCTGCTTGGGGAGGACTGTCGTTGGCCTGCAACGGGCTCATCGATGTGATCTTGAAAGGAACCCAGAGGAGGTGAGGTAGTTGAGTTGTTGGACACAAAGCACAAAACTAAAGCTAAAGGAAGAATGACAGAAAGAATGAACAGAAGGGTGGTGAAGGCATTGGCGAGCTCACTTGACAAAGCATTCTGGCCACAAGTAAGTCGAAGCAATGTCCCTCGCGTTTTGTGTAAATCCTCCAGGAGGTGCAGGCACCTGGCTTGTTGGAGATCTTGGCCGGTCTTTCCCTTGGACGGTCTTTGCATCAAACGGATATTGGATATTCGTCAAACCAAGTGAAAAGACGACCGAGAAAGAATTGGCTCAAGCGAAAAGGCAAGAAGAGATGAAGAAAGGACCAACCTCGCAAGACTTCCATGCTTTTTTTTGCCACTAATCCGATGCTTCAGAGCTTTCTGATCTATGTGGAGACCTTTGATCCTCACCCGCTTCCCCAACATGTGGATGTCTGTTTCGCGGCCGCCCTGAAAAGGCGAACGGACCGGAGCAGGTTGCATGAACACGCTTGCCTTGGACCTTCACGTGTTTGTCAAGGGCGGGTTTTCGGTGATACCAACCAATCCCTTTCTGCGGTTTGAGGCCATCGCTACTAGGAGCAAGGACGCTATTAGGTGGAGGCCATCGCTAGTAGGTTGGAGGCCATTGCACTCTGCTCCTTTTCTGCCTTGCCTTTCTTCCTTGACCACAGGCCATGGAGCAGGATGATGAGGCACCACCACCTGCAGAGCCGCCAGCAGCCCCTCCAGCAGAGCCGGAGGAGGAAGACATCACGAGCTACAGGCAACAAAACAAACAAAAGACACACACTGCAAGACAGGCACCTAGTATTTTGCCATACATGTTCACAGAGCTTCTTAGTTCCACGCGGTCTGTTGGCTTTAACTTTGGTTCCACCTGCCCCAGTCAAGATGGGATACACCATTTTGAGACACCTTTGTTGTTCGTCGCGCTTCCCTCATGAGCGGCATGTCTCGAGTCGGGCCAGTGCCGACTCATAAATAAACACGTCGCTTCAGATCACAGTCAGCATTGAAGACATTCGATAGATTTCATTCAGCGCTCTACTTAGTTGTAACAGACGTCAGTGCTGCCTGTTGCCTTCAGCTACAGCCTGATCGTTTTGTCTCAATTCTACACCAGTCGTCCAGCGAATTTGGACGCAGGTAAGCAGCAGGTTTGCTGCACATGTTGGAAAACCTTTATATAACAGCAATGGCCTGCAACTCCAACCTAATTGCACTGGCCTCCAACCGAATAGCGGTGGCCTCCAACCTAATATGCTGCACATGTTGGAAAGCATTGAAAGGTTTGAGAAGTTAGCTTCACAAGCTTGACCTCATCATCGTTTCATCGTTGTCCAAAGTGAAGCCTTGCCAATTTGCACTTCCTGATTCCATGTTACACACACAGTTCCATCATACATTGCACGGTCATCTACCATGCGGCCCCGCTTATATCGCTCACACCAGGCATTTGCTATGGGTCCTGCGTTTCCGCACAAGATATTTCCTGCAAGAATGCTGCATTGTATCCAAACCTTTGTGCTGAAGCATTTGGCAGCATCACGATTGCTTGTTTCCACAGGCCGGGTGACACCGTTCGGCGGCCAAGTAGGGCATTTGGTGTGTTTTGAATGAAGCACCTCGGCCAACCACGTGAGGTCATGACCATCCGCAAGCGAATACGAGAGGCTCGCAAGGTGCGAATTTGCAGATTGTGTTTGTTTTAGCATCCTTTCTATTCGTTACCCGTTGAGCCTTTCATCACACCAATCCATAAGCAATGGCCTCCAACCTAAGAGCGATGGCCTCCTACCTATCATTACATCCTTTCTTCAACGTTGCGGCTTTGACTATCTTTCTTCGTCGGCTCATATCTAAAACCCCAGGTGCAGCTGCTGAAGGTGCCGGGAGTTTGTGGAAAGCACCAAGTAGATCCTACTAGGAACAAGAAGCTACTAGTAACAAGGGCATTTCTACTAGTAGCAAGGACGCTACTAGTAGCTATTTGCTCCTAGTAGTAATGCCCTTGTTACTCGTAGCGATGCCCTGTTCCTAGTAGCGTCCTTGCTCCTAGTAGGTTGAAAGCATTCTGTCGCCTTTGTATTTTTCAACTCAGTTCGCATCAGTGAGGTGTGCGTCTCAGCATTGCGATGTCAGGAGCAGCGCGAGATGCAGGAGATGCGCGCCAAGTCGCCGCTCCACTCGAGGCCGAGTCCGAGTCAGTTCGGTGCGGAAAAAGGTCGCACTATCATAAAGTCGTCGAGAGAGATTCTAGCGTGGCACTTGTTACTACTTGCAGGAATGACATCATAAACCAATCCGATATGGAAGGATTGTGTTTATCTATTTTTTCAGTACGTGCAAGTACAGAGTCTCGTGAGTACAGAGTCTAGAGTTCTTCTACGAGACGCGACACGTTTTGGCACACTCTGAGAGAAACCCTTAAAATTCCTTACTAGTAACAAAGGGCATCACTATTAGGAGCAAGAAGCTACTAGGGGCTCCTGGCCTTACTACTAGGAGCAAGGACGCTACTAGGAACAAGTGCATCGCTTCTAGTAACAAGTGCCTTACTAGTAGCAACAAGAAGCTACTAGTTCTGAGAGAAACGTTCAGAGATTGCAGGATGCCGCTGGTGCCTTGCCCTGAATGAGTGACGAGTGACCCTTGGGTGAAGCTCGTGCTTGATTGGGGTGTGATGCCTTTTTGTGCATGTTTGGATTCGGAAGACACATAGGAAGAAATCAAGGTATAAATTATACAAGCCCTAGTAGCATCCTTGCTCCTAGTAGTAAGGCCAGGAGCCCCGAGTAGCGTCCTTGCTCCTAGTAGCGATGCCCTTTGCTCCTAGCGAACATTGCTCCTACCCAAATGTAAGAACAGAAATCAATCCTCTGGGGGAGGTTCCTTGAAGAAGCTTTCGCCCTTTTGCATCAGCATTTAGAGCTACAAGTAGGACCTTAGGAGTGATCTAAGCTACCAGTAGCTTCCCCTTTACACCTCTCCTCCCCGGCCGGTCTTCACCGGAAAAGAAGAAAAGACAATGGTCAATCACCCAGCCAGCCAGTCTTGCCCACGGTTTGCTCATGGTTTGCGTGCTTTGTTTTTGTTTGTTTCTTTTCTCGGAATTGTCCGTGAAGACCAGGTGCCAGAAGCAAAGGCCAGCGACAGCGGACGTAATTGGCTGTGCAAGGATGAAGAACGCGAGGTCTTCCAAGCAACAGGAAAGGCCCTTTGGCATGTCTTTTTTATCCAGCGATGGCCCCGACCCTAGCGATGAATGGCCTCCTTCTCTGAACAAAAGCACCCGGACTTTACGCTTTCGATCGGCAGGTCACAGAGGCGGAGGCGACGTGCTCCCACTGGGCGGGCGGGGGTGACCAGCTCGGGAATCCGGAGGCCTTCAGCTTGAAAACGAACACAGTTGGTCGGGTCGTTTGTCCTTGTTTGGGGCCTTTGTTTCTTTTTTTTTCCGTCCTTTCTTTTGAGGGTCTTTGTTGAGTTTTTCTTGGATTTGACTCTGTCCAATCCGGTGGTTTCATCATCGTTTTGGACGGCGTCCGATATTCCTGCACCTCAGAGACCAACAACCGACCTACGCAGGATCGTCCACCCACATTTCACCCACATTCATTGTGATACACGTCCACTCAACGATATCACCTGCATCGAGGCGCATGAGCTAGCTCAAGAAGATCAAGGTCGAGAGAGCTTGGGGCGCGCTTGCGCACGTGTCAAGGTGATGAGATGAGGTGAGAAGAATGTCATGAGGGGTTTGTCATTATTGGGCAAAGGGCCAGGCCCAATTGAAGCCTAGCAGGGTGTGTCAATCAGTTGACAGAACTGAATACTGCAACGAGATGTTTCTATGGGTATGCTTTTCCTTCTTGAGGCCCTTGTGAGGGCTTACTTGCTCTTGCTTTCGATGCGGACTTTTCTCGCTTTTCTCCGCACTCACCTGGCCGTTGGCATTCTTTCATCCACTCTCGCGACAAAACTAGATATCTGGACATGTGACATATCTGGAATGTCTTTGTATCGCATGGGTCTTACAAAATGTTGCTGGAGAAAATCCAGGAATGAGGACATGCGCGGTAGTTGTTGTGCCTTTGATGAAACCAAACAGTCTCCATGCCAGGTGCTGGCATGAGCAATGGCAGGCGGCCGCTCCAGAAGGCGTCCGCATGGTCCGGTCTGCACTTGATTAACGTGACAGCAGACGCTTTGTTACTAGCGATGGCCTCCAACCGAGCGCTTTGTTACATGGCCTCCAAAGGGATCAGTAGCGTCCTTGCTCCTAGTAGTATGGCCAGGAGCCCCTAGTAGCTTCTTGTTCCTAGTAGCGATGCCAGGGGCCCCTAGTAGCGTCCTTGCTCATAGCGATGGCCTCCTGAGCGTCTTGGGGCTGTTTGTGGAGACTCAATCGTTGCCCCAGCCCGACCGCTGCATCCAAGGGCCCCAGATCCAAGACGCGGCCCATTTGTCGCTTCCCTGTGGCATCCACAAGATCCAACCAATATGGTGGTTAGTGGTTTATGGAAAGGGTGGATCCTCTTAATAATCGGGTGCCACTTGAGGATCACCGGGACAGAGTAAACCAACATTGAATTTGGAGCAATAGCATTTTGAATTAGGTTGGAGGCCATTACTACTAGTAACAAGCTTTTCTATTATGCATTTGGAACGTGCTCGAGGTGGGATTTTCTAGGTTGTGAGGTCAGGGAATTCTCGGCCTATTAAGTAGTAGTCTTTTCCTTGTGCCTGTTAAGTTTCTGTCACGTAGAAAGACTCACGAAAGACTCGCGGTTTACGGATGGTTCGCGAGTTGTGGTCGGGCCCATCTGTCTCTTCCCTGTGGCTGGAGAGAGAGATGAGGATAGTGGGGATAGAGACACTGCACTCTCTCCTTGGCCGAAGGTGGAGGGCTTCCACAAAGACCTCATACGGAAAGAGGTGAGGCATCGGCGGGTAGTGCTGTCTCTGCTCTTTGCATAGTCTTATGATGTACGCTAAAGCTAGTTCTGATGACACAGCAAAACATAAAAAATGCATAAACAATGCAAAAATAATGCAAAACCAATCCCGAAAAAAATGCACAGAAAACGCAAAAACAAGTCACCAAAGGATGCCTTGGAATGCAAAAAAAAAGCAAAACCAATGCGAAAAAAACGCATTTGTCCACTAAACCAATGCAAAAAAACGCACAAAAAATGCAAAACAAATGCACAAAAAATGCAACAACAATGCACAAAAAATGCAAAAACATGCAATCAAAAAGCAAAACGAATGCGATCAAAAACGTTCTGGTCTTTGCCTTTGCATTTTTTGCTTTGTATTTGCGGTTTTTTTTTTTGCGATTTTTTTGCAGTTTTTGTGCGTTTCCTTGAGACAACGAAAAAAATCGCAAAAAAAACGCACAAAAAACGCACAAAAAATGCAAAAAAACAT
>CAXAMN010010069.1:210736-225887 GCA_963970005.1 Durusdinium trenchii
AGCGAGGGCCTCCAACCTAATAGCGATGGCCTCCAACCTAATAGCGACGGCCTCCATCCTAATAGCGATGGCCTCAAACCTAATAGCGAGGGCCTCCAACCTAATAGCGATGGCCTCCAACCATAGCAACGGAGGAAGACTTCGTATGTTGCTCTTTCCTTTGCATTTGTTGGTCGTTTCCCCCCTTTTGCCTGTTCTCTCCCCTTCTTTTTGCGGCCAAACATAGTTTAAGGTTTCTTCTGTGAGATCGTATCAATGTAGGCTTCGCCGCGCTTCGGTCGATTGTGCTGCTTCACGAGACAGAGATGGCCATTTCGATTAAAGAAACGTTCTGGCTCAAAGGAAGGTGTTTTTTTCCCATGAATCTTAAGTCTTGCGCTTAAATGCCCTTTACCACAAACTAAGAATGCTCTGCAGAAACAAGAAAAGTAGACTTCTTTCTGTCCCTTTAGACCTTTCTTGTCAATTGTTATCCTTTTTCCTTTCGGCATTGGGATTCTGCACACTCTAGAATCATTGAGACATGGCCAGGCCTCTGCTCAGCATGCTTTGGCATTAAAGCCAACGCTGATGCGTTATGGTGCGGACATCATCTCAGTTGCGTTTTCTTGTTTTTCATGCGTTATGGTGCGTGACACATATTTGCACCAAGAATGTAGAACCTTTCAATGTAGAATCTGTTTTTTGAATTGCGGACTTGGTGAAACTTTAAGAACGACATGTCAATCTTCTGCGTGTTTGTCTGCGTGTTTGTCTGGGACCCACCGAGGCAGTGCAACCGGGGCCGGGCAGCGGACACACAGCTGAGGCTGAGAAGGACTGGTGCTCGTGCCACCATTTCCACAGTGCTCGGGTCTTTATTCTGTTTTGCATCGCGAAGAGTAGTGTTATTGCAATAGCGTAGCTGTACAACTCATGCAGTGAGAGAGTTGAACGGGTGTGGGACACTTTTCCAAATCAAGTGGAGGTCTAGAAGCTACTAGAAACAAAGGGCATCGCTACTAGTAGCAAGGACGCTACTAGTAGCTCCTGGCATTACTACTAGGAACAAGGTTCGCTACTAGTAGACCTTGCTTCCTGTTCTTTTGTAGTTCCGTCAAGTGGGAAAGGACGGTTCGAGATGTTCATTCCTTTCAACCAGTTCGACGCCTTGACCTGAAGAGGCTGCAGAGGAAAACAAGGTGGCCAGAGAGGCGTTGCTGGATTGGGCGCAGGACCGCACGGCTCTTAGCCTCCAAGAGTACAAAGCAAGGAGGTGCTGTCCACTTTTTTTTTCCAGGTCCGTTTCGGGCCGTTCGTAGAGATGCCAGGAGCCCCCAGTAGCTTGTTCCTAGTAGGTCCATTTCATCCGTCCTTTTTGCATCCAAGAATCCATGCCATGACGGAAGTCACGTGTCTTTTTCATCTCTGCATACCTTCCTGCAGACCGTCTCCTGTTCTTCTCCAGATTCCGCAAGAAGGAAGGAAAACGATCTAATCCAAAAAGAAGAACAATAAGACAAGAGATAGTAGCTTCTAGTAAAAGAGATACGAGAAAAGAAAAAAGGACCAAAGACGAGAGAGCGAAAGGACAACGGACGATTCCATCGGAACGAGAAATCGAGTCCGCTCCGAGGTCTAGCTCGTCCGCGGGCGCTGCTGGAGCCGCAGCCACGTTCGCAGACGGCGGGGGCGGGGGGGGCTGTTTCTACAAAACGCCCGCGTTTGTTTGTGGGGAGAAACACGGCTTAAAGAAATTGGCCTTGGCCCAAATCAGAGGTCTTGTATTGTGTGATATCTCCTTTTTAGAGACCCAAGTAGATTGTCTACTCGTAATGTTTGTAGTGGCAAGGGCGGTTTAAACATGCTTGTCGCAGTCCTTCTGTAACTTTATTTTGGCTTTGTCTTAGGGTGGGAGCTTACTATTGTAATGCAATTTTTGTGAAGGCATGCCGGAGTTCCCACAACTTCTGACAAAAGGAATTAAACATCGAATTGAATCCAAGGTTATTGAGAAGCCATTTGTTCTCAGGTTCCTTTTATCTGTAGACCTTCAGACCTTTCTGCTTCTGAAAGAACACGTTAGTCTTTTCACATCGGATCACGGCCCATCTCGTGAGGCTCTCCCAGAGGAGCATGTCCAAAATTTGCGAAAGGCTCTGGCTTGGAGAACGCTGCTGGGAGGCTCAACCTTCAAAATGGCGGTGCTTTTCTTGAAACAAGAAGCTACTAGGAACAAGTGCATCGCTACTAGTAACAAGTGCCTTACTAGTAGTAACAAGAAGCTATTAGAAACAAATTAGAATGTCTAACAATTAGAGGTCGCGATACCTCACCATTGGAGGTCGCTAGACTTCCAGCCAAGGCAATTCCAAATCCTCAAGGTTTTGGCATTCTTCCCTGCCTCACCTATGTCTCACCTATGTCAATTTCCCAACGAGCTGAACAAGATGACTGGTGAGCGAACTCCGACGCCAGTTCATGCACTGCTTCCCGGAGTACTACCATTGTTATACGTCACATCCCGGTCACATCGCCTCTTTTTTTGAATCTGTCGAAGGTTGCCGGTGAACACTTGTGGTGTGACTGAGGCTTCCGCTGATCGAATGCTTTGAAGCGGAGCTGGACTTGCAGGGTGCCACAAGCTTAGAAATCATTGGACTTGCGGATTCCAACTGGATTCCGGGACGATCAGCGCCATATAAGCAATGTTTCAATCCCAATGCAACCATGCTTAACGAATACCTTCCCCAGTCACTACTCACAACTGTTTGAAAAGTGGACATTGAGACGAAAGAGAGCAACAAGAAGTGCGTGCTAAAGGAAATCAAGAACAGAACAACAAAGGAGAGCAGAGGAAGGAAAGCAAAGGATACCAAAGGTAGGGTCTGAAACAAGTCGACAGCAATGCGTTTGGCCAAACAAGTCGAACCACATGTTCGATTCGGCACACTGTGCTTCAGGCCATGCAGGATCTCTTCGTCGCGATCGATGAGAGCCCTTGGATGTTGGGCACCCCATCCGTTTGTTGGAGCGGTGTGGAGCGGTGTGGAACGTTCGTAGATGCTGTGGATGCTGTGGATGGCCTCCACCCTAGTAGCTTCTTGTTCCTAGTAATTGCAGTAGTAATGCCAGGAGTTACTAGTAGCTTCTTGTTGCTAATAGCAATAGCCTCTGCTGTGGATAAGGCTGAAGATGTTGGATCAACGGCATGCGCGAAGTCTCCTCTTGCGCGTGGCTCGCATTCCGTGTCTCAGCTGAGAGAGAACAAAGTTGATCCATTTCCTGCTGTTTTGTTTTACAACGGCTAAGGTCCAGGCTGAATCTTTGGACTGCCAGGAGCTACTAGTAGCTTCTTGCTACTAATAGCGATGGATGGCCTCATCTAGTAGCTTCTTGTTACTAGCAGCTTCTAGCCTAGTAGCAGCGGTCTTCAGAAGCGATGCATTCTGCACATGGCCTTCTGGTCTGGTCTTGGTGGTGCAAAACTTAGGATGTCTTTCGAGTGGCCGCCGTGACCGTCTCGGCGGGTTAAAAATGCGCACCAGAGAAGGGAGGTTTTCAGACAAGGAAGCTTTCTTCCAGCACCAGAGATTAAAGATGACACAGATTCTTTGTGTGTTTTTTGGATTGAGTTGCTGATCGCTCTTTTTTGGAGCTCCTTTCAACAGTCTGATTTTGGTGCGCAGACCTGTGCCTGCTGTCGCCGGTCGCGCTGCCACAATGGTCGGGGACCTGAGAAGAAGATTTCGATGTGCCCAGTGTGCAAATTGTGGTGCCAAGAAAGGACGCTACTAGGGGCTCCTGGCCGTACTACTAGGAGCAAGGACGCTCCTAGGAACAAGCAAATTGTGCAAATTTCGATGTGCCAAGGTCTACAGTTTCAAGAAGAGACATGTGGACAGGGAGTTGGACACATTGAAAGGGAGAAAGTCTTCACTAAGTGGAGTGACAGTGACATCGAAACACGAAACCAACTCACTGTCGCTTGAAAAGGGGGGTGGGCCACATCCGTGGCACCAAGGCAGACAACGGGATCAAGGTCCCACTGTACCTTGGCCTGATTTGTGAATGGTGGGGTGTTGTGGGGTAACGTGGGGTTGAAGAGGCAAAGTAACAGAACCTCATAGTCCACCAAAGGATCAAGCCTGGTGTGTTGGCGACCCCTTGCTTTCCCGTTCGCACGGATAGTGATGGCCTCCAACCTAGTAGCATTCTTGCTACTAGTAGCGATGCCATTGTTACTACTAGCGATCACTTGTTTCTAGTAGCTTCTTGTTACTACTAGTAAGGCACTTGTTACTAGTAGCGATGCCCTTGTTACTACTAGCGATGGCCTCCAACCTAGCCTTGTGAGCCGCACTGATCGTCAGGTGCAGTCGCCAGATCGCCGACAAGGACTGTGACCTCGCCGTGGTCGACGGTGAGTTGAAGATCGGAGAGGCGCTGACGGGACGACGCGATTCGCCACTTGGGTCGTGGGCGCGCGATGCCCTTTGCTCCTATTAGCGTCCTTGTTACTAGTAGTACGGCCAGGAGCTCCTAGTAGCGTCCTTGCTCCTAGTAGCGATGCCCTTTGCTCCTAGCGTCGGAACTGCTCATAACTTCACTATAGTCTATGCATGCACGGAAAGCCATTGCTAGTAGGTTGGAGGCCATTGCTCTTAGGAAAGCACACTGTATGCTTTTCAACGGTGGCACGGTTCCGTGCTTTTCAACGGTGTTGCGTGTTCCGTGCGTGGAAAGGGATGGGCACTTGGAGAGTCCGTGAAAGAGATCTTGGACATCGAATCAGGGTTTGGTTTCAAGTGAGATCAATACTCAGTTTGAATCGCCAAAGAATTGTGAGCGATGAGACCAACCAAAGACGACATGAACTTGTTGGTACAGAGCATTGATCCGTGCATAGGTGTAACTGTATAATCCACCGCACAGTACTGGACGCCACAGCAACATTGGCTTCCGATAAGCCACAATTGACATGCAATGAAAACATACACAAAGACAACCAATTGTGCAGCAAATTGTGCATCGCTACTAGGAGCATGGAGCTACTAGGGGCTCCTGGCCTTACTACTGGGAGCAAGGAAGCTACTAGGGGCTCCTGGCATCGCTACTAGGAGCAAGAACGCTACTAGGGGCGTTTTTTTCATTAAAATTGTGCAGCAAATTGCTTGGCCAAGCGGCAAGTCTTGCTGTGTCGTGACCGCCCGGCCTACGCAAAGCTGGGCAAAGAGGGAATGGACGTCTTTGTCTCCTCACTTTACTAGCGAATCGGACCGTTATATATAATTAGACCGCCTATCTTCTGATTTTTTTAATTTTGCATGTCTTCCTTGTTGTTTTGTTGTTCTTTCTTTTCGCATTGTCTTGCTTTCGATATTCTGTTTCTGCCCTTCGGATCCCTTCGTTTCCTTTTTCGGCAAGAACGTGCTGCAAGAACTTCTTCGATGGAGAAACGGACCTTTGTGTGACGGAAACGGACCTTCCCTTCCTTTTTGAGGCCTAGGAACAAGAAGCTACTACGGGCTCCTGGCCTTACTACTTGGAGCGATCGGACGCTACTACGGACCGAGGCGGACTTGGAGTTGTCTCCACCGAACTTCACGGGCTGCAAACATCCGATGCTGAAGGAAGAACTTCGTCCAGGGAGCCTTGGCAGATGGCAGAGGGGAAGCCGACACGAACAGAACGTTGATCTTTGTTCGCTTTATTCAGGAAAGACCAAGAGAAATTTGAATGGACTTGCCAGCATGAAACAGATCTTCTCTACAGATGAATAGTCAGATGATGGCAAGTGGTGAACCTGAAGACTTTCCGTGCTTTGCGGCGCTTTGCTTTCAGTTGAACCAAGGGCGGCCAAGAAGGTCAAAGCTTCCAACTTAGCCGACAGCAACTCCAGAGAGTCACAGAGTAACACCGCCACCGTGAACGCAGAGAACGCAGTTGGAGCCTCACAGATCCACGCCATGTGGCCGTTTGTGTTCCGTGGCCGTCTGTGGCCCGAAAGAGATGCGAATGCGACTGAGTCCTACCCTGATGGGGTTTGGGATGGTTTAGGCATGGCATGACGACTGATGACTCACACTTCCCAAGCATCGTTGAGTTCATATGTTTCTCATCTCAGTTCTCCCCCACCACCAGCTTTGTTACTAGTAGCGAACCTTGTTCCTAGTAGTAAGGCCAGGAGTTACTAGCAGCGTCCTTGCTCCTAGTAGTAAGGCCAGGAGCCCTAGCTTCCAGATATCCAGCTTCCACTGGGATCCACCAACTCCCAGCCGCGGCAGCGCCATGTCGCACGGCCGGTGTCGCACTGCATCGCCTGCAGCGCCAGCCGCGGCCGCCTGACGCGATGCGCTTGGCGCCGGTGCAGCTGGGCAACGCCGACCCCGACGCCTGGCGAGGTCGCGAACAGCGTGGGGAGCGTGCGGAGGTGGACCCGGAGACCTACAATGGCGGTTCCAGGACGGAAAGCGAAGCTGCAAATAGCTACGTTTATAGCTTCTTCTTACTAGTATGGCCAGGAGCTACTAGCATTTTCTTGCTCCTAGTAGTGATGCCCTTTGTTCCTAGTAGCGGAAGCGAAGCAAGAAGTCGTTTTCTAAGAGATAAGAAGTGTTTCGATCGGTTAGGTTGTGAGTGATGTGACAAGTTACTTAGCAAACGTCCATGGCTTGTTTCTGGGTATGTCATGCATGCTATATGGCAGAAGCAAACGAGATTTGATTATAGACAGCACATCCCGTTTCCAATTTTGGTGATTTGGCCAGGAAATGTGTGTGGGCGATGATGTTGATCTCAATCCTACTGATCCTTCATGTACAGCGGGATCGTTACATTGAAGCCTTACGCTGGCATGGTGGCATTGCAGATCATGGACCACCACTACCTTGGGAGGTGCAGCCGATGATTTTGCCCAACGACACCTATGAGGCAAGAGCACGCAGCTGACGCAGCTGATGATATTTGTAAACTTGTCTCTCAAATCATGATGATTGCTCATACAATGCTCAGTACAATGACAAGGCAGCTGCAAGCAGGTCAAGCGATATAATTGTAAAATAGGTGAAAAGACAGAAGTGGTATTCTTCCTTAAGCACAGCCCTTCACCAAAAGAAAGCCACCTGGACACAACAGCTCCCTTTCACCCGCCGCGGCCGACGCTGGTTTTCCAGGCGAGCTTCTTGGCGCCCAGCTTGCGCCGGGCCAGCAGCTTCGTGAAGCTCTCTTCAAGTGTGTTGGGTGTGAATGGCATGGCCAGCACGGTGTTCACCAACTCCACCAGGAGAAGTTGGAGACAGACGCAATGCTCACCAGACGAGAAAGACCCAACCTTGATTGTTTCTAACGCCTTATTTTGAACGCATTAATCCACATAGGTAGCAGCAGGAAAGTAAAAGTAGAAAGGCAAGAAGAAGGTGGACTTGGGCCCCTTGAAGAACGCCCCCCTGTAACGAGGTCCAAGAGGCCCTAAGTGGCCCAAGTCCACCCTTTTTTCGATGAGTGAAGTAGAAAGAGTGTCGTCCAAGACCCGGACATGACTGCAGGGTAGTGCTTAAAAGAAGCACAGACAGAAGATGAAATATGACTAAATAGTTATGTTTTTGCATTCAAAAAAGCCGACCATGATCTTCACTCCTTCACCTTTCTCTACCTTTGTTTTCCGCTTTCCGTGCTGATCATCTGTGTATGGAATATGTATTTTGCGCCGTTTCTCTACTTGCTCTACTTAGTAGTCTTTTCTGTAGCGTGTTTGCGTAGTCTCTATCAATGGTGTCCTTTGGGTTTTCGATGGTCAAACGACATTGGAACTGCCCTATCCTAGCTCTTTAAGGCCGTTCAACTCTACGAACTGTGTTTGTGTTTGAAGGAGCCTCCCAGCAACCGTTCTTTTGCGGAGACGGCGGGTGGATGGAGAAGCCCTCCCAGTAGTGGTTCTCTTCGCTTCTTGCCTCTTTTCTCCTGTCCTTCTCTCCTTCTTTTCTGTTCTTTTTTCTCTGCTCTTTCTCTTCTTGTTTTCTCCTCTTATATTTTTGTTCCCTCTCTCTCTCTCTCTGTTTGTCTGCTTTTTCTTTCTCTTTGTTGATGTTTGTCTCCGTGTCTCTCCCTGCTTGTCTTGGTTGATCGGGCTCAAGCCATTTCTGGCAGTTTCCAAGATGGTCTGGCATATTCGAGATCTGGCTTTCTTGCTTTAGGAGTGCCAGTGACCAGAGTGTCACTTTGGTGGTGGGTTCTGGCACCTTGCCAATCTGCAAGGAGGTTGGGCGGCCGGGATTGAAACAAAGGATACTTAGGTCTTGTTTGGATCGGAACATATTGGAGCAGAGATTCAGAGATAGCGGAATTGGGAGTTGCCACCCACCGGTAGCTGCGGAATGCAAAAGATCTTCTTGTCAAATGAAGGGTAACGTTTGTGCCTTCCAAAACAAGTAAATGAATTTCATTGAACAATTCAGGTTCTCTTTGCCATTTGTCTTAGACCCTCCTTTTGAATTCATCATGATAGGCCAAGGAGCCTTGCCTGGTGGCGGTGCAGCGGGGTGAGGCGGAAGCGGCGGGTTCCGGGATGGTCTGCCACCACTTCTCCGCTGGCGCCGCCTTGGGAGCTTTACAACCACTGGGAAAGGATTTGTGCCTCAGGAGGGGGGAGAAAGCAATGAACAAGAAGCTACTAGGAGCAAAGGGCATCGCTACTAGCAACAAAGGGTATTACTACTAGTAGTAAGAAGCAGTCTTACTACTAGTAACAAGAAGCTACTAGTAACAAAGGAGACGAAAGGAGGAAGACACCGGGAGAAGAAAGCAAACAAAGCGGCATTGGTCATTCATCAGCAGCATGCTCGGCAAAAGTTCTAAACACACAGTACTGCTAGACACGGGAATATTACAATGATTTCAGAACTTTGTGGAGGTTTAAGAAGTTTAAGATAACTGTTTTTTTGGCTTGGAATAAGCCCATGTTTGGTTTCACATACCATCATGTCAGCCGTCAGCCCACATTTCATCCCTGCGAGGTCCAAACATGTTTACGCAGCCCTGGCGACGGCCTTGAACAAGTCTGAGGTTCATTGGAAAAAGTCTAAACATACAAAAGTGCAGTTTTGATGAATCGCCTGTATTTGGCAATTGCCCTTTTTCTTCTGTGGTATTTCTTTGTCTTCGTGTGAGTTGGCTTCAATTCAGTGGGAAGATTCCAACGATTCCAAGTTCCCAGGGACCAACATAAAGAGGACAATCCCTTTCACATGTTCCCAATGACCGGGTCCCATGAAGTTCTCTTCCCATCAAGACCACCCCAATAGCGATGGCCTCCACCGAGAAGCTCAGGTGGTTTTAGCCTGGGATCCCAATCGCAATGATGGCAGTCGGCCCTACAGCTGCTTGGCACGTGTGACCTTTCCTCAGATGCAGCGGCTGACGACCTTGGCCGTGGACCTCGTGGCCTCGGTGATCTACGACCGAGTCGCTCGGTGCGATGGCTAGGGAAGTCGTTTTGAGACCCCTTCAAGGCCCTTCTGTTCTGGCCGGAACAGGGTGCATTTTGACTTATTGCTCAAATTTGCTTGTGGTACAAGGGACGAACATATTGCACTGCACTATAATACAGACCGTAGTAACTGTTCAGTGACCTGCGGGCACTTTTTCCTTCCTATCGCGGTGGATGCACCTGATCGGAGGTCACCGACTCGATCATCACCTTGGGCTTCTCGGGGTCTCAGACCATCATCGCCGATCAATACCAAGCCTCCACGCTGAAGCCTCAACTCAGGCGACTCGGATGAGCGTCCGGTGGGACGGCAGATGGGTCCACGGTGAGTCCACGGTGGTCCACGTTTGGTGTCTTTTTGGGAGTGGGGTGGGTGCTGCGATGGTACTGATCTGATACGGTGTTGTCAGGTGCGGACTGGGAACCCAAAGGCTGGCTGGTTTGGTCATTCTGCTACTATAGTGGAGAAGAATGTGCTGTGATGACAAGCTGGCACGTGGTTGAGGGCAAACACGAGCTGCAAAGCGATCCTGTTTTTTGCAACCTTTTAACAACAGTATCAGGGCTTTGATCTCTTCCCAATGAGTGATTAGAGTGATACAACGTGTGTGTACAAACATGTTACACTAATTACTAATTACATAATACACACATGTATTACTATATATGTAATATACATGTAAATATATTTCATTATTTTACCATATATTTAGACATATATACTTGAACTTAATGAGACCTCCTCTTCGGATGACGTCGCGAGGTATTCCATCCCGATCTCCGTGACGTGGCTGTTGCATGCGCCGAAGATGTCGGACGGCTTCCTGCTCTTCCTGGGCTCCGAGGACGAGTGAAAAAATAGGAAATAGACGAAACAAAGCACAAAAAAGCACCTTATGTCTTTTTCAGGTGGTTTTTCCTATTCTTGGCTTTCTATTTCATGTTCGTTTTTTTGTTTTCTTTTCTTTGTTCTTTGCTTGGGCTCCGAGACGCCCTTCATCGGGAGCATCTTCGCCGTGGATTTGCGTCGGCAGATGATCTACCAACAAGATCCCCCGACGGGAGGCCCCAACCAACGACCACGGAGATGGGTTTTGCCCTACAACAAATTCGTGGAACGTCTACCGGACAATCCGGCGGCTTCAAAGCAAAGTGCAGCTCTCAGTGGTTGAACTGTTCTTGATGGAACGCGGCAAATCACAGAAAGATAAGCTCTGCAACACCAGCTTGGACACACTGGCAACTTCAATGGGCTTCAGTAAGCTTTGGTCCGTTGGGAAAGTTCAATTGACACGGAATCTCTGAGGCCAGGATGGCCCCTGCTCCACACTGTGAGCTGCAGCCACTCGGAAGGGGGGTCAGGATTTGTTCAAGAAAAAGTGTTCTTCTTGCCTTCTTGCTACTAGTAATGAGAAAACAAAAGGAAGAGAAGAGGAAGGTCAAAAGGCTGAAAGAGAAGGATATGTTTTTGAACCTTTCTTTGGACCTTTCCTATTCTTCCTTCCCTTCTTTCAAGCAGGGCAGCAGCTCCACTTGACATTGTAGTTTGATTTAGTGATGTTATTTTCTTATTTTTCAAGGGCACAGATTAAAACGGGTGTGGCACTTCCTTGCAACAGGTTGTGAGCAGCACAGAGGAGCGGCGAACTACACTGCCTCAGTTGTGTGAGTTTCGACGCTAGAACTTGTCAAAAGCAACGCAGACTGAGCAGCTTGTGACAAAGTGACATAGCTGTTGCGATGTTGAGTGTGACGAAAAAGCTTTGCGCTGAAAAACCCAGAGCACCTTGTGGAGCACCTTGCGGAGCACCTCGACTCAGAATGTTCCTTTTCTTGCTTGATAAGCTTTACACCTCGGCTCGAATTAGAAGCTCAAAGAGGCTTAGGGAATGGACTACTCGATTCCGCTTTTTGCATCATTCATTTTTTTTTACCTTTTCAGGAAGGGCACGTGTCGAGGAACGGCACGTGTGCGACCGGCCATCGTGTCGCCAAGGGCTTCCTCTTCAAGTGCAAGGCGCCGACGGCAAACACTCCGGAGGCAGTGCCCCCAGTGCCTCTGAGTCGCGCAAGCTGAGAGAAACGTGTCGAGCTAAGTAAGCTCCGGTAGAGCTTACAAATAAAGATCATTTGGTCGCTTAGACCTGTTTTTGGTACCTAGATCATTTTGCGTGCAGCGTCGAATAGTATCAACTCTTGAGTCTTGTTTCCTTTCTTGCACCTTCAGGGAAGCGCAAGAACTTGAGGAGATAACAGAGTTACCATGCGAAGGAGCTTTAACTGCTTAAGTGAGGCTGACCGTGAAGCCAACCCCGCAGAGATGACGGATCAACAGGAAGCCGAGGAGCTTGAGAAGGAGGAGCGGATTGAGCCAGAGAGATAAATCGTAGAATGTTGAAGAGGATCCGTTGAAGAGCGAACAAGAAGCTACTAGGAACAAAGGGCATAGCTACTAGGAGCAAGGACGCTACTAGGGGCTCCTGGCCTTACTAATGGGTTTTTCAACATGGTTTGGGGTGGGAACAGTTGTCGCTGGGACATCACGTTGCCCCAACCTTTTCAGAAACAAAGAACATTATTTTTGAATACGAACACTTTGAATCCATTGAAGGCAAAGGCTCTTCTGTTATTACTTTTTCATTGATATTTTTTTATATAAATACGTTTCCTCCAGTGTTAGTTGCAGTTGGACATTTGGGTCTTGTTTTGCACCTTCATAACAGCATCAGCCCCACGAGGAAGAGGCATTAGCTGAGGAAAACGTGGGACTTTGGCCGGAGACCTTGGAGCATAATGCAGGCTCCTGCGTGAGCAAAGACACAAGTTTTGAAGATCTCAAGTTGTTGGTGTCGATATTGAATGTGTCACCCAAGTTTGGGCCATTTCATTTCATGTTTCTGTTTGTCGCCATGAATTTGTTTCTTGTCCGGATGCCAGCACATTATAGGACGCTATTAGGTGGAGGCCATCGCAAGTAGGTTGGAGGCCATCACTACTAGTTACTAGTAACAAGAAGCTACTAGGAGCAAGAAGCTACTACAGGCCTGGCATCGCTACTAGGAGCAAGGACGCTGCTAGGGGCTCCTGGCCGTACTACTAGGAGCATCCTTACTACTAGTAACAAGAAGCTACTTAGTATCATCTTGAGATCTGCTTCGGAGCTTTGAGCCGTCGCCGTTGGCTCCACCAAGGCCTTCGCTTGGTGTGCCAAATGAGATGCTTCAGGCTTGGTACATCTGGAGCATCGAAGAACAGAGGCACATGTCATTTCATCCGTTGCCTATGGTAACGATATGCATTCCAACCTAATAGCGATGGCCTCCAACCTACTAGCACTAAAAGCACTATATAAACACACATGATTGAATATCACATTGAAGCATATGCCGCACGATTCATTCACAAAGAAGCCTGCTATGAGGCTTCGGAATTGAGCTTGTACGTTTAACACATTTGAAGCTGAACTGATATATTTTTTTTTCGATCTTCCTTGCTTGAACAACTCGAGATGGCTGCTCCTCAGACTTGAGGATTTATTTCATTCATTGATGTTGTGTCCGCTTTGCAGTATTTATGCTCAATCGTATATTGTTTTCACTTTCAGCCAGGTGTTCTTCGCGCAAAAAAAACGGCGATGCTAACACCTGAAGTTGTACCCAGGTGTTTTCCGCCAATCTACCAAGACTAGATGAGCGAAGATATGCGAAGATGCGACACATTCGAGGAACACTCAGAACCGAAAGCCACAATACAAAGATATGCTTCCTTCAGATACAACTAGCACATGACCAAAAGACATGAACAAGGCAGGGGCTTCGAAATGAAGACATGTTCTTCGACTGGTCGTGTTCCCTTTCGCTTCCAGCTCCGGCGCCTTCGCTCCCATGGCCCGGCGCTCGGACAGTCGGAGGCCCTCGCCCCGGCGCCGGCGCTCGGACTCGCGACGAGACTCCAGGCCGGCCGAATCGGGAAGGCTCCGGCGCAGCAAGTTGAGCTAAAGAAGAAACAACATGAAACCGACCTGATAGCAATGGCCTCCAAACTGAGAGCGATGGCCTCCAACCTAAGCCGCTGAGCTAGTGAGAAGATGTAAGAAGTTACTGAGTAGCAGCTAAGAAGCTACTAGTGGACGCAAGAAAGCTCACACTTCTATTCAGGTGGTTCTTAGATTGTTTTGGCCATCGCTATTAGGTTGGAGGCCATCGCTATTATATCTTACATGTAAACAAATGCATATACGGCTTTGCTCTTTCCTACAAGTCGCTGGCAGGCGCCGCTCACCACCTCGGCGCCGATCCCCACCGCGCAGGCGTGGCAAGAGCGGTCGAAAGGATGAATAGACTTGTGGTTCGAGCGCCTTTTTTGTTCTTGTTACTATTAGCAATGGCCTCCACCTAATAGCGTCCTAATACGCGATAGAAACACTTCGCATAACTCTTAGCATTTTGTTGATGCTTGGTGTGGTAAATGCGGTTTCTGGGTGATTATCATTTGCATGACTAAATTGCTATGCAAGACCCATGTGGTCTCCGAGCAGACAGTCTCAGAAGCTACCAGGGTGTACATGCCCAAGTGTTCTTGGTGTTTGGCAACTTGTTCTGCCTTTGGCCGATGTAGGCGCAGCCCTAGTCGGTCGAGGTGGGCCCGTTGCCAGACGTACTTTCTGCGGAAGTTCACAGATGGCTGAAAGGAATGAAGCTAAATGACACCGCCAAAGCTGCACTGGTGATGGTCAAGATGAACAACACACATAGCGTCGTCATGTCGAGTCCAAGAACAAATCTGAGAAAGACATTTGGTCGTTTTATGTAGTAAAGACTGATCTGGTGTTGCTTCGTTGCCAATCTGTTTGACGCGCGAGCCTCGCATGTTTCCCCGCTGCCAACACAGGTCGCCGCCCCGCCGGTCGCCGCAGCGGCGCTCGCCGCCCCGGCGTTCGCGCTCGCCACGGGCGCGCACGTCGCCGGCGAAGGCCGGAGCAAGGAAGGAGAAGGAAGCGGAAGGAAGGATTTGAAAGAGAGAAATACTAGCGATGGCCTCCAACCTATGAGGAATGGCCTCCATCCTAAGAGCGATGGAGGCCATACTAGAGTGTAAAGAGATATTAGAGAGAGAGAGAGAGAATCTAATTGACATAATTACATCGCAAATGGTAGATAACAAGACGGGAGTGACTAGATGAAGAGAGTATGCAGTATGCATGCGAAATACAACAAGAGAACATCTAGAAAGATGATCAAAAGGGGACATGTCAGCTATTATAGTTTTATCTTGGATCACTGGATCACATATTGTGACCATATTTGATATCCCTGGGTATTTGTGAGCTCCAGCAGTCAGAATGACCACGACAATGATACATACAAGTTGGGTTTTAAAAAAGGAGTTGTTGGACGCCGCATGTTGGTTCATCAGTGGGCTCTTGTTGGTGACTACTGCTTGAAATCTCATGAACTCGTTCTAGTTGCCGCTACTAGGAACAAGAAGCTATTAGGGGCTCCTGGCCTCGCTACTGGCCTTACTACTAGGAGCAAGAAGCTACTAGGAGCTCCTGGCATCGCTACTGGGAGCAAGAAGCTACTAGGAGCTCCTGGAATCGCTACTGGGAGCAAGAAGCTAGTAGGGGCTCCTGGCCTTACTACTAGGAGCAAGAAGCTACTAGGAGCTCCTGGCATCGCTACTAGG
>CAXAMN010010080.1:0-61822 GCA_963970005.1 Durusdinium trenchii
CACCCCCCAATGTCCAGTCGCCCCCCACATCCATGAGGTCCAAAAAAGACGGTTTGCGAGAGATTCCAAAATGGCTCTGCCATTCACTTATTGAGAAAAAACACATTGTTTAGTTGTGTTTTTGTTATGGTTTTAATGTGATTTATTTGTTCTTCAAAATATGTCACAACTTTCTTCCACTCAACCTGCGCCCTCCACGTCTCCCAAGCTGCGCCCAGTTGGGCCTCCCAGCGGGGTGCCGCCATGGTGACCGGTGGAAGCTCCAAGGACGGGGACCGGGACGGGTGGGAAGAGTTGGTCGTGTTTTTTGAAAAATACTCGATTTATCAGTGTTTCATTGTTCACCATGCTCTTCTTTTTGGGGGGCACTTGATTGATTTCGATTGCTTGGGCCTTTTTCTCATGAAACCTGAGAGCTCCACATGTGTTGTTCCACAATTCCAGCAGTTTCGTCGTTTTTTTCTCAAACTCAAAAAAATGTGATTTATTGTGAAAAAATGGCGATTGCCATGTCACTGGCCTTTCTTCCGGTAGCTCCAAGGACTGGACGGACGGATTTTTGGACGACCTGTGGTGGTTTTTTGGGCTCCTTTGGAAGACCAGAAGAGTTGTTTGTTTTGAAAAACTTGAAGATTTATCTTCACCAGGTTGCTTTTTTGGGGGGGCACTTGATTGATCTTGATTGCTTTGCTTTCTTTCCATGAATCAGAGGGTTCTATACATGTGTCGGTTCTTCCACATATCTTCCACATCTGGCTGGAGCAATAGGTTGTTGATGGTTGCCAAGCGCCCAGTCTTTGCATCCGTCTGCCAGGGCCACAAAAAGGTCACTCCACACCATCACTCCCCAAGTCCGTCTTCAAGCGATCGATCCGCTTCGCACGCGGACGGGGAGCACACGGTGCGTCGAGTGAAAACATGTGAAAACCAATGGCGATGTGCCGAAACCTCGAGGGGATTTGCCCATTTTCCCGTCACCATGACTTGTTCATGACATGATTTGGCCAAATCCAACGTCAATGGATCATGTTTAAACCCGATCAACCACGAGGATTGCTCAGAGCCGCCACGAAAAACAAGCTCCACACTCCGCACCTGTTGGATGCTCCAACCGCCTGGCCCAACGCGGCGCTCAGGATGCCACCTTCGGCCCCAGCTCTACACCCTTCACCTTTGGCCTCGCGCCGCGCTGCGCACCTCGCCCTTTGAGCCGCAAAACGGTCGGGTCGGTGGATCGGATGGGTACCGGACCGGCACAGCTAGTGAAACCTGGCGATGGAAATCCCCAAAACCTGGTGAATTTCGGAAGATCCCTTTGTTTTTTAGGGGGGATGGTGTTTGGTCTAGACAGGGGATTTTGAACTCCGAAATCGGTTCGATTCGTTCAAGACGGACTCGTGATAATATCTTGTGACCTTTTCTGGCTCCAGCGCTTCTCGAAACTACTTGGAGTGCCATTCAAGATGGAGTGGTTCTCGGCCCTGTCTTGGGTCGTGTGCGCCCTGTGTTTGCTCCTCTGTGGTCTTGGCATTCTCGTGATGCTTTGGGGAGTGCTGATGAGGATGTGCGAAGATTGGAGCAAATCAGCATACACTCCATACACTCTTGTCTTTGCTGATGAAGAGGTGAGATTGACAAAGACATGGGGTGTTTGTTTCAGTTTGCTTCAGAGACCATGTCATACGTTGGGAAACCGGGAGTAGTATGTATGCCTGTCAGACCTGATCATGATCAAAGTCAACCAAGCCTGCGTATGCCCTGCAGGCCACCAAACAAGAAGAAGATCTCATCCATGAGCGCACCCGTCAGCAAGCAATATGGGAGGGGCGCCTGGTGCTGGTGCTTCCCCTGGTGCCTTTGCTGGCAGCTCCGTGGACCAGCTGCACCGGGGGAATGCCCATCTGGGCCTACGGCCTCTACATCCCTTTCCTCTTGAAAGCGAAAGTCACTGAATCTTGCACGAGTTATTGTCCGCTGTTTGGGATAAAGCTCGTGTCGTTGGCAACTGTTCAATCTGTTTGCATGGAAAATCACGTCTCACCTTCTCATCAATTTTGTGCAGAAATCCCCTGGTGAAAACAATGTGCTTTCTAATGTTTTCCCCTTTGTTGTTGACCAAGGAAGGGTTGGTGATGCACCGATTGAAGATCACCGACCACATGTGGTCTTTGGGTTTCTGGCTTTGGGGCCCTTTGGAGCACCTCGACCCTTGGCCAACCAGAGCCGGCCTCGTGTCTGGCATATACCTCTTTTGCTAGTTTTTGGCGGTGTCCTCTTATACCGAGATGTGTGGGTTTTGTAGGGAAAGCGAATTGGATTGGTCGGATTTCTTGTTGACCGCAGTTTTTCACCACGAAGGATGTCTTTACCGATGGGGCCATGCCCTGGCAGGCCGCCGCCTGCGACCCCGAAGCAACCCATCGCTTCGTGGCGTCTTTCGAAGGTGCCGGGCCCTCCCAGCTCTTTCAGCCGCTGGCGCAATGGCTGGGCCTGCCAGGCCTCTTGGCCTTGACCTTCCTTTTTGCCACGGCCGTGCAGCAGGCGCGCTTCAGCACAGGTTCCCCGGACAATGCCGCAGCCCTCGCGGCGGACGTGGTGGGCCTCCACGGCCTGGCCACCTACTTCGAGAAGCGCGACGGGAGCGGAAGGGCGAGCAACGTCGTTGTGTACAAAGTGCTGGCAGAAAATCTGCCGCAGCTCTTTTTACAAACGGCCTTTTTAAGCGCCGCCTTCGCCCGTTTCGACGGGTGGGGGCGGCTCAAGATCATGGTGTCGCTGGGCTTGGGCCTGATCAGCGCCACGCTCAAACTATCTCAGATGGCCATGGCAATGATCTCGATCATGTGGCGAAGACCGGAGAGGCGAGGATCAGTCTTGCTCGGCCTTTTGGTCTTTGCACTGCCAGGATTCCTCATGGTGGCGTGGGTGGTGGCCCGCATCATCATGGCCCACAAATGCCCCAGTCACCAGTGGAACCTGGCCACTGGGTGTGTTTGAGAAGGCATCAAGTGATCTTCCGGAAGAAAGAGCCGCTCCGACGAACCGTTGATTGGGACATGAAGCAAAACCAAGTTGCTCACGCCCCACCTGAAGACAGAACTATCCAAAACCCATCAAAATGACCATGCTAATCTAATCAATAGGGTTTGACTTTGGGTGCCACCCTCCCAGTCCACACCATCCAAACCAACCCCTTCTCGAACACGCCACGCACCACGCGCCATCCACCACGCGCCACGGTTGAGCGCTCTCCGAGGCTCTTCGCGGGAGATTTGCAACGCTTGCCTTCTTCCGCTCGGATCCAACATCCCCCCACGTCGAGGCAGAGCTGCGCTTGCGCCCGGGCGGCATTGAAGTGGTGAAGTGGGCCATGGGCAGCCCAAATGAAAGCAGCTCTATGAGAGCGTTGTTTATGGGTGAAAGTGCTGGAATGACATTATTACCAAACAAACAAGTTGATATAGCACACCGCCGGTACTCAGATGGAAGTGAAAAAATGTTTCTGTTGCAAGACCGTTTCCTCTACACAAAGTGTTTTTTTTCCATTGCCACGCGTTGTTCTCTTCAGAGTCATGCGTGTCAGCAGGTAGAAGGTTTAAGTCGAGGAGCTTCAAGTGTGAAGTTCAATCTGTGCGGTTTTTTCGTTTGTAGGAGCTGCTTGTTTTGGTCGCCTCTAGAGTTCTCGAAGGGGGTCGGAGCATCGGTGGAGATGATTGCTACTCTGGGTTATTCGAAAGATTGGTAGAACAAGAGCCACTTAAGACGGCTGTTCTAGCCCTTTTTCATGTTGCCCTTGTGTCATTGTTCATTTGTACAAAACCGCAGGCAGAACTACCAAACCACATTCCACGGTGATTTCCGTTTGCTCGGCATGGACGCGGCTTTTCGCGCGGGGCTGCCTCCTTCGTTGCTCTTCACTCTACAGAGCCAATTGATCCCAAGGTTTGGTGGTTGCAACCGACAGAGCGAAACAGCTTCGACTTTGGCCGGTCGACGACAGCACGGAGACGTCCAATATCGGTTTCAGAAACGTTGGACATGTTTCGACCTCAAAAATCTGAGAGAGTTCAAAGCAGGTCCCAAGTCCCAACAAAACGGATACTATTTCCTCGTGAGTTGAAACATGTTGATTCACGACCAACCAGTCAAATGTCCTTCCTTTCTCGTTGTTTTATCTCACCTCCCAGCCACAAACTGACCAACGAATTGTTTGGATCCACTTCCTCATCCGTTATTTCACCTCCCAGCCACAGGCTAACTGACCGGATCCACTTCGCATCCGGAGCTTTGCAGCGGACGTCGCGTGACGCTGCCGCTGCGCCGCGGAGCCACGCGCGGACACGCGAAAGGTCTTAGCAAGTCTCCGCCATCGTCGACCAAGTCGACCGTTTTGAGGAGATGTCCGCCTTGAACGATCCCGGAGGCGATGAGGCCAACTGCCCGAGGACATCCTTTGAACCGGCTGAGGAAAAAGAGAGCGACGCCCCCAACACTCAGCGGGCGCGGTGTGCTGAAGCGCGTTCTGTGCGTTCCGTGCGTTCTGCGAACGTGCACGGTGTGCTGCATGATGTGGCAAAGACGGAGTTGGCTTCGTGGAAAGTGAACAACTGGCCAACTCCGACGAGATGCGTCGAGTTCCTTCCGGTTCGTTCCGTCGCACCTCGGTTCCACCGGCGAGGCGGCGCTGCGGACGTACGGCTGGGCCCTGGGGAAGACGCGGGTCTTTCTCAAGCAGGAGCGAGTCGAGAGCCGGAGCCGCGAGCTGAGGGGTTCGACAAACAGAAAGGAGTTTTCCAAGGGATTGACGACCTATGGTGCAAAATGAAGGGTCCCATTCTTCTACGCTCACCTTGGGATTCAGTTTGCAGGAGCCACAGCTGACCTGTCTGGAGTTTCTTTGCCTTTCTCCCTTGTAGCACTGACTAGCACCTTTTTCCTTGCACGATGTTTTTGCAGCAAAAACCCACGGTTTTGTCAAACGTGATTCCACAGATCGACATTGAATCTGACTCGTGTACCGTCGTTCGAAAAGCACCGATCCGAACTCGGGGTGCGACCACGTGTCGATGAACCTTTCGCGTCGACACGATCCTCTGATCAGATCGACCACGTGTGACCGGTGCCACAGGTGTTTGTTTCAATGTGTCTGCAACGAACAACGCAGAGGTCTAGCCATGTGTCCATGGTCCATGATCCCAAACAGCTTTTGAGATCCGCCAACAAGCAGTCAGATCAAATCCCAATCCATAGCCTTTGAGCCATGGTCAAAAAGATTTCAGCCTCACAGCCAAGTGGTGAAGTCCTGGTTCTGGAAGTCATATCAGAGATGACAAGCTGGGCGCTCAAGCACCAGATCAAGAAAAGAAAGCCTTAGGACGAGATCACTCGCAGCACTACAGTTGTAGAGATTATTGTGGGAGGCAACCAATTGCTAGCCAATGATGCAATGGTATTGGACGCTGGAATCGCTGAAGATACTGTTGTGAGTGTTGCCTTCAAACCAAACAAGGTGATATGCTCCAACAAAATTGCGATAGCCGGTCTTGGTGGCATCATTGACTCAGAACTTTTGCTGGTTGTCAAAATTCCCAATTGGGAATTTCGACAACCAGCAAAGTTCAGAGTCAACTAGTGAAAGTGCTTTCGAAGATTGCCACGCATTGGCCAAGTGGTGAAGTCATGGTTCTGGAAGTCATGTCAGAGATGAGGCTGGGCACTCAAGCACCAGATCAGTGACCCACAGGTTTTTTCGCATTAGGAAGAGTGCCTTTGAGAACTGCCGCTCTTTGCCGACATGGAACGAGGAACCACCCCGCGCGGTCAGGCGGCCGGGGTCAAGCGGCGCCGGGGTGGCGGAGGCGGCACTTCCGCCGGCGAAGTGAGCCACACAGGTCTGAGACAAGTGACGCATCTAGGTTTCGTGATGCCCGGTCTCCACCTGCCCCGTCTCCGTGCGGAGCAGGAGCCCTACGAAGCGCTGCGCCAGCACCGCGCCACGCTGCGCACGGCGGCCGCCACGCGGCTGCAGAGCATGGCACGCGGCCGGCGCCAGCGCCAGGCGGCGTTGCGGCGTCGTGTCCAGGGCGGGTCGCGGTTGGTTGGTCCAGAGTCCAGGACAGTCAGAAGTGCTGAGCTCGGAAGGTTGAAGGTTCTTTTGACAGTCTGGGACCGGCGGATGGTATCTTTGTGCTGCTCGTGGGTCTTTGCATCCCACCATCATTCCAAAAGAATTGGATGACTGCAAGCCTCAGCTACATGTAGCAACTTGCCGACTAGGTCACTGTCACTGAGTTTGTCGTCATTGGACAAGAACCACTTGTTTAGACTCCTGGGCACTCGCAGTGTGCGTCATGCGGAGCACATTGGTAGTGGATCAAGGGCATCATGCGTAATCGTCTAAACGTTCCAAGAGAGGTTGAGAGACCTGAACTAGGACCCTGTAGTGGTACATATGGGATGGGCTATAAGGCCGTTCAACCTCTCTTGGTCTAGTCTTCAGAGTGACGTTGGAATCTAAAGGGTTTGACATCCAAGGACTTGAAGAAGACGATTTGCCGAAGACCCTTCATTCACTGTACCGAGTCGGCATCGGCTTCGAGTCGGGCCCCTGGCCCGTGGCTTTGGGACCTGCAGCGCATGCACCACCCCAGCCACACAGTGACCACCAAAGCACCGCTTTGCCTTGCTGACACGTCGCCGTCGGTGCTTCACCAGGCGTTTCTGCTGATGTGCCGCGGCTTCTTACGACTGCAGGCGCGGCAGCGTGGCGTGCTGGCACGACAGCAGGTGCGCAGCTGGCGCCGCAACAAGGCGGCGGCAGCAGTTTCCATAGACTCCTTCGGTTGGAAGGGGAGGGAAGTCGCGGCTGGGCCATCCGGGAAAAAGACCGGCTGGGCATCCAATCAGTGATTATGACTGGCCAGAAGTCAAGAAAGTATGAGATCTCGCTCGGAGCTGAGAGTTCAGGGAGTTCAAAAGTGATGTTTTTTGTGTGTGGGGAATCCTAAGCTTCCTGAGACTTGGTGGCGAACCCTTGCATGGCTGTGGCCTGAGGTTCTTGCGGTTCTGTGGCCTGGGGAACTGAATAAGCTGTCGTCATCCCCCGTCGAACACCTGGAAGTGTTCCACTCTGCAGAGTGGTATTTTCTTTATGGAAACACGTCCCCATCGGGTCGACGAGCTTTGCACCCAACAGGGTTGCCGAGTGTAGAATCATCTTAAAACCAGACTCGGTTCCGAGCTTCAGTTTCTTTTTGGAAAGAACATGGCGTGTTGGTGAAAAAAGAATGAGGCAACCAACGAAACACCTTTCTCCTCTGTGGTGCGCTTTGGGCACCGTGTGTCGTTCTGACATGAACAAACCGCGGCAGGCGGCCACCCAGCTGGCGGCGCATCTCCGCACGTTTGGCGCCGTGGGTCGCTGGCGGCGCGTGCAGAGGGCCACCCTGCGGCTGCAGAGTTGGCAGAGAGGACACACGCAGAGAGCCCAGTATCAGGTGGACATCGCGGCCAGGGGAGTCCGGTGGAATCGCGGTTTTGGGCTCCATTGGAAGGGCCAGGGGAGTCCGGACGCGGTTTCAGGGGCATTTGTCCATGCCCAGATCTGTTGTTTTCTCCAACATGCTTCTGACTTTGCCAGTGACTCAACATAGGGAATCGATGTGGCAAAGTAGAGGCTTGCGGGAATCGAGCTGCGGCAGTTTCGTGACAACCGTGCACTGATTGAGGTTCATGTGAAAAGGGAGGGTAACGGGAGGCCCTTCGATCTGGAGGCGGTTTTCACGTGTTGATACGAGTTCAAAAAAGGTGTTACTAAAATGTTCCACTTGCCGACTTTTCAGTTTTGAAGCTCTTCTTAGGCTTCCATCTTTCGCACCTGTCTCACTCTCCACTCTCCTGGGCCTGTCTGACTGCCAAACCTTCTTCGCTCTCGCTGACTCCCACTAACCAAAACCCTGGTCCCTAAGTGGATGCTATGTTGGATACCCCCATTTTGAGGACAGCGATGCCGGAGTTCTATCATTAAAAGGGGATGGGAGGGCATGTGTGTGTGTGTGTTTTTTTTTTTTAAGGTGGAAGAGAGCATATATGATGTGATGTGGCTTGACGCTTCGTAGACATTTTTGGCAAGGCAGATGAATGCAGGACAAAGTAACGTAGCAAAGGATGGCCTCTACGCTTGTGAGGACATGGGGTGCAACACAAGTGGGCAGTATACTTTCGAGTGTATTTCGAAGGATAAAAGGCTTGCAAAGCATGTTCTGAACTCATGGTTGACAACCAGTGAAGTTCCAAAAGTAGCAGCCACCAACGGAAAAGACTTGCCTGGCAGGACTTGGAAGGATTACATGTCCCTTTACAAGGGCTGTTCACGTGAGCGTGACCTTCCGAGCAGGTTATGGTTATGCTCCGGTTTTCGGGGAGGTTTGCACCGACCAGCTGGTACCGATGGGTCTCGAATCTCTGGGGTAAACGCTGATCCGACCGGACGAACGGTGACCACTCCTAAACATTGTTTCAGGTCATCCAACCCTTGGCTTCCTGGCCCACCATGAATTTTATCGGCTGGTCATCCCGAATCAACTAAGGATTTTATACGACAAAAACCAGGTCAACCAGTTTTTTTCATGGTCTTGGAAGTCTAGGGCCAAGACACTTGAGGAACCGAGCTTGACGGAGTCCGCGCCGTCGCCAGGTGGAGGTCGCTCGTGTGCTGCGCCTGCAACGCTGGTGGCGCTCCACCAAGAAGCGGCGCCGCTTCGGGCAGCTGCAGCAGAGCGTCCGGAAGCTGCAGGCCGTGGCACGTGGCTGGCACGGCCGTGTCTTGGTGCACCACTCTCGGCAAGCGCGTGGAATCGGAGGAAGGGGGAGTTGGACGTATCCAACGATATGGCGCTGAAGGAAACATCCAAATAATCAGCGGTTTGATCAGTGGTCCAACTGAGTTCAAAGGTGGGAAAAGAGTTTGAGACAACTAGGTCACTGAACTGAGCAATTCCCGGTCAGTGAACTCAGCTCATGAAAGACTGGAAACTTGGTCATAGAAAAAAAGAAAAGGGCAAAATCAGGTTTTGACTGGCACCAGGTGGAGCTGTGTTACACTGGGACCGGGTTGAGTTGTTGCGATGTTGTTCAACCCTCAGAGAAGATGGACAGAACGACACACCTGTCATCACGAGAAGGATTCCTTGGTGGTGTCTCAGTAAACTTGTAGAACATCACTATCTTAGAGAAAGGCCACCCAACCATCACCCACTAAAACCCGGTTTACTAGGATATGCCCAAATTGTGCTCTAAGGTCCTTTGAACGTAGTCGAGACTGGCGATGTCAGTATACATGGTGTGCTGGATGGTCTACCTGGGAAACTTAACAATAATATAGCCATGGCCTCCAACCTAAATAGCAAAATTCACTAAACTCAAGGTCTTCCTACCCAACATAGCGAGTCGGGAAGTCGAAGGAGCATCGATATGCCCATGACCGACGCATCCCCAAGGCCGAGAGGCCACGGAGCGGCGCGTGCAGCGCTTCCGCTTGCGTCGAGCGGTCACCCGCGCCTTGGGGCGGTTTGGACGGTCGGTGTCGACGGTCCGTGCGACGGTCGGTGATGACACATTAACTAATGGCTTCTTGTTACTACTAGTAAGGCCAGGAGCCCCTAGTAGCTTCTTGCTCCTAGTAGTAAGGCACTTGTTACTAGTAGCGATGCACTTGTTCCTAGTAGCTTCTCTCCAAAGGTGATGACACCGGATTCGGATTCGAACCATGTTCGCTGTCTTAGGGGCTCGCATCGCTACGAACGGAGCGATCGGACGCTTCTTTCCGGGGCTCCTGGCGGTACTACGAACGGAGCAAGAAGCTACTAGTAACAAAGGTATACTACCTGGACTTGTACCATCCTGTCTGGGTGTCCGGAGATGAGGGGCAGTCCATTGGACAGACAGGATGGATCGCTTCGGTGGAGATGCTTCGGCACAGGATGTGTGTTTGGCTCCCCATAGGCCGCTTGTTGGTCTCACCAGTTTTGGGGCACATCTTGAACAAACAAAGGGTTCGGACATCACCGACATCACCTCTTTCTTTCCTCGGACTCAAGAGCAGTCTTCCTCGAAGCAAAGAACACTCCCGAACACAAGCTGGAATCACAGTGATTACCATGTGCCAGAGGTCGGCAATCTGCCTCACGAAGTCTGCACCTTGGACCGTCAGCGCAGATGTTCACCGACCACCGAAGCTCGCCACCACCTTGCCTCTCTCCCTCCCTTTGTTTTTCGCATCGACCCGTTGTTTTTCCCACTTCAGGCCTGGTCCGACTGCGGCGGCGGCATCAACGAGAGAAGGCCTTCCGTTGGAAGATGATGGCCCCTCGGAGTCAACGGGCTGAGCGCACGCGCGGGGCGGCCGATGTAGCGGCGGTCGGATGTGGGAGTGGCGGGTCGTGCGGGCCGTGGGTCGTGCCGTGGTGGTGTGTTTTTTGTGTGTTTTGTGTTCTCCTTCTTTTTGTGGGGTGGTGGGATGAGGTGGTGGACAAAGTGGGTGAAAGAACAAAAAAGTACCCAAGATGGAAAGGAGAATAGGTCAACAAATGGGTCTTGCAGCTCAACCTCCAAATGAATGTTGATGTTTGTGAAGCAGAACCCGGGCACCGAATGGATGAATGGATGACTGGAACCTGGTCAGTCACGAATGGACCGCCGCCCAAACCGTTCCGGGTTGGACTGGTGGAACCACTGCCTCCCCGAACTCTGGGACTGCATGGACTCTGCATGGGCAGAGCTTCCCCGAACTCCACATGGACTCTGCAGTGCTGCCATCACACCAATGGACTGGGTGCTGCCACACCTGTTCCCGGACCTCCCGTTGGGACCGGATCCGAAGAGATGGGGGAGCCGGTGCCGGTCCTGCGCCGGTCCTGCGCCTCGCGGTGATCCCAGGAGATGTATCGAAGAGTGCCCGATGCACCGACCGCGAAGAGCAAAGATGAAGCCTGGCGGCGGAGGGATTGGAGGGATGGAGAGAATGATGTGGGTCAACTCATTTCCTTTCTTTGTGGGTCAGCTCTCATCCAAGTCATGTTCTGTTCTTCTCCAGCGTGCCCGAACCAAAGGTACCTTGACATGGTGATGCATTGTGCCCAGGTTGACTGGGAAAGCTGAGAACTCCGTTCAAGAAACTTCCGTTGCCACAGACACTTTTGATATGCTTGGCAACCCCTTCCAATGATGTTAAGAAGTTAATTCAAAGAATTCCTGCGTCAATGAGAGTTCTATGGATTAGATATGATTAGATCTTGTAACTTTCCTCTTTGTACGAAAGACAACTCCTGCATTTGTTTGTATTCAAGTGTGCCTTGCCCTCGGCTCACTCTTTCGAAGGGCTAATCAATCATGGTGCCCCCGTGCGGGTCAAGTGCCGAGGGCAGCTGCGACATGGTGCAGCTCCTCACCCCAAGTCTTTTGCGAATTCAAACGGTTTCTTCGTTGGGAGCCAAACGTCTCATCGTTCTGCCAAACCGTCTCTTCGCTTCGCGCGCGTGCCTTCGCGCTTTCCAAGGATCTCATCAAAGAGGTCCTCTTCTTGCGGCAGCCGGGGCACCCAAAAGCTCCGCAGGAGTGAAATCGCTCGGGGCGGTCTCCGCGGTCTCGCCGAAGCTGCAGCCATCCGAAGGTCCAAAAAAGGTTCGAAAAGAACAAACCAGGACCCCCCCGCTGTTTGGGGCTTCTATTGATAGCCCCCTTAGATGTTAAGGGGTGTCCATTGACCACCGCCTGTGGTTCCTGGAACAACGCGTTTTTGTATGTTTTCGTGTCTCTTTTCCCCCCAAGCCCCTTGCCCATGTGGGACAGTCCCAGTGCCAGTGCACGGAAGAACTACCAGCGGCCCGGCTTCGTAGTGTTTTTGTGCCTTTCCAGAATCTTTGAGTGGGTTTCACTTTGTGCTGGCTCACAACTACTCTGCCAACATGCACAAAAGACATGTGCCAGTGCATAAATCGGTGGCGGTGAAATACGTGGACTAAGTCTGCCGTGAAATCAGACGGGATGGGCTGTGTCGTTCATGGGCAGCGATGGCAGCAGTGAAAGGCAATGCGTCATCTTTCAGATGGCAACGCCTAAGCCATGAAACACGTGTTACACGGTGACACAGATGGTGAAATAGACCGCAACGTACATCGGTGAAATAGACCGGCAGGAAAATAGACATCGGTGGGGTAAGAAATTTGGCGGTGAAATGTGGACATGGCCGCGGCGCTGTGGATAGTGACGAGTCGGTGGTGAAATGGGAAGGTGGAAGGTGAAGTAGGTGGATGCTACTAGGAACAAGAAGCTACTACAAACTCCTGGCATCGCTACGAACGGAGCGATCGGACGCTACTTTCCGGGGCTCCTGGCCTTACGACCAGGAAACAAGAGGACGCTACTAGTACTTGATTAAGTAGAAGGTGTAGGTGGATGCAGAACGGTCGTAGCTGTCCTTCTCAAACTCACAAATTGCCCTCTGACACCAGTGGACCGAACTCCCAGCCATTGGTTCGACGAACGGTCCTTAGTGGTTCCAGGGTTGGTGTTCTTTCCGCACCGGACAGTTTCTCTTTATCAAAGAGGGCCTTCGCCGTTTTTCTTTATCCAGGGTGAGTTTCCGCCCTTTTTGGCCCACGCGTTTGGTCCGCCGGGTCTTCGACCTGTCGCGGTTCCAAGTTCCGCCCTCCGACGAACACAGGCTTTGCGAAGAACGCGACACGGAGATCCAAGACCTCCAGGAGCGTCCACCGGCGGTTGCGGCGGTAAGCGGTAGAGTTGCAGCCTAAAGAACGGAGGACACTGCGGGACAACCAACCAGTTCTTCCAATAACATCCGATAATGAAACACGATCTGCCCCAAATTGGAAGTGTCCATGAAAACGGAGCATTGAGGATCATTCTCGTTGGCCATAAGGTAAATCGACAAGATCCGAAAACATGGCCAAAAGAACTTCTTTGGTTGCCATTGTTGGCTTTAAGGCCATGTTGATTGCAGGTGTTGAAAAGTCTTCCCAGCCCCAAAGTCTTAGAATCCCAAAAAGCCTCCGGTGCTCACCGAAGACCAATCTCGGGTGCGGAAAAATGCCGTCCTTCTTTCCTTCTGTACGCAGTCAAATCAAGTTCCTGACGTTCAGAACTGAAGGGAGTTCTTCTTCTCTCAGCAGGGCCTTTTGCAATTGTGTAGTTCTCTCTCTCTCTCTCTCGCTCTCTCTCTCTCTCTGTCTCTCTGTCTCTCTGTCTCTGTCTCTCTCTCTCTCTCTCTTTCTTTTTCTGACTGCACCTGGAAACCGTCGGGGTCAAGATTTCGCCCTGCCCATTGGAAATCAAGCCATGGCTTTGTGATTTCCACCACAGACGTGTCGTTATCGGGCCTGCACTTGTCCAATGCGATTCGTTGGGGCCAAGAACACGCAGCGTGGTGTTCAAACCAAAGACCGAACTCCACCAGTGCAATTGGGGGGTTTGCCTCCCCGAATTGCTTTGCAACTCGGAACCACTTCCCGAACAGTTCAGACCCTCCTCACTGTTGAGCGACCCTTTAGTCGAGAACCGCCAGGAGCGCAACGACACCTGGCGCCAGCAGATCGAGTACTTGAGGCGGAGACCGACGAACGCTGCGGTTTGGATCGGAGACCGGTTTGGTGCGGCTGCGGTGAGGTTGTTTGGATGATTTTTCACAAAAAAAACATCACATGGTCTGTAAAACAGATATCAAACAAAACATTGAACTTTGATTTAAAAAGACATGCCAAGACATTAGACATCACTCGTTTTGACATCCAAAGACCAAGACATCAGGTGGAAAAAAACCCTCCCTTCGCTCAGCTGGCGCGGTCAGCAGACGCTCGGAGGCATCGCATCTTCTGGCGTTTGCGGGATTGCCTCCGGCGCCCATGAACCGTCGGGGCCAGACTGACGTCAGTGGAGAGGATGTAGCGAAGATGTCAGACGTAGCAGTCGCATTGAAACCAGAAGCGAACGGTTCGGGTGTGTGTTCTCCGACCATTTTTGGGGCCCATGCTGCGTAAAAAGCAGGCAGGGGGGCACCTCTTGGCGGGCAAGCCCTTCATCTTGAAGCCAAGATCTTAGGACGATGGTGATATGTTCGGTGCAGATCTGTACAAGATCCTTTTGTCCCTCAAAGGTATGATCGATCACCCCGATGCCAAGACAGAATTGTTTCAAAGCACCCAAATTCTTCAAAACAAACATGGGGGTCGAACAAAGACCGGGTTATGGAAAATAGACTCTCTTTGGATCTCTTTGGAACCATGTAACTTGTAGTGTTTCAGAGAATCAACAACGGCTTCATGAGATCACGAAATGGTGGAGTTTGTTTTCTCACCACAACTGCTAGGTCCGTAGGTCCGTGATGCAAACTGGAGGGTTCCTGTGGTCCACGAATGGTGTGACACAAAGGAAACCCTCGTCCCGACCGGTCCGCCGGAGCTGCTCGTTGATTCCATCCCCAAAAATGCGCCAATTGTTCGCGAGACGTAGAGAAGCAAAGAACCTCTCGTGGCGTCCGGCGCTTCTGAGACCGCACCGCTCCACGTTTCAATCCCGGTCGACGTCGTCGTCGATTCGAAAAATGCGGGTCGTTCCTGGAAGTTCTTGTCATCCGGTGGACGTGAAAAAAGGGCGGCGAAACGGCGCATCGGTTGGATCCGATGAGCGGAGTTGAGACTTTCGGATTTTGAGGTCAGACATGGTCGAATAGGACTCTCACAGTCACAGCATAAGGGTGTTTGGTGCGGAATTCTCCAAAGAAGGGGTGCTTTTGGGGGATGAAAAGACGACCACAATGGTCATCCCCGAAAAATCCGTTTCCAACCCAGCACGTGCACGTCGCCCAGAGCCAGGACCGTCAAAGTGTTCTTTGTCCTTGTGACAATGAAAGAAACAGGGATATCCTCTGAAACAGCAGGGATATCCTTTGTCCCTGGTGTTTCAAACAGTTGATCTTCTTTATGTTCGAAATGAAAAAAATGAAAGAAACACCCCACACCCCAGAGACATCCTTTGGATGACCAGGGATGTGCTGTGATATAAGACGTATACTTACAGACACGTCCGACTGGCCAAGTCGAAGAGCCACGCATGTTGGGCGCCTTTTTGCAAGAAAGCTGCACTGCGCATGGGTCGTTTCTGAAAGGATCCATCAGTGGGTGGCTCCTCCCGAAGAACAAGGAATTCCCGGAGCTGTTCCGAATGAATGCGCCATATGAGAGAGGGCAGGTGTGAAGGGCCCCCCCGCCGTTGCCCCCTTTCGACCCACCGGGTGAGACCACGTGGCGGTGCCGCCGGTGCCAGGCTTGCGGACTGGGGTCAGATGTCTCAGGCGGAGTGGGATGTAGCTTGGGTCAGGAATGGTGGATGGACAGGCTGCATTAGTCTGGGACTGGAATAGTGGTTCCTTTCAAGTTTCATAGATGCTGTTGGTCGAAATCCTGGTCTTTCAGAAGATTCCTGGCAATGCAACGAAGTCCATAGGCAAAAACAATGGTCTGTAGGTGACCCAAGAGGGAATTCCCTTTGCTTCGGTGGTGCCAAATATCGTCTATATTCGACTTCGGGGCAAATGAAATGGGCCTTCTCATTCTGCTTTATTTTTCGTTTGCTAGTAGGAACAAGTGCCTCGCTAGTAGTAACAAGTGCCTTACTAGTAGTAACAAGAAGCCATTAGAAACAAGAATTAGACTTTAATTTGGCACAGCATCTTTTGTCCAAAGTTGCAGACTCTTTTCGGCCGCCAGTTTCGCTCACGTGACCCATGTCCCATCATCCCCATGAGCATTATATGGTCCACTTCGGGACGCCTTCGTTTGTTTTCTACAAGGGGGGTGTCCTGGAACGATGGAAAGATAGGTCGTCACCTAACAAGCCAAGAAAAGGCAAAGAAGTGGAAACACTGAAAGGCTCCAGTGCTGTGACATTTGCGGATCTCCAGGGTGCCAGTTGAACCTACACCTGACACCTACCACCTTCCACCAGCACATCATCAACCCGGAACCTGGAACCGACCCAACACCACGGCCACCACAGCACCGCCCCCGGTTGCCGCGCCAGACCTTTGGGACTTCCCGGACGCCTGGCATCCACGCATCGCTTTGGCTCGGGCGGCCTACGCCACCGAGGACGTGGCGTCAACGGTGGGGTCAACGGTGGGACGGAGAGAAGCCGCTTTGGCCCACCGGTCTATACGCTTTCGGCACCCGGCCAACCACGGCACGCTTGGTTTCCACGGACGTGTTGACGCCTGACGCAGTCCGAGCGGCCGAGCGGAGGAGCTGGTGCTGATGGATGATCCCTTCGTGAGTTTCAGCAAGGATGAGGTGGACCACTTCTTGCAGGACGGTCGACGTGGTCGACGTGACGGACGGGCTGGGACGGTGCCGTTTTCAGCGCTGGAATGCCTGCAGGATGGGATTCAAGAGGTCAAAGCTGTCGCATAGGTTCCGTTTTTTGGGGGGAACCGTGTTGTTTGAATGTACGAAAGAATGACATGAGTGCGAAATACGCACAAAAGGCTACAGTCAACACACAGCTTACGGATATTCTCTTGTCCGGACTTGGTGAATGGTTTGAGGTTCATGCTTGCGTCTCCGGAAATGTTGAGTTGCACTACTCTTGGCACACCAGAGATCCACAGTCATACCATCCTTCAAAAGAAACAAGATGGCTATCCTGATCAGTGGCAAATCCTTCCCACATCTGGCTATCTCCATGCCTGGAAGATCGGGCCCTGGGTGACGCAAAGTTCTTGGTGACGAAGTTGAAGGCCCTTCTTCGCAGCGACACGAAACACGAACACGACAATGACCAAACAGAATCTTTATCAAAGCAACAACCCTACCAGCACCCTCACTGCCAGGTCTCCGAACTGGAGGGTTGGGCCCCAAGAGGTTTCTATACGAAGGTTGTAGGGAAATGTAGTCGCACTAGCCCTGGCAAGAGTTTCTTTAAGAGATTCCCTGCCCCTGAGTGTACGTAGACCTGTCGTTATAGGGTTTGCTCCATCCCGACCAATTGCCAGAGTTTCGATGTGCTTTTGCTAGTTAAACCGGCTTCCATCATTCATCCACTCTTCACGAGTTTTTCACCGTCCTCTGCTTGAGCTTGCTCAAAAAGAACCCGAAACCGACCCGCCTTCGACGTAGGTCTTCGAGGAGTCGCCGCTCTTCGCGCACCGCTCCTGCGTCGTGACCGTGGGGAGCGCGGCGCCGTTGCCGCGGCCGGCGCCAGGCCGCGGTCACACGTTCTGTTGGGGAGTTCGGGGAGGGACAGAAACGGGGACAGAATGGGATAGAAGGAAGGAGGTGAATGCTTTCGCAAAGTGTTGCCGGAAACCGTTTCAGACTCCATGGCGTTGACTCACGAGAGGTTGGTCCAGTGCACTCCAGACTCCATGACCGAAAATGGAACGCATGACCAAAAGCTAGGGGTCCCATGGTTCCATTTTTATACCCGAAGCAAATGCAACTTGCAATCCTTCAAAGAGTTGGATGACTCAGCGAAGAAAGGGATCGGCTATTGGGATTCCTGAAAGACCTTGTGGAGAGTGGGTTTGCTCGAACCTCCCCACTCCAAGAAAGGCCACCAAAGAGCCACATGTCAGGGACGGTCCAAGTTTCCTGTCGGGACATGAGAGTGAAGCAAGAACACATAGAACATGTCCCAGAAGAGGTCACCTCATTTTCATCATATGCTCCCTTTTTTCTTGACATGGTTCGGCCATCTTCGTCGTGCCGAATTGGAAGACCCTGGTGCTCTCGGACCGCTCTCGGACACGGCGACGCCGGCGACGGTGGTGTGACGCTCCGACCGCAGGGCGTCGGTTTTGGCTCTTGGAAGGTGGCACCATGCAGGCGACGCGGGCGTCGCCGAGGTTTCGGGTTCACTGGGCGGGTGACAAGGGATCCCCCAGATTCCCCATGTTGCAGGTCGAACTGCAAAAGCCGTCACCAGGCCGTCCAGGTAGTTGACTAAGCCTGTAGATCTAAGTACTTGGATATATATGTTGTTCTGCATTTGGACAATCGCACACCGACACGGAAAAACAAAAAAGGGAAGCCTAGCGGCCAGGTCCAAGTAGCAAAGCACTTGAAACCCATTTTAACCCAAGCGTAAGGAAAGGACTTGTTCACTCAGAAATCCTGCCAATGTCACTTGTCGAAACCATGAGGATCGCTGAGCCGATCGATCGATCGCTGTTTGTCCGGTCATTGAATCAGACGCTGCTTCTCCGGCAGACCTGAGCCGACGGCACTTCTCTTTTTCTTTGGCCCTCTTTCAAGTCGTGCCCTCCTCTTCAGGAGGTGTCAGAGCCGCCCGATTTCCTGAACAACGAGGCAGCGGTTGCCGGAGAAGATGCAGTGAGGAATCCCTTTGTTTTTCTTCTGTTTTTGGATGTTTTTAGCGGGTTCTGTGGGAACTAGTTTTGACAATCCCTCGTGTTTGTTTGTGCCTACAACGCGAAGACCACGCATGTAAAGCGACTTGGTTTTGAGCATGAGCTGTGCTAGAGGGTGGCGTGGTTGTGTTTTGCGCTGCTCGGACTGCAACCAGAATGTACTGTAGCGTGACGGGTTTTTTGTTCTTCTGCATCATATGATTATGATTCATTTGTTCATGAGTGTTGTTTATGCTGGCAGTGGGCTTTGTTGTGCATCGTTAACTCATCGAACATGTGCTTCGTGTGAACCCTCTTACTTTGGGTACGACTGGAGTAGCACCGGAGCCGGTGTGATGTGAAACGGATCAAACGGCTTCTGTGAGTTTCTTGGCGCAACCAAAGAAGGACTCCAATGAAGAGTCGCAAGGAAACGATGGCGCCACCAAAAGCCAACCAGGGATGAACATAAACCATGGAGTACGTGTCCATAACCCTTGGCAGGAACGTTTCCGGAGTTGACCGTGGAGGGCATCTCCTTTCACAAGCCGTGACTTATATAAGTGGATCATATCAACAATCACATGCACCAAAAAGATGCTCGATAGGGAATGAAAGGATGAATGACCTTGGCGGAAGCGCTCAAGGACGTCACAAAGAATACTGACATTCGTGAGCGGTACTTGAGTACACCGTGATCGGTCTCATCGACCACACGGGCACATTCGAGAGACCGCTCCTGGGGTTTTGGTGCAAAGGGTGATCGTCACCCACCATTAATGAAGTCCACACAGTTTGGAAACCCCAACAACACAAAAATCCAAAGTGTCTTGTCTCTCCAAGCCCTCTTTCCGTTTCATGGGTTTCTGTCCACCTCCAAAACCAGAACCCCTCGGTCGCTTCGCGTCTTCGCTTCGCCTTCGGTCGCTCGAACCGCTGCGCGCGAGGCCTTTCGCCCGCAGCGCGCGCTTCACACCGCACCGGAGCCGACGAGCCTCGTCTGTGGTGGGCCGCGTCCTTGGAGCGTTGGCCGTGGGGGAGTCCGAAGCCATGCAGTGCCGGTTTTCACTCGGCGGGTGATGTGCACCGAGACACTGCACAGAGACACTGTACCTTGATTGAGATCATTATGAAGCCTTTTCAGACAGCCGCGACGTGGATCCTGTCTAGCAACAGAAACCATTCGAGCAACCGAAAAAAATCCATCCCATTGCTGAAAAAAAAATTGTCCGTTGGTGCTTTTCCCCCGTCATCGGATGGCCAATCCATCAACCAATGGACTGGTAGAAAGAGCGCGAATTGTGAACCGGAATCCCATTGAGCATGAGGGAACCCGATCATGGGAGCCTGTGATTCCTATCGATTGTGGGACCACAACAGTTGGAACGTCTCAAAAAGGAAAGTTTGTTACATATACATGCATGTACTGTGCCGTTTTCAATCATCTGGTGGCCACCGGCTCATGTTCGGCTGAGGAAGTCGTCGCTTCAGTCGGAGAGAGCAGGCTCCATTTGGGGCAATGCCTTGCGCTTCTTATCGTTGGCTCCGGGTGACTCGTCAAGGGAAGCCGCGGATTTGCTTAGGAGGGGAGTGGAGGTTGTGAGCTGCAAAACAGGAAAACCCTTCATTTTTTAGGGGGTTCAGCTTGACGAACAGTTTTGCAAAAAAAAAGATTTGGTATGTCCTGGTCTTCAACTTGTTCGCTGCAGCTTTCCTTGGAGGACGATTGGTTTTCTGCATGGTTTAGGTCTCGTTCATTGTCCATGACGACACCGGCTGACAAAGTGTCCCAACACTAACCTTGTGGTCCAAGAACACGGTTACGGATGGCATGCTGTGCAAACGGAGCCAACACCATGTCACCGTGTGGGAAGCGCAGCAATTGACGTCTAAACATGACGCTTGGAGCCAGACGGCCAGATGTTCGGAAGCCAATTCGCTGGTTCAGCAACATCAAGCTAAATTCAGGGATATTCTCTTCCAGAAAGGATTCCGTTTTTGAGAAGACTGCCTTCTCGAGGCCATTCCTTCCTGTGGCTCTTGGTGCTCTTCAGCGACCAACTCTTGCAGTGACCCAGCGAATCGTCACCCGAATCGTCACGGCTCCGTTTTGGCACCTCAACGGTCGGATGCCAAGAGGTCGTTTCTCAACGGGGGAAGCCACGGTGTTTCAGAGGTTCCAACCTGAGTTTGAACAGCAACGGTTCCTCTGACATGTCGACGAAAGAAATCCCCAATTTGGACTCCAATTTGGTACATCTCTTTCCCGTTTCTCCGATGTGGAAGGCATATCTGTTTCCCTCAACAAGTTTCCAGGCGTTTCCAGGCGTTCTCCATCTCCGGTCTTCCGCTCTTCCGCGGGTTGCGACTCGTCTCGTCTCGAGGATTGCCGTGGACTGGTGGATCCTCACGACCGCGGTGATGGGACCCGTCTCAGCGCCTGGGACGGAACGCGGAGGAGGTGAGGAGATGAGGTGATGAGGTGATTGTGCTTGTTTGTGTTTGTGTCCTTTTTGTGGGGGGGTGGGAGGCCACACTCGGCCAGATGCTCTTCAGAAACTTGGTTTGTGGGCCTGGAAACTCCTCTTGAAGGGGATGTTTGTGGGGCCACACGGGGGTTCAGGTTCATCTTTTGAACGGGTAGTTGCTTCTCAACAAGGCAGAAACAATAGGTGCTTGAACACCACTGGCTTCGGGAGCGTTGATACACGGTTCATCTATTGGATCTTGAGCTCACCCAGCTCACCCAGCTGACCTTTGGATCGATGTCGTTCAGCCTCAGGACACTTGGCTCACCGAACAGGTGTGGCTCTTCATTGCAGTGGGAGTGGCCATGGCAACTCGGATGTGGCCGAAAGCATCGGTTCCGTTTCAGAGCCTCGTCTCGGGCCTGGACTCGTCCCCTGCTTCGTCCCCGGGACAGCGTGTCTACAGCGTAGACCGGGTAGATGGACCTTGCCGTAGTACGGGAAGACGTTGCATGGTGAAGGTGAAGATGGGTCAACCGGTGAAGATGGGTGAAGCCGCCCCGGCACCGCCCAGGCCGAGAATCAGGAGTGGTCGGGTTGAATACATCGAAGAAGTCTATCCTGGATGGGTTTTGGTGTAGTAATGAGGAGCGTTTTTTCGTTAAAATGTTGTCTGTCGGCTTGTATGGAACATCTTCTGCCAAATGTTTTTGTCACCAACATAATTCTGCTGAAATGTTGCTTGGCAACCCATGGGCGAACGGCTTTATAGGTTGGGGATCTACTGAGATAGACAGACCACTGGTACAGTTAGCACAAAGGCTTTTTTTCGGCCATTTGGTCAGCAAAAGTGTAGTTCTTGTGGTGGCCCATCAGCCAGCGACCATGTAGACTTGGTGGCCAACCTTCGCTGGAGTCCGTCGACGGTCGGCTCGCTCCCCGTGAGGTCCACCTCCTCTTGAAGCTTTCGGTGGCGCAGCTGGGCGCGCGCTGCTACGTGGCCTGCTGCCTTGCGCAGACGAAGTCGCACGAGTCGCGCAGTGAGGTGCGTTCGGCAGAGTGGAGGGGGGGACCCGGTGCGAAGTATAAGGGAAAAAGAAAACTGTATCAGGCACTGGATGAAGTGAGGTTTCAGCTGATAGTTTTGAGGGAGATCCACGTGAATGTGAGAGGGGGCAGGTCTTGACACCAGAGGTTCAGTCCGGTTTGGTGGAATGCTTTGAGGTTCTTACGATGTTTTTGAAAATTCAGATGAAGCAGTTCCCCCCATTCCATTCACACTTCATGAGGGCCTGATATCAACAAAAGCCTGGCACTAGGAGGCTCCATACCAATCCACCCCAATACCTTCCACTTCCTGAACCTAGGTATCTTAGCATCATAGCATCACTTCACCACCCTTCTCAGCAGAATTGCCAGGAGCGGGCCATGGACCTGCACTTCCCTGGGCAGCTTTGGGGGCTTTTGGCCGGTTTCTGCCGCTTGGTGTCCACGTCAGTGAAGGTGAGAACGTCCGAAAGCACGAGGGGGGATACAACTCGAGCAGTTGGTTTTTCTATGCATTTGGGAAGAGAAATTCTTTCCACGCACACTTGCCTTGCTTGAGATGTTTGATGCTGTTGGAAACAACCGGTTTCCCACCATGCAGGTCTTGCTTGTTTTGGGTGAAGCCTCAATAATTCTTCATACAGTATGTCTTTGTGTCTTTATGTCTTGCATTGCTATCCAGGGCCCAGGGCTTGGCCTACTTTGTTGGAAAGCACCATTCATGGCAAAGTCGTCAATGGCACTTTCAAGGCTTCCGACGCGTCCCAAACTCCTTCCAACTCTCCGGAAACGAACATCTGGATCCTCAACTTTAAACCATCGCAATCCCCATCGCCATCATCCCACTTCTTTTGTCCATGCTCCATGGTCATTTCCTCATTTCCAGGTACTTTTCTGGGCTTCTTGAGCCTCAGCCACCTCCGTTTGGGCCTTTGGGCCTTGGCGCTGCTGCCCTTATACCTCTCCCGGGCGCTCACCGCCACGTCCTCGCACCGAGCGCGCCGGCTCGGCGCCGGTCCGGGCGCCGCGCTGGAGCCGCTGGCGTTGGGGGCGGCGGCTGGGCTACTGGCGGGTGAGGTGGGGAAAGCGGGACTTCGGTGGAGAGAGGATAGAGAAGTTGGGACCGGGTGAGGTGGGAGGAAGGTGGGAAGAATGGAGGATGCTTCCATCACAGGATGTGTTTTGTGGTCGATCTGATCGGATGTGTTCCTTTGTGAAAGAAGTGAACATGTTGTTGAAAAAGGATTCACAGGGGATCCAAAACCCTTGCACTGGAGGGGTTCGAAACTTGATGATGCTGCAATCTGCTTCACAGCTTTCAAAAGAGAGTGCAAAAAAACAAATACACTGTACACGGTATCACATGGTATCATGTTCTTTACTGTACACGGTACAGTTGCCCTGAGACTTGTTTGGCCAAGCATCCCCAAGAGAGGTGAAGCTGCCTCAAAATCTCCTTTGGTCCCCTCAGAGTCGAGCAGTTTTCAGGATTTTTGGCAACTGTGCCAATAAGAAATCATGGTGTTTGGCTGTTGGAAGAACCTTCTGCATCGAAAGCAGCTGGAAACGCTCCGAAGCGTGGGGCACCTTTCGGATCCCACGTTGGGCAGGAGAAGCAGCTGGAAACTTGTGAGGAGAAGGGGTATCCGTTGGCATTGGATGGCCCACCCAACCCCCCAGAATCTCTAGCAGAACGCCTCCAAAAGTGTCGGCAACAACAAAAGTCCTCAAAGACACGGTTCTGGCAGTGTGAACCTGGCAGTGTGGCAAGAGTGTGGCATGTTGAACCGTTTGTCCTGGGTATTGTTTGGTGGTGTATGGGCTTCTATGTATGGATGTTCTTGTGATTCAAGACCACCACTGGAAACGAACCGCAAAGGGGGTGATTTAAGAATGCTGACACTCATGGGTGCAGGGGGGTAACATCTCACTTCCGCCTGGCTGAAAACTTGGCACTGCTTGACGAAAGGAAAATCCGGCAAGTGGCTGTTAACCCAAGTAGACTCAACAATGCATGAGAAGAGACCAATCCAAAAGCGAGGATATGAGAAAAAAATATCCCATGACTTGTGAACCTGATTGGGTAGACATTGAAACCAAGAAAACTGAAATCGTGGCCACTCTGAGTGGATGGACGACTAAGGGGACAGCACAACCCCTTCGCAACACCTCGAGAACGCATCCCTTCGGTGGCACCGACCCCCGTTTGGTCACTGAATTGAATGGAATCCCCTGGTTGGCGTCCCCGGGTTGAGGAAAGGCTGAACCAAGAATCCCCTGTTTGTATTCCCCAGCGCAACCAACAAGTCTTAGCAACAGCTGTGGTGAAGCTCTGATGTAGGAGAAGATCTTGTCATCCTTGCTGCTGGAGCGAGAGAGCAGGCCTGTTCAAACGAAAGTGCAAAACCACTGGGAGGCGAGCGCCCTTATCCTCGCCGGACGGGAGGATAGCGGCGGCTTTTGACCGCAACCGGAGACCGGAGATGGAGTGAGCATGGCACTGCGACACCGCCCCAAATACGAAGATTGCAAAGGAGCGACCGATCTAAAGCCGTTCAAGCCTGAGGTTGGTGATGTCTTCTAATTTGTCCGAAACCACTTTAGGGGGGTCAAATCGATCGATTCAAGAGAACATCACTTCCATACACACGAATCGATCGACCTCTTTCACACTCCCTCTCCCTCATTCATCACATTCTCTGCAATCCACACAACCAAGGCCCGGCCCCATTTTCCATGTGACCGACGACCGTGTGAGATCGGACTCAATCGCCCGATCTGCCAGGAACCGTCCGCCCGACGTTCCTCAGCCGACCAAGTTGAACTCAACGGAGGAAATGCCGTTTCAGCTGTCAGTCGCCAAGAAGAGGAAAGCCTCCTGATCCTTCCTTTACCCCAATTCTTGGAGCAAAAACACCCATCTATGGTATCAGAGGATCATCCATTCCATCGCACGAGCCAGGCCACAGCTCGTACAGCTCGGGGATTGCCTCAGCGCTTTGCCCGGGCACTTGGAGGTGTCGAGACCAGTGCACTGAGCCACCAGATGAAACATGGACTTATATGATACACGGGGTACCCGGTAGGGTTTGGATCAGAGCAACCCTTGCAGAAACGAGGCGGCCATCCGGCGTATGGCTCCACGGGTGTTTTCCAAGCAAGCGAATGGCGTGCTGCAAACGGGGCACGTCGCAAAGCGTGTGGCAACGGATGAAGGATAAACTCCTCGGCAGTGACAGCGGCTCATGAAGTTTTCGTCCTGAAGGCCATGGAAAGAGAAGAGAGAGACACTGTAACAGACATGGATTTACTTGCTCAGACAGCTGATCGTTGGCGTGAAACCAAAGTGTCTTGCAAAGAGATTCGCGTAAAGTGGCAGAGACGTTTCTCCCAGGAAAACTGGAGGCTCAATGATTCGACTTCAAAATGCATGTAGCCAAGGCCACGGCGACGTCCTCTTCCTTGCACAGAAAGCACAAAGCTCATGGCTCGACTTGAATCCCATTTGGTGCAAAAGATCCGATGCCCCTCGAGGCCCTTTCTTGGTCCGACTTCAAAAGGTGGGTCCCTTCGATTCGACACAAAGACCCAAATGGAAGGCACACTGAAAGGAAGAAATCGTGGCTTTTTCACATGGATCTACCTATGATCATGGACCTCACCCTTTTCAGCTCAGTGGCGTTTGGCCATGAGAGTCACACGGATGCATTCAACCTGCGGCTGTGGAGCAGTCAACAAGACTGAACAGTTGCTTGTTGCTTCCGCTGGTAGCGGGATTGCAGAGCTTTCGCCAAACAAATTCCCAAGCATGCTGCATGTTACTGCATGTTTGCTTGATTTGTTGTTCTCCGATTCTACGAAACGGTGGATTTTCCCGAATGCCTAGCGAAGGGTTCTCGTTTGGGGTAGACTCTTGTTCGCGACTTGTGGTCGTTTGCAACCGTTCGCAACCGTTCGGAGGAGGGCGCTATGGCGCTCACATTCGGAAAAGCTTTAGGGATTTAGATGGAAGCATGATGTGGAGATTTGTGGGAAATAGCGAGTTCACTGCACAGGCGCGGCGTTTTGTGAGATCTGCAGCTTTCTTCGCAGTCACATTGGAATTGGGTTTTGGAGGGCTGTGTTTTTGGTGTGTTGGATGTGGCTGCGACATTGGGATTTTGCGTTTGAGGCTGCTTCCAAGCTGTGTTTTCGTGGATGGGAGTGTACTCAGAACAGTTCAAAACTATTCCAAACGTGTGGTGTGGTGCAAACTTTGCGGAAGACATGAGCATGATAGAACATGTGAATACATGTGATATCCTCACTTTTCGTGACAGGCGCAGAAAAATCGTGAGGTGGCGATGCTTGGTGGAGGTGAACGTTGCTGTGAATTTGGGATTGGTGTGTCAGTGGCTGCAGGGCTGGGGTTGCAAAACTGCGTGGCAGGGCTGTGGAATGCGTTGTCTCTGACAGGTTCCTGCTTCACGTTTGAAGGAAATCTTGTACGAAACACTCATTTTGGAGACTTTGATGCGTGACTTTTGGAGGGGTCTCGTATCAAGGACCTCAGGACTACACTTTTGCAGTGCTGGAGGGTCAACTTCACGGGAGCGTGCAAGGTCGACCATCTGGTAGGTCCAGATCTGGAAGACGCCTTGAAGATTGCAGAAGAGGTCAGACTGGACGGGAAAACCGACGTGGACCATGCCAACGTGTGGGAGTTTGGGGCGCCATGCACGAGCTACTGCGACTTCAACCGGGTCAACGGTGGCACCAGGACATATGGCAACTGCATGGGCAGAACTACACCTACCATGTTGGAGACCGACGGGAACTGCTTCTGCGACTTCACTTGCAAGGTTGTGAAGAGATCTATGCCCACGACAAAAGGAGTTCATCTTGGAATCCTCCATGCCTTCAGGGCGTTACCCGAAGCTCTGGGACCAACCCAGGGTGCAAGCACCAGGACGCCAGGAGAGCATGGGCGCCCTGATAGTCCCTACACATCTTTGTGAGTGGGGAGCCGCCCCTTCTGATCAATCTCACCTGCAGCACAAGAAAGGGCAATGGACCCTGGTATTGGTGGGGCTTTATCTGCACGCTCCACTGCGGGGTACGAGAGCTCAGGTCTGCCCATTCCGTGTCTGCCGCGGCTGGGCTGTGGCAATTCAGGCAGCCTACCAAGGCTACTGCTTTCAAGTCGTGCGCACTTGAAGCATTGGATGATGAAGTTGGCCATCGGGAGCCAATGTCAGAGAAACCAAGGGGCAGAGGAGATGGAACTTGCCAAGGTACCATGTATACCATGTGCTACCAAGTGGCCAGTTCTGAGATCAGCTCCCAGAAGCTGCTTCCCGCACTGCATCTACGCTACAAAGCTGCCAGTTTTGAGGCCACAGTTCCCAGAAGCTACTTCCCGCACTACATTTGTACTACAGGGTCGCTAATTCTGAGGCCACAACTGCCACTTCAAGTCTCCAAAACGAGCGTTTCGTGATGAAGACTTGGAAGAGGCGGTTGTCCTTATCATGGTGTGCCCTCAAGCAGTCGCGCACAAAGCCCCTCATGTTTGCTTATCCATTGCGCTGGGTCACCAAGCTCCGCAATGGCTCACGCTGCCTCATCCCAAAGTGTTGCCCGAAACTCTTTCGCCTTTTGCTGAACCAGACTGGGGACCATGCCCGGATCCCAGTCGCTGCCTACCACATCAGCAAGGTGCAGCACCAAGCACTGCCTTTCCTCCTCGTCTCCTTCACTGGGCCCAAGTGCGCTCGCAAGTTCCTTGTAGCCGATGCACTTCCAACTGCGCCGTAATGGAAGTCGAACTTGCCTTCGCCATATTCCCGTTCTCGATGCCAAGATGGTGTACAGTACTAATGCAAGCTTGTCTCTCCTCGTCACACCATCCCACGGACCAGGTGCTGCTCGGCTTCCTCCAGCACTTGACAGCCCTTCTCGGTCGCCTCGAAGAGTGTGGTGTCGATCTCCAGCTTGATGCCCTCCAGGTCCGCATTGACTACCCGACTTCTGACATGCGATTGCAGCCAGGGCCTCGAGTCCCTCATCCTGTCGAACATCTCTGCTGTCTCCAACTCTCGCAACCTTTCAAGCCTCTTTTGCCCCTCAGTGTGTTCAACTTGTTTCTCCACGCAATGGTCCTCCCTTCTGCATCTTGATCTTGCAGCCATGCCGCATCCGGCCCTCTTGTGAGCTCGCTCGGCTCCTCCTCAAGCTGGGTGTATTGCACCTCGTCATATTCATCGGGTGGGAGTCACCCTAGCTTCTGACCCGGGCTATCTTTGATCTTTTCTTCCGCACTCGAGAGCGCCTACATGGTTCCACAAGCCAAGACTCGTCTAGATTCCGGTGGGCAACGTTGCCTACACGCTGAAGGCATTGGTCGCGGCAAATGATGCCTTGCCAGACGAGCATCACGCGGCTGGTCTGACAGACTGCCGAGCGATCACGGACGTGGTCACGTTTTTGTAGGCCGAAGGGTTTGCCTGCAGCACTCTGTCGGCCTGGCTGAGCTATGGACTCTGGACACAACTCAACGGAAAGCGAAGCTATTCCTGTCCTTGAGGACGGACGTGAAGCAAGCCGCAGCAACGAGGGTCGCGCTGTTGACACATTCGAACGCCGGGGCCAGGATCTTGCCTTCAAATTCCCTGAAAAAGCTCGGCAGCGGCGCCAATTCGTCTGTGGTTGCTGCCACATTCTGCCAGGCAATGGACGCCGCAAGCACTGCGCGCCTTGATCCAGGCAGCGTTCGGACATCGCTGGCAATAAAGTTTTCACAATTGGTTGTGCTCATTCAACTTCATTGCGCCAGTCAGCTTCAGAATGTGGGCGCCCTTGAGCGGGCGCAGGCATCGGGTGTGCTGCCATCAAAGCAGACCAACAACATCCTTGCCTGTACAATGCATTGAGGGTTGGCCATGCAACGTTCACGGTGATACCTGTTAACGCCTTGCCATGAGGCTAAGCTAACATTTCCGTCGTTGTGGCACAAGCGGCATTTTCTTGCACTTCTCCCCTTCTAAGCGTGACAACCGTTTTTGCACCAGAACTGAGCATGGTGCTGATCACGCACCAGATATGAAAAAAGAACGGTGGAAGAAATCAGGGAAGGTAGATTAGTTCTTGCAGGGCTGTCCGCAACTTTCCAATAAGATCCCCGTTTGTACGGCCAGTATTTTGTCCTATAGCTGGACATCCATTTTTCATAAGGTTTTCGAGGCCTATGTTTAAAACCAATAAGGATTTTATGTTGAACCAAGGATCCAATAGCAAAATAACAAAGGATGAGCAGGATTTCATACAAGCTATATTTACAGGAATTTATAAGACCACCACTTCAGGATTTCCAGGAAACTAAATAAACTGGAACACTGAATAATACAACGAAAACACCTTCTTTCAGGAAAATACACTGGCACACCAGACGACGGGACATGTTCACATACTGATTCTGCCATGCCTCTTCCCCTATGCTTCCTCCTTCTATTTATTCTAAGTCGCGTAGTCTGCAATGATTTCAATGATCCCGATCCCCCTGAATGTACCTTATCCTCGGAATGTAAATCTAAGCCCTCTAGGCTCTAGCATTCATTCTTTACAAACTGTTCACAGAGACAATTTCGGCCTTCATGATCTCCACGTCTTCATCCTCGTCCTACGCATTCTGCAAGCAAAGGCAACAGAAAAACATTCAGAAGATGAATGTCATCCCCATGTCATTCACACCGTTTCATTCACTGTGCTGGTATTCCTATTGTCTGGAACTCAAGGATATCAGTGGTTATCTATGGTATATCTTCATAAATCTCAAAAAGCATATAAATAAATCCTATGGAACAAGACTGAAATGGAAGTAGACTCTTCTCTTCAAGAAGTCTCAGTTTTTAAAAACCTTTAGCATGTTCTCTTCGATTTGGCCTTGAGAGATCACAGAAAGATATAAATACAGGTTAGACATTTCCTAGGAACATGCTCTCGGTTAACTGTTTTGTTGATGGTTTTAAGTAGGCTGGAACACAAGGATTCTATAGCATGTTTGGTCCTTAAAAACGCCACTTGTCGTATAGGATAATATAAACAGAGACCGTGTCTGACTATGTGTGTTTCTGAGTGCCCGACTCCAACCTGTCGTACAGACGGGGATCAATAAGGCCAAACCCAGCAAACTTCGGGAATATAAGGAATCAAGAAAGAAAATGCCTTCTTTCACTAGATCAATTGAAGTGAGCTACTTGTTTGGTTTCTTTTGGTGGTGATTTTAAAAATTCGAAACCCGATCCATTCCTATTAGAAGCCTATTGAAATTCGACCTGTTCTTCCCCCAAAGAGATCTGGAGAGATCCGCCCAGGTACACCATCACGGCGCTGCTGCTCGGGAGCCGTTTCAGTGCCCTCCAGGTGTCCTCCCGCAGTGTTCTGGATGTGGAAGAAACGAGGTGTTCGGAAGGAACGGATCTGGAAGTCTTGGAAGTGTTTGTGACAGAATGCGGATTTTGACAGCGACCATACAAGGCCAATATCACCAAAAGACGAAGGAAAGAGCTGAACGAGGGCACTGAAAACGGTGCCTGTTTGGGGCGATCAGTTGACGGCAACCGTTGGAAGCCGTTTGCGACAGATTCGGTGCATCGTCATGGTCATGACAAACAAGGGAATTGAAGAGAATCAGATCCAAGGATCTATGAAATCGCATACCGTTTTTTGGCCAGTCAGGTCTCAAACACGCGAAATCTTCAAAAACAACTGTAAACATCGAGTGATTGATTTACAATCGTTCCGTGATTCTGTGTTGTTTGCGGGTTTGTTTGGTGTGAAGCACATCCTTTGTAAACGGGTTGATTGTAGAACGAAGGAAGGTCATGACAAGTGTTGCCAATTGGAGGTTGGCCTTTGAGCCTTGCAAACAGTCCCTGTGGATAGAACACATCGAAAGCCCGAGGTTCAAGCATGAACCGCCATGCGCAGCTTTCCGACAGAATATGCAGACAAGATCTAAAGAAAGAAAGAAAAGAAAGGGAAAAGACAAGATTGCAAGGAAAACAAGCGGGAAAGGGCAGAAAAAGAACTAGTTATATAAGAATACGATGTAAGACAAGATGAAATATGTTGGGCTGCGAATTTAATACGTTGAGCCACATCCAGATCACCGCCATCTCCGCAGGCCATGTTGACACTCGCGCCTTTCGGAATGCTGCTGCGCCGGACTGAGTGAGCTAGGTTGTTTCCTTTCGCAGCCGGCTCCGGCCACAGGTGCCACCAAAAGCAAACTGCAACGCAATGTGGGTCAAACTGAAACTCGATTGATGGCGTTGATGCTGAACCTTTTCCGGTATTGGACTGGATGTTGAAACCTCATGCCTTCGCAAGTGTTTCTTGCACAAAGGACCTTCTATTTGGGATTACTTTAAAAAAGAGGCCAAGGTTCTACGTGTGCCCACATGAAAACCACATGAAAGCAATGAGTTGCATGCATTAGCCTTCCACAACGGGTTTCAGATGGTTTGTGCAGGATGGTTTTGGTGCTCCTCGTTCTTTGCACCTTTTCGTCGATCACGTGGCCACCGCGATGGAGTACGGTCGCGGTCCCAGGCACTTCGTGGTGCCCTGGACGGATGCCTTGTACCAGTCAGAGGCGGGGCGAGGAAGACCCATTCAAGGACTCCAACAGGTGAAGTTCTGCTTTCACGAAAGGTCGTCGAGTGTTCTGTTTTCTTTTTCTGTTGTTTTGGTCGACACTGATGGCACGCTAGTCCAGACAGAAAGCATCTGCACACACTTGTTCCGTTTCGTTCAGCCTACGTGCGAGGGTCGTTCAGCTACCCGATGTGCAGGCCCCACCACCGAGGTATGGACTGGGTCGCAAAATCAGGATTGATAGATCTTCAAAATGTGCCTTTCTACCTGGGGTATACCCCCAGAGTGCTAGTTTGGCAAGCATGCAAAGCAAGCTTGAACACCTACTCGTCACCTCTCCTGAGTGAAGGACAAAGACAAAACATGAGTAGCACCTTATCACCATATCCGTTAGGTTTTTGGATCTCCACAGGTGTTCCTAGAGCAGAAAACAAGGACAAGTGTCCAACCAAGCCATGGCAAAGCCACGGTTGGAGGGTCAGCGGTTCCTTTCTTTATTTTTAGCCCGTTCCCTCCCTCCCTACTTTAATTAAGTGGGCGCCTACTTCATCAAGTAAGGAATGGAGGTAGCTAGTACCTTACTTAGGCTACTAGTATGCAGGATAGCTCACGCTTCTTCAAGGAAGCTTCCTCGCAGTATTCATTTGATTCCTAGATATTTTGAGACACTGAACGTTGAAGAACGATGTGTTCCCGCCCTCTCGTCCGCTCGTCCGCTCGGCCAGGCCTTGGCAGCTCCGTCCGAGGAACGGGGGCGTTTCGCGGTCGGTTGAAGTCGGTTTGGGACGCCAGGTGCTGGGGATGTGAGTTTTGTTGTCCAACTGAATGAAGAGCGAGACAAATCCGTGACCCATCGGTTCTCCAGACCGTCGATGTTTGGCAAAAGGGGCGCTCCTCAAGCGGACATGCAGATCAAGTGGAGCTCAAGCGGATCGCCGGTTAAGCGATCTACAAGCCAAGATCTACTGTTGGGAAAAGAAGGTGTTTTGACATATCGATCATTTCCAACCTGTTTCTATCTCTGTGTGGAGCTTTCTGACAGCAATGTCCCTTGCACGGAATGCATCAAGTTCGGGCTGGATGGGTGTCCCGTGACAACCGATCTGGCTTTGCAGGTAGCTTCAAAGCCAAAGTGAGGAACTGTAGGCGGCACCCGGTGAGGCACCTGAGGCCGACGGGCCACTCGTGAACCCACAACGGTTTGGGTAAGACGAGCAGGTCCAACTGAGTGCCTCTTAAAGAGATGTCTACATTGGTTAAAGTGAAAAGAAACGCTCCTTAAAATGACCACTTCGTAGGGTGTTGCCGGTGTTCGCCCCTTGTTTTGCCAAAGTGAAGAGTCATCGTCGGCATTCCCTGACCCCAGCGCACTTGGACTCCCAGCTTGGCCTTGGTCTTGAGGGAACTGCGAATGGGATAATGACACCGAGTGGCGCGCGTGGATATGCACTCCGGGTCGTGTGAATGACCTGGCGAGTTCAATGAATTTGGATGCCATGGCCAGTGCATCTCGTTCATCTCATTCTCATTTGCCACTGTTTGACCCTGAAAGTTTGTTGAGTCATAGTCCTTCTATCTTGAAGGTTAAACTTGCATGATGCACAATATGCAGCACACAGTTTTAGGTGAAAGCTTTTTGACTGTAGGGAATGCACGGAATGCGCTGAGTGTGTTGGTGGAAGGAGCGGTCCAAAATGGTTTGAACCCTCAACATCAAAGTTTCAAGGAGACCGGGTTGTTTCAGACGGTCTTGTACTTGCAGCATGGGTGCTCATCCCTTTTTTGCAGGCGATGGCCTATGTTCCATCACACACCACCAGCGCTTGTGGTGGTTTACAGTTTACCCCGTCCCGTCCCGTTTTAAGGGAGACGATGGCAAGCCAGAAAAGTGTATCCCATCGGCCCAGCGACAGACGTGATGATAGCTCGTTGCAGCTGGGAACAAACTGGGATTCATGGAACTCCTCGAACAAGCTTTTTATTATTGTTTCTAATAGCTTCTTGTTACTAGTAGTAAGGCACTTGTTACTAGAAGTGATGCACTTGTTCCTAGTTGCTTATTGTTGTCGAACAAGCTCTGCCCGGCATTTTTGAAGGCCCAAAGTTCGAAAAAAATGGACGGCCTCGTCTTCACTCCTTCCGCGGCGCCCCACGCCACGCGCGCTCCGTGCGCTGTGCACGCTGCGCTCCATGGCACGCCCTCCGTGCGCCCCGGTGCCGGTGGGGCAGCCTTCGGCGCCGTGAGCGGCCTGGTGGCGGCCCTGGTGGCTTCTCAGGCGGCAAAAGCCATGGAAATCCCATGTGCCGATTCTATATATAGATCTTCCAACGGTGTCGAATCTATGCTTTTCCATCTATAAAACCAGTCAAAAAAACAGAAATTCGGGATAGTTGGAGGATCTAGGTATATTACTTTTTCTAGATTCCAGAAAAGGCGCAATCAGCAAAAGGATTGGCTGGCATTTGGAATTTTGCCGAACTGAGTTGGAATCAGAACCACCAGCACCACTCCATTGATCAACGCTTATGGCAATGATGGTAAGCCCGATGGATTGAGGCATTGAGGTTGGTGGCTGTAGTGCCAGAGAAGTACTAGTAACAAGGTGCATCACTACTAGTAGCAAGAAGCTACTAGTAAGTAGCTCCTGGCATTACTACCAGGAACAAGAGCATCGCTACTAGGAGCAAGGCCCGATTCTCGGTTCAAAGAAGTACTTCTCATGTTCATCCGATTCCTCGGGAAGTCGTAAGCCGCCCGCGCTCAGATGGCCAAGCCGCGATCTGTGCGTCCGCGCCGCGTGAAGCACGTGTGCATGGCGGTGCCGACGGAAAAGCCCATGCGCACGCCTCTCGACGGCAGCCGGCACATCATCTCAGGCCAAGGTACCACCTGGTTGTGGGTCCAAGTTTCAAGGGAGGGATCCCATGATCTGTACAAAACTTGACGAATGTTGCCAAGGTGGAATTGATTTGCTTCTTGCATGTCTTTGTATGAGGTTCTTCCCGATCGGTGCTGCGGGGAGAACCTCCTTCCGTCACTGAGGACCGTCTTCACCAAAGCCGCCTTGGACGGCGTCTCCCCAGGCGATTGCCCCTTCACCCATGGGGTGCTCATGGCTTTGTGTCTAGACAGAAAAGAGGTTGAAAAAGAAAAGCAAAACAACAAACTCGTACTGTTTCAGATTGTGGCTTTGAAATTTTGAATTGATGTGTTCATGGCAAGCATTGCGTTTTGTGGACAAAGCAAAGCTGCGGGGTTTCTTCGCGAAACAGTAGAAGCTATTGGACTGAACCATTGTAGTGGCAAGAAACAAAGGTTGCCACTCTTGGGTTCCTTTCTAAATTCTGCTGGGAAGCATCTCTAAGTCCCCAGTCGACATGATGTCACAACCTTAGCTTCTGCCGCATCACTCAAGTCCTTGAAGGTTCTTTTTCTCGGGGCATCAATGTTTTCCACAGAGGGGATGAGCGAGAGCTCAAAAAAAGAATGGAACGGGTCAGCCAGTTCAGAACAGAGTCCCTTGACTTGGAACCTGAGCCGCCAAGTTGACGGAAAGAGCAGACCTTTTGTCGAGTGCCTCTCAACGGGATCAAAACAAACCGGTGAGCATTTAGTAGTGTGCTGAGCCGGGTGTTTCTTGGTTTGAAAAGCATGCTTTGAAAGTTCCGTCTTGAACACCTGCCCCATTTTGAGGACCGTGGAACCGGCAAAGGTTCCCCTACACTCCACACATTGTGCCATACATAGAGACTGGTTCGACTCCGTCACTTCTAAGGAAGCTGAAAGGTGTGGACTATGACGTGGTGGCGTGCAGCCCAACCACGAAGCCTCCATGGCTCCTTCAAGAGGTCGGTGGTCAGATGCCATGTGTCTCTGGGCCGCAAGAGGTTTGTGTGAACAACTCAAGGTTTGGGGCTTTTTGCTTGAACTTCAAACCATAGTTAGTTTCATAACAATGACAAGAGGTTTCCATTGTGGACTCACTAATGTCACTGATGAAATCAGCCTTGAGCGCTGACATAAAAGACCCAAGCCACCCCAACTCACTCGCCTCGGATGGCCCACGCACTGATGGACGGGAAGAACCACACGAATGTAAAGTCGAACACCTTTCACGCTAAACATATAGGGACATGCAGAGTCGGACACTGAACAAAAAAAAACAGAGTGAAACATGTTTCAGTCCAAGAGCTTTGAGTGAAACGCAAACACATAGATAGAGCTTTGAGTGAGTGTTTTGACAAACTTTTTTTTTGTACTCATCTCTATCCATCTCTATCCACTATCCAAAAACATGGTGGCCGTTCCACGCTCAGGTGGTGCACCAAGGGGTTGCTCACGTGGAGAGCGGGAAGATCTTGTGGCTTGGAGATACTGAGACAGGGCGGTTGGGGACGATGTGGAATCGTTTACAGGTGGAGTAAGACGTTTCAATCATTCTCAATCTACCTGTGAAGGAGCATGGAAAATGTTCTTTTTCTTGCAGGATCTCTTCAAACATTGGATGGGAAGGAGCTGACAAGGGCAGATTACCCTACTAGATGATGCGCTCACTGTAAGTGATGACTTATGGCTGGAGAGAGCCATTAGAATACGCACTTTCTGGTTCTTTGGAAAACCTTCTGAAAGAACGAAGGTTGGTCTGACAAAAGACCACCATGTCCTCATCACGGAGACCGAACGTGTCGGCGCTTTCAGGAAGTGGATCGACCAAACCTTCCCCGGCCCCACCTTGGCGGTGCCTTCGGTGCCTCGGCCAGAGCGAAGCACTGCCTTGGTGCTTCGGTACCGCACAGCTGTGCATTTTAATTCTAATCAGTAACAAGTGCATCGCTACTAGGAGCAAGGGCCTTACTAGTAGTAACAAGAAGCTATTAGAATTAAATTCCAATTCTAATTACTTTTACTTTTTGTTTCTAATAGCTTCTTGTTACTACTAGTAAGGCACTTGTTACTAGAAGCGATGCACTTGTTCCTAGTAGCTTTAGAATAAAGATGGGTCACAATCCCACATGAATTCACCAATCCACATTAAGCTTCTTGTTCCTAGTAGCGATGCCAGGAGCCCTAGTGGCGTCCTTGCTCCTAGCAGGAAGGCCAGGAGCCTCTAGCTTCTTGCTCCTAGTAGCAATGCCATTAACCGATTAATTTCATGGGTTTTGGCCATTTTGGATCTATTTGACCTTGTCTTCCCAACAAAGACTCGTCGCTTGGACCATTTGTGCGTCCGACCCAGACGAGATTTTGGCGGAACCTGGTCATCTCGTAGCCAGGATTTTGAGGAGCTTGTCAGCCGTGCGGGGCTCTTCGCAGCCATTGCAGAGTACACCAAGAACACCGTCACTTGGAGCTGGAAGGGACTTGAAGGGACACCCTCAAACACTGCTGCTTTTGCAAAGTGAAGGTTCAGATCACCATGTGGGTGGGTTTGGGGGAGAATAAGAACAAATGATATGTAGTTTTGGTATCCACGGAAAGAGAACAATTGCAGTTACTACAGTGGGACTGTGCTCCAATTGGGAACTCCCCAAATTTGTTGGAAGCTGTGCTGGGACGATTTTTACACCAAGGATGAAATCTGGTCACTCACTCACCAATATCACAAAAAAACATACAAAAGGAAAATAGTAGCTTTTTTGTTACTAGTAGTAAGCCCAGGAGCCCCTAGTAGCGTCCTTGCTCCTAGTAGCGATGCCTTTCGTTCCTAGTAGGACTCGGGAGCGTCGCACCTTCGCTCTTCGTTTCTGCCGTTCGCTCTCCGAGGACAGCAGCAAGGACGCCGTGCTTTGGAGACCAATGCGAGGGGAGGGAGGAGGGCACTGGAATCGGACTTGAAATGGGTGGAATGGGAGTAGAAGCCGTTTTGAAAAATGAATTGAAAACAAGAACGGATGATGTTTTGAAGGATTCTGGAGATGCTTGACTTTCTGCAGGTTGGTTGATGGAAGTCACGCCTGCGTTAGCTGCAAAGATGTTCCCAAAGGAGTGCTCCAGTTGATGGAGTGGAATTGTGTTTTCACGGAGAATCCAAAGGAGGAGCTCCAATTGAGTATCAACTTTTGTTTTCTTTTCTTCCGCTGTTCAGAGTATCTAGCCAGGGACTTACTGAATCATGCTTATCCTTTTAGAAGGTGATTTCAATCAGCTGCAAATACCTCTAAACCGCCGTTGAATGCAGTCATTCCGATCGACGGTATGAAGGTGGTTGGCAACTCCATCAACACAGTTCCCAATCACTGAGCAAAGCCAACGATCGCCGAAGTGCCACATAGCGAGCAAGAAGAAGACCGACATAACAATAATGTGAGAATCAGATCAAGTCCACTCCATCGCCTTTGAGCCATGGCGAAAAAGATTTCAGCCCTACAGCCAAGTGGTGAAGTTATGGTTCTCGAAGTCACACAAGAGATGACAGGCCGGATGCTGAAGCGCCAGATCAAAGAGGGACAGCCCTGGGATGAGCTCACTCTCAGCACTACAAGTGTGGAAATCATTCTCGGAGACAACCAATTCCTGACCAATGATGAAAAGCTAATGGAAGCTGGAATTGCTGAAGATACTGTCGTGAGTGTTGTCTTCAAACCAAATCTAGTGATATGCTCCAACAAAGATGCGATTGCCAGTCTTGGCGGCATCGTTGACTGGGGACTGTTGCTTGTGGTCGCAATTCCAATTGGCGAAACACAGATTTGTGATAGCGCTTTCAAAGGTTGCGACACGTTGGCCAAGTTGATCATCCCCGACTCAGTGACCCACATTGGGAATGGTGCTTTTAAGGGTTGCAGCTCTTTGGTCCACTTGTCCATCCCAGAGTCAGTGACACACATTCGGAATTATGCCTGTCATGATTGCATCTCTTTGGTGAACTTGTCAATCCCAAACTCTGTGGCCCACATTGGGGGTGGTGCGTTTCAGGGTTGCAGCTCCTTGGCAAACTTGACTATCCCAGACTCTGTGACCAACGTTGCGTATGATGCTTTTCGGGATTGCCGGTCTTTGGCAAACTTGACAATCCCAAGCTCAGTGACCCACATCGGGAATGGTGCCTTTCAGGATTGCAGCTCTTTGGCCAAGTTGACAATCCCACACTCTGTGACCCATATTGGGCATGATGCTTTTCGGGATTGCAGATCTTTAGCAGACTTGACCATCTCAAACTCAGTGACCCACATTAGCAACTTGGCATTTGGTGGCTGCACAGCTTTGACAAAATTGTCAATCCCAAACTCAGTCACCCACATTGGGGTGTTTGCCTTCTCCGGTTGCACATCGTTGGCAGACTTGACCATCCCGGACTCGGTAACCCACATTGGAGATGATGCCTTTCGAAATTGCAACTCTTTGGCAAGCTTGACCATGGCAAACGTGATCCACATTGGGAATGGTGCCTTTGCTGGTTGCAGCTCTTTGGCGAAGTTGACCATCCCGAACTCGGTAATCCACATCGGTGAGCGTGCCTTCAAGGGTTGCAGGTCTTTGGTATTAAGAGTGTCCATCTCTAATACCAGGTTCGAGATGCTCAAACTACAAGGCTGCAAAAGAATCATAGCAAAAGAGTGTCACTGCCATGAATGCGAATACAGCTGGTTTTTGAAAGGCTGGGTTTGTCCCCGACGGTGGCACCGCTAGGCGTCACTGTCGCTGGCTGGCCACTTGGGTTGAGAAAATGCGCTGCTGGGGATAGGACTTGGGGACCCTTCTTTTCCTTTCTTTCCGTCTCTTTTCTGATATGTTTCGATTGATCTTGCAGGTGGAATCCCAAATCACTGTTGAGGTGTAGCTGGTTCGTCGTTTTGAGAGGGCTTCTTTGTTTGAGACATCACCTTTCCTAAGTAAACGCCAACGGGGAGCGTGTTCAGAGTCTTTTGAGTCGGCTGCCTCTTGAGGCCTTTACCCTGCTGGCCGTTGGGAGTCCATTTCACTTGCCGCTCCACGTGAGTTGATCCGAGGACCTGCTGGTGACTTTGCAGATGGCCCTGACGCGCTTCCGCATGCACTTGTGCCTTGCCGACACAGTTTTGTTTCAAGAAGCCCCTAAGGTATGATGCTTTACACGAGAACGAATGACTCATCAAGATGATTTGGGTGTGACGGCAAATGCCCCGCGATATTTCCCCTTGCCACGCTGAGGTTCTCCTTGCCCATCGGCACCCAATATGCCTGTGGCAACGCTCTAACCTTGGCAGACTGCGAAGCTTGGGCCAAGAGGTGTCGTGGGAGGGAGGAGCGAAACCAAGATGCCATCCATTTGCCTTGGTGATAACAGCAGACCAGTGCTCCAAGTGCCCCAAGTGCCTAGCCACATTCCAAGTCGGAGTAGACCATAGACTTTTGGGTTAGCAGGAAGGCAATCCAAACATCGACCGATTCCATCGACTTCACTTCACGCCCAGGAATTGCTCCCGGCACTCTACGTGCTGCAGAATGCCACCGCCCCGCTGAAAGGAGTCGCGCCACGGAAAACGAAGCCCAGTTCCATCCTCCCTTGCCTTCCGCTCACTGGGTGTGTTTGCCGCATTGTAGTCATTCTCTGGAGATCAATCACATGCAATTTAGAGTAGAGCTTCCCTATACGGGTATGTAAACCCTTTCGGGCTGATGTCCTTCGGCCAGGATGGAGTCTGAATAATTTGCCCGAGAGCGACGAAATTCGGCAGTACTACAACCGAGCCTCGACTTTACCTGCCTTCGCGCAAACTTGCTATCCTCCGAATGTGCCTTGGACCGCGACATTTGGGCTGTGGGTCGCGGACGATGACAAGTTCTCACCGACCTCATCTTTCTTTTTTTGCTAAGCGGATTTGGTTGCAAGATACAAGCGCTATGCTTGAACAACGCCACTTTGAAGGGACCAGCGACAGGTTCCATTTACACCACCTATACGTGTCGCAACTTAGCATGCCGCCAAAACACGAGCGCTTTTGTCCACGAAAGTGAAACAAATGGATTTTGAAACGTTCGGGTCCGATCACACCATTGGCCATCGGTCGCAAGCAGGTGGCGCTCCAGGGCTGGACAGCCGCGAGAAGTTGAGGTGGAGAATGGACGAGAGAAGAACAAGAGAGGGACTAGTGGAGAGAGGGAGAGAGAGAGAGAGAGGGGGGGAGGGAGGGAGGGGGGGGAAGATGTGGCACTTGGAAGCTTCCTGGCTTTTGGCGGAGAAAAATCCCAAACTTGTTGTTTTGGTTTTCGAGGTCCTTTTAGACAAGAGATAAGTGTGCTGTTCCCGTTCCATTTTCCAGCCTGATTGAAGATGAGCCTCCATGCAATGTGAAGAATCTCGATCTTCAACAACCGCCACAGAAACTGCATTGATGAATTTTGAAAAGCATGTCTCCAAGTCCCTTTGTGTTTTTTCAAGAAAGAAGAGTGGACCTGCTCGATCGGCAAAGGCATTTCGAAGGTTGAACCCAGGGTTGCCAGTGCTCAATCAGGCCCTTACTCAGGGATTGATGCATCCATAGTGTTGACGGATCAGTTCCTGCACTGCTCCAGGACACACACGAATTGCACATCGCAATCGTTAGTCCATGCTGACTGCCCGTCAGGTCTGTGAGGCTGCTTTGGCCTGCCTCCGGCCTCGAATCTTTTTGAGTCGAAAGTGACCGAAGAAATGGATTCCACGGATGGTTGTTTCAAGTGTGCTTTCCAAGTTAGGGAGCTTTGATGAACAATTTGGAGTTATAAAAGGTGTATGCGTTCTGGTATGTTTCCTTTGATATATACAGTCAATGCGCAGGAACAACCACTAGCATGTCCCACAGCCGCGTTCAGAGACACTTCGGTGACTTTGGTGAACTTGCCGATTTCAACTTGGTGGCAATGCGTGTTCTGACGTGTCGGCTTTGGGCAGGGAACCATGAACCCAATGTCCAGAAAGAAAGGGCATTGATTCAGTGCTAATTGATAAGCTACTAGGAACAAGTGCATCGCTACTAGTAACAAGTGCCTTACTACTAGTAGCAAGAAGCTATTAGAAACAATATTTAAATAGTGCTAATTGATAAGCCTTTTGGTGAAATGGACCCAAAGCGGTTAATTTTGTTAACCCTTGAAAAGGGGTTGTTTTTTGCATTCCACGCCTGTGTCAATGGGAGTCGCAAACACCACGTTGATGTGGGAAACTTAGTGTGAAAGGTCATGAGCTGTGGTGGGCTATGGTGGTGAGAATTTTGGTTGTTGTGCCACAGGCGGGGCTAGGACATAAAATTCATTGGAATGACGATAAGGAAACGACATAGTCTCGACCAGCAGTTTGGTTCTGTTTGCAGCTGATTGGGAGTTGTTGCAGATATTAACAAGCAAGCAGACACGTCAGATCGATTTCTTCTCTCAACAATCAAGGACAAAAAGAAAAAGAAAGTAATTACATTGAGCCGTATGGTGTAAATTGTGAGGATTTCGCATTGAATGGAGAATATATTTACCCTTCCTTTTTCTGATAAGTTTCGCCGAAGATATTTTTTTGCATTTATTATTCAATAATTATTCATTATCTATATTGTTTCTGTTTCCAAAAGAATTTTTGATGCTTGAGGTCTTTTATTTATATAACTAAGGACGAAGACGATCGGCGCTTTAACGATGGACTTTTTATAGAGGATGTTTAAGGAGGGTGATGTAAATATTTGCGGCATGGGTTTATATAATAGGGCATAACATTTTATATTGATAATCGAGCACTTTGAGGGAGAAATTTGGAGGATCGACCGATGTTAACGTGTTGTATGAGTGTTGGATGTATATATAATATACGATTGTAACGATAATTAAGTTAGATTTCATTTGATAAATATGTTATATGGAATTATATTATTTTTTTTAAATGTTTTACGAATGGAGGGATTTGAAACAATTTTTTTTACTTTAATTGGTGATAATAATTTAAAAAATATTCGTATCGATATTTATTTATTGATAGAATTGATGGAAAAATAATTGTTATATTTATACCCTGGGAGTTAAAGACCATTAAAACAATGGTTGATCTGGTTTTTGTATTGTAAAATCCTTAGTTGATTGGGTAAAGCCTATTAAATTAATGGTTGTTGGAAGCCTAGGGTATATTTATAGTAGTAATTTTATTGTTTTATGTTTAAATATATATATAATATATTTGATTTTTTAATTGATATTTAACGGATATATATAGAAGATATTGATTTTAAACGGGTACGAAGAGTATCGAATGATTGTATTGATTTGTTGGCGTTGGGATAGGTTTTTTTTTTTTTTTTTCCGGATCGTGAATTTAAACGAATGATTATTGTATATAATTATGAATTCGATTGTTTGCTTTATAATTTGAGAGGAGGGAGACACGAAAGGTAGGATAGCGGGAAGAGAAGAGAACGCGAGAGGTAGGAACGAAAATGTAATGTTCGACATGGTGATTTATTTCCTTGGAGGCGATTTTTCGTAAATATATGTTTATTTGTAATTTAAATATGTGTTCTCGAAAATAAACCGATGGGGAATTAACACTCGACTTTAAAAGCCGTTGGATGATTGACGCATTCCTTTGGACCCGATTTCCTCCTCCACTTCTTACGTATTATTTCTACCCCCGCGGCATTCCTACCCACCAGGTGCCGGCACCTCGTTGATAGGATTCTGTGTCCACCTGGACGGACCGGAAGTTGAAGTTAAGCGAAGCTCCGACTTTTTTAGGAAAGCAAATTTGCCCCATGGCTTAGAGGCTTACGAAGACGTTCTCTAGGAGAGAATTGACGTGCTTTAGAAAACAAACTCTAGGTATGTATTCCCTCGGGGAACACTTTTCGTGATTAGAATTTTATATGCTTTCTTTCTAAATGTTTAAGAGGGTTTCAACTATCCTGAAATTATGAGAGGCTCACAAAGACGTTCTCTAGGAGAGAATTGATTTTAGAGGGGGGGAGGGGGGGGGGTCTGTATTGAAAAATCAATTCGAGGGGGGGAGATCTGAATTGAGCGGTCAATTATTAAACCCGGACGTCCTAACACTTGCTTCGCAAGACAAATTCAAGATATCCCCTAAAGGGCTACCTTTCGTGATATTAGGTATTCGGAGTGTTGTATAATATTTGCTTTTGGATTTGAATAATTTTTTGGAAAAGAATTTCGTAGTTTTGCAAAAAAAAAACGAAATAAATACCGAAAGAGGAATATTTAGTGGCTTGCTAATAATTTTTTGAAAAGGAATTGGAAAGTTCTAGCATTGGCAATTGCAGAGGATTGTGTATCGTGAGCCTAGTCGGGTGTATTTGTAAGTGGGATCCCCACAAACCCAAGTATGTGGTTGGGTATTTATTGGCAGTGGAGAGGCGCTTTCCAGAGGTTTGAGGCGGCTTCTATAGCATCGAGAGAGCTTTTAGTTTTTAGATTGCAATATTCGATCCTCTATACCATATTTATGAGGCTTACGCCTGACAGCCGGGCGTAATTTCTAGTTCTTAGTATTACTGCCAGGAGCTATTAGTAGGGTCTTGTTACCAGTAGCTTCTTGTTTTCAGTATCAATGCCAGGAGCTATCAGTAGCGTTTTGTTGCTTCTTGGTCTTAGTATCAATGCCAGGAGCTATTAGTATCGTCTTGTTATTAGTGGCTTCTTATTCGTAGTATTCATGCCAGGGGCTATTAGTATCGTCTTGTTACTAGTGCTTTCTTATTCTTAATATGAATGCCAGGAAAATGTCTTCTTACTAGTAACTTCTAGACAGAGACAGAGGACCCAGCCCTGCACAGACCCAAACCCATGGGCCTATGTTGCCACATCTTGAGGCAGTCTTGGCCGTGTTTTCCATATCCTAGGTTGGGTCAGTGTGGCTATGTGTGCCATATCTGGGACAATGTTGGGCCCTTTGAGGGCCTCTGTCAAATCATCTTAGAGTATATATTCCGCCTTTACTGTCAGCACCTACCCAACACCCACGAAATGTCGATTGAGCCTGTCCGCGCGGCACGCATAACCGACACCACCGGCACCCTGTTAGGCGAAAGTCGTGGCCGCCGAAGGCCACGAAACACTGTAAAAAACAATGTTTTTTGCATATCCTGCCCAAAAAACCCGGATTCGGGCAGGGGTCGAGCGGGGATTGACTAGGATTTGAACGCTATTGTTCAAGAGGCTTCCCATATTTTTCCTGCATCTGGCTTCTATTTTTCAGCGACGACTGTGCTTTTTGTGTGGCAAATTTCGTTTCAGGCTTTCTATCGATAGAGCTTTGTTCGCGACCCGTTGCTTCTGTGTTCGCAACCGTTCGCAACCGTCCACAGTAGAGCGCCAACGCGCTACCTTTGGGGAAATTTTTGCAAGTGACTTTTCTTGGATGTGTTACGTGTCAGTTTACGCCGCTATTCCATTGTGATTTGCATGAAAAAGGACATGTCGCGCAAGAAGCGTGATGCATTTCGCTGCACAGGCGCAGCGTTTTGTGAGATCCGTACTTTGCTACGCAGTTCCATTGGCCTTTGGAGAGTCGTGTTTTTGGGATGTTGGATGTGGCCGTGCCATTGGGACTTGCGTTTGAGGGCGTGGCATCGAAACTTTGTTTTCGTGACACGTCTCATCTGAAATGCCGATTTTGGACTCTGGGGGTGTGTTCAGAGTTCAGAACGGGTCGAAATCATTCCAAACGTGTGGTTTGGTGCAATTTTTGTTGAAGCTCACGTGAGATGACATTGTCACTTGTCGTGGCAGTTGCAGGACTTGGTGCGGGTTTTGAGGTGAAAGTGTGATTTTCGTGGCAGGCGCAGGGAATCATGAGGTTGCATTTCGTGATGGGCGCAGTATTTTGAGGTGTGGAAGTGGGATTTTCGTGGTGTACGTAGGGAATCATGAGGTTGTGATGTATGACAGAGGTGACATTTCGTGACAGGCGCCGTACTTTATGTGCGTGAAACGTATGGATGCAGAAAGATTCGCGGCCGGTGCAGGGAAAGGCTGTCAATTGTGGTACAGGTGAATGTCGTTGGCGTTTGAATGGGTGTCGTTTGGAGGGACTGGTGTGAGGCAAAGAAGTGCAAGGTGGAAGATAAAGAGCCTGTCTCCATCATGCCGCATTCTCGGAAACCGTTCCATCCAAGCTGCCAAATATGATCCTGCTTTCAATTGAAGAAAGACAGGCTCTAAGAAGAACGCAGGCAAGAGAAAGGCCAAAGGCAAAAACCCACAAGAGTGTCCCACAAAATTTTCCCACAAGAGTGGCCCACAAGAGAGTCCCTCAAAGAGTTTCCCACAAGAGTGTCCAACAAGAGTGTCCGACAAGGTGAACCGAAGAGAACAAGCGCCGTGCCCACGTTGTTCACGTAATGCATGAGCGCGCGCAAGCACAGGTTGGAAACAAGTTGCTAGGCTCAGTATATGGTCCAGGATATACCATGCATTGCAACTTGAAGTTGTTTGATTGTCTGTTGAGATTGCCACACTCTGCCACTGGTTCTTTGTGCTGCAGCGCAGGCTCAGAGAAGGCTTCATGGACAGGCAGTGCCGTGTCATTCACTGTGAAGCTCAACACAGAGGACTTGCACAAGAATCGAGAAACACCAAGCGCATTCATTTGCCAGCTGGGCGTAGTTGATTCCAGGCTTCCTCTCAACCTGACAGCGCAGAAAGGTGCGTGGAACACCAGACCCAGAAGCTGCGGTGAACAAGTTTTTTACCTGTGCATATATCAGGGCTTCACATTCCATATTGTTGATATTATTGCGCAGTTTTATGAACGGTGTCCTTGTTGGACTGGATGTTGGTCACTATCCCCGTCCTCCTTTCCACCAGCGCTGAATCAGCATGATTTTGTTGAACCTCACGGACCAGCAAGAGACTTCAGAATGGTTGGGGGGTGTGATGGTCCCAAAGGAGATCCTGAGGGCCCTTTTCAGTGGGGGCCTTGTTTTTGTCAATGTTTGCAATTGATTGTTGGTTGGTTGAAATGTATTTTCTTTCTACCTTTCAAAATTAGCGCCAAGGCGGTGTCAAGGCTGTGCATGGGGCTCTTGTTGTGCATCCAACTGCATAGGATGGATGTTGCGACTTGCCGCTATGTAGCTGGGGGGCTTTGTTGTTGGTGGTCGCTCTGTGGAAGTCAGCCACAAATGTGCAAAAGAAATCATCAAGGGCCACCTCGGGTGACAAGGCGTCCAACTTTCAGACCAGTCATCCTGGGAAAGGCTTTGTGTGCAGTTGGACTTCAAATGATATCCCAGTGGTTTTCGAGGTGCACCATCAGTCCAGTTGGTTTATTTCTTGTGCTCCAAATGGTCTGCATGTTTCACCTTTAAGCCCAACTTGTGAGCCTGCCTGCTGCCCCATCAGGAGGAGTCAGGCTGAACACAGTCTCAAACACTAAGTGTGTGTTGAAACTGGAAAAAGGTTGCAAGAATATATATATATATATGATACATTACATGCAGGCTGTTTAAAGCAAAACCTGCAAGTTCATTGCGGTCATTGCCTTTGTCAACAAAAAATCCAAAAACACCCACCACCATCTGAGCTGAACATTTTATGGTCCAACCCTGCGCCAACAAGCGTGGTTTCATTTTTCAGGTTTGTGGTGACTGTGGTGAATCCCAGTCTTCAAGGGCTCAGTGGGTCTGGGGGCAGTGGGTGTGGTGCGTGGTGGTGGAGAGGCTCGTAGTTGTCTCCAAGGTTCCTGGATGCGATCCTTCTTAATGCGACCTTGCACACCCACAGGGTGACTGGTGCACACACACACACACACACGCATAGGTGTATAAATGTATAAAAACATGTTTTAAGCCTGGGGTGGATTCTTGTGGAAGACCTGTGTGTGTGTGCGCAAGTGGTGGGTCATGTGGCATGCTTTGCATGCTATGGCTTCTTCCCTTAGTCATGTGGCATGCTTTGTGTGCGATGGTGTTCTCCTTAGTCATGTGGCATGCTTTGAACACTGTGGCTGGCCATGTTGCACACTGGAAATGTTGGTCATATGACATGCTGGCCATATGGATGGTAGTGGAGCATGGTTTTGCGGAGCACTTTCATAACACTTCTCAGACCCAATTGCCATTAAAATGGACCCACTTACCACTAAAGTAACTTAAGGGTGTCCCACAAAAGTTTCCCACAAGAGTGTCCCACAAGAGTGTCTCACAAGAGTGTCCCACAAGGTTGTCCTACAACAGTGTCCTACAATAGTGTCCCACAGGAGTGTCCTACAAGATTATCTTGCAACACGTTCCTGCAAAAGGGTCGAGTGTCTGACAAGAGCACCCCACAAGAGCGTCCTACGAGCGTGTCACACAAGGTTGTTCCGTATGAGTGTCCCAGAAGATTGTCTCACAAGAGTGCCCCACAAGAGTGTCCCGTGTGAGTGTGCAAAGAGTGTCATTTGGACTTGTGCATCTTTTCGATTGTGTTCACAAAAGAGTGGGCATACAAATAAAAGAAGGACTGAAAGTGAAAGTATGCTGTGATTGAAGGTCGGAGCAAGTGAGAGTGCCTGTGACGAAATGTGTATTTTAAACGTGCCTCCTCACCCCAAGGGTGCAGAAAAATTAAAACATGTTTTCTTCAACAAAAGGACCACTGCCACGTGCTATGAATGATATTTTAACATGCTGCCCAGGGTCGGGGCACGAATTTGGTCATCCTTCCCCATTGCAAACAGACAAGGGCCCGGAGTCACAACGAGCAACAATTGACGTAACCTGGAAGTTCAATTGGTCTGTGCTGTGCTTCGACTTCAATGCCTCATACGTTTTTTGGTCCCCGGGAAGGCATCATGCACCTTCGACAGGTTTCATCGGTCTTGGTCTCTGTTTTGCAGGGGGTGCTTGATGGGACTTTGGTTCGGCCGAAGTTCACCAACAGGAGCTGCCCACTGCTTGTAGAAGCTAGAAAGAAGTTCACGCCATTTTGGATCAAACACTGGGCATGTGAGAAACATGGACCGTACATCGCTTGGCAGAACTAGCTTGTTGTCAGCAATTTGACAGCATTTCAATTCTGATGGAGACTGATCCTTCGGGAGATCTTCCTGCCGCGGCTGCGCCTTGTAACTTGGCCAGTCTTCCAAGCCTAGCGACAATTGCACCAAAGGAATGGCCCGAGATGTAAGTAGAGAATGATCTGGAAACACAAGGGCTGGTTGATGAATGTGGTCCCTCAGATTCAGCCAGCTCCACCAGCCTGCTGAAGCGCAGCGCCAGTAAGACAATGTGTAGGTTGCCGCTCAGCACCTCTGCAGCTGACCACCAATTTTCGAAAGAAGCGCAATTGGGTGCCCATGTGGAAGCTCATCTTGAATGCCAGGAGATGCAGAGGAGGTGCATGGCAAGGAATACAAAAAAAGGAAAAAGGATGCAGCTGAAAAGCACCACATGACAATGCCCAACATTTTGCCAGGAACTTCTGCAATGGTTTGAGCTTCTCTGGGGTGTTGGGGTCACTGTGGTCCAATTCAGCTGCCGCTGTCAGATAAGTGCAATGACCGATGAACGGGTCCATCCCTTGATCTGGTCAACTGTCTGATGGTCGCAAGCCACGGTCGTGTGCAGCAAAAGAACATGAACAAATACAAAACACATCAAAACAGCAAACAACAAACAACACTGCACAAGCAAACATAGTGACAGTCTGTTGTCAGAAAAAAGGCCTGAACCAGACCCATGGTGCAATCCAATGGCTCCCGTTGAAGCTCTATGCCAGACAACAACATCAACTCAAAAGTTGTGATCCAATCTTCCATCACAGGCAGGCCATCATCTGGTTTCTCGAACCTAAGACTATCCAAAGGCACAAATGTTTTTTGAACAGGCTGCATTGTGGTGCAATCGGTCTAAGAAGTGAACCGAAGACAAAAAAAGGGGATCTTTATGACCTCATCCTCCATGCTGGTGTCCAATGCCTTGGCGTTAAGCCTCACTCTTATGGGTAAGAGGTCAATGATTTGCACAACATTGGCAAGGTTGATTTCTTTAGATGTGTCAAGTTACAAAACCAGTTTTCTGGTAGGGATTCAGCCCACTCTGCTTAGAAGCCCACTCCTCATACCATGTCTCCAGCTGCTTGCAATGGAGTTTCCGGTTGTCCTCTCCTGGTTCCCAAGAAGGTCCAAAACCAGTTGTGCTGGATGGGTGGCAGTGTCCAAGACGTCCTCTTTCCTAAAAGACAAGACATAGTCGACGATGTCCTATCGGTGCAACAGATGCTGTTGCAAGTAGGGCTAACATACTTTAAGTTGTACATTCATTGTCAAAATGTTCAATAGTGAGTTTGAACCCAACAGTCCCTCACCAAGCTCAGATCTCCGGTAGGTAGCTTGTCGAAGCTCGCTCCTCAGCCTTTGTTTTAAAGGGCTGGGCCATGGCAAGGGCCAAAGTTGTCCCACAAAAACAAAATCCTCACAGAATGGATTGACTCCATTGATTCATCAGGCTTGAGTCCATCGAAAAATTTTTTGGGACTCAACATAATTTTCAATGCACTGGCCCCAGCCCAGTGCATCGACTCCCCTTTGAAAAAAACACGACATTGACCTTATTTTTTTCTGATGTTTTTTTTTCAATGGCGACATTTTTTTGCAATTGCGATCAATGCACTCCCCCTAGCCCAGTGCATTGATTTTTTTGTTGGATTTCAAAAATTTTCAATGCACTCAATCCTATTGAATCCCCACTATCATGACCCAGATTTTCAATGCACGCCCCGACCGCCAGTGCATCGAAAACCGGGCGCCCAAACCCATGAGTGCATCGAAAACCAGGTGCCCAGCCTATGAGTGCATCGAAAACCGGGTGCCCAAACCCATGAGTGCATCGAAAATGTTGGTTGGGACCAGGCTGGAGTGCATCGAAAATCTTGGTTGGGACATTTCGAAGACGACCGAGCATCTGGGTGTTCGTATGGCCCTCTAGGTTGTTTTGGCAAAAGGTGTCAGTGTTTGCCAGAAGAGTCGGGGGCTGTCAGGGAATGATTCAACAATACTTGGACCAGATGGTCGGCATCCCTCAACTCTGGAGACCAAGGAATACCCCTTTTTAGATTAAAGGATTATATGGCATTTACAGATAGCTGCTGCAAACCAACCTTGTTTCTTTCATCTCCTGCCTAGATGTGCCTGTTTCCGCCGAACACTGCCCTTAGTGGCATTGCCAAGGAGTTCAATACAGCTGGATGCATCACCATTGGTGGCTCAGCCTGTCGATCAGTTGGGGGCTGGGAGTGCCATGGCAATGGCTTCAATTCAGCATCAGCCCAAAATTGGTTTTCGGCCAATTGATCCAGATACTGCACACTCTTTTGGTACTTCTCCCCATAATAGAGTGCCACAGCCCGACTCAATTCTTTCCACCGTGTTCGCAGTGCTGCGGTGTGGTTGTTTCCACGCCTAATTGGCTCTTATACCCAAAGTAGACTAAAGAACAGTGTCATTTGATAGACACTTTAAAAAGCATACAACATCTCATGATCAAATCTCACCAATAATTTTGCCAGTATGAAGGCTAATATCTTTAGATCTGGGACCAGGTTAAAGGTTGAAGATCGACCATGGGTCATCACCAATAAAGGAGGCTGTGCCAGAGTGCTGTCGCTGATATACTTTTTGATGAAGCAAATCATATCCTGAGGCGACCTCGCCCCCAGGAACGAGCTCCTATTGATGCTGTCGGTGTACGAAGGCGGAACATCTGCCAAGGGCAGATGAATTGACATGGACGGATTGATGGGGAGGATATGGAAGGGTAAAAAACTCAATTGTAAAACATGTGTTTATACACCCCTCACCTCGTCGTTGCATATTGAAAAAGTAGTGATTCCCCGTATCATCTTTAAGTAGGCCGCCTTCCAGCTTCACACCCAAGGATGGTAGATGTTGCCTCCAATCCCTGCTGGTGTTTAGTTTCTGGACTTGGACATGGGTGGTTGAATCCACCCAATCCAGGATGCTACTTTTGCAGAGTTCATTCCGCACAACCCTGACCACGTCGGTTGCATCTTGAATATTTGCTTTGCACCGGCTAATGATGCCCCAACATTGATCTTGGCTTGGTGCTTCGAGAAAAGAGAACATTCCACTCACAGACCTACAAGTAAAGAAACAATACAAAAAGGATTGGTTACAACCCAAATGTGACAAGGGGCCGATGCGGCAATGGGTGTGCGACTTTCTCAAACTGCAAAATCCAGTTGTACGAAAGCGATCCTGAGCAACCATGAGAATGAGGTACGATAAGACATACTGATTTTTGCACTGGGTCAAAACAACAGGTATTTATTGCAGTTTGGTGCAGCTAGTGTGCCCACACAAAACAACTAACATCCATTATAAAATCCATAACAACCCATCGCGTTGCTCAGGCACATTGAGCAGGAGGCAAGTCGGCCGTTTCCGACCGTCCTGCTGGCAGATGGTCATGACCTGGGATGGGGGCAAAACCCTCCAGCGGTTCCTTCTAAAGATCCCTGGATATTCCCTGGCAACAAGAAAGAAAACAATAACACGATTGAGAAAGAAACTTGTTTGTTTTGCTGAGTCTTAGGTGCATCTTCTATGGTTTGACTCAAAATCTCCAGGATTGCTGAGCTGTCATGGCGACAAACCTCGTCCATGATGTACACATTTAATGTATACCCAAATGCCCATGCCCCATGTATTTTGACACGGGGCCTCTGGTGCTTTGCCCTTAGCTGCTAAAATACAGAACTTGGTGCACCCTATTGGATTTGTGCCTGAAAGGGGTCAAACCAGAACATCCAAACAAGATCAACATCCAAAATACCTATCACGAAATAGTTGTTGGACAGGGACATGGTTCAGAGCAGCGTTGTTCCGAAGTTCTGGCTCTCTTGGCAGGGCAAATTTAGATTGGTCTAAACCATCCATAGATATCAAAAGAACCTCGCTGTTCGGTTCTGCTGACTCAGCCAGAAGTTGCCAAATCACAGTGCGATCACTGTATTGGCTGTGCAAATGACCTCTGTAGTTCTTCAAGGATTGCAGTTTTCTTTCCAAGGATAGGCTTTTATAGCATACCTCGCGAGTTGTGAATAGACTGCGGGATCTGAAGCGGAGAATGTCGCTCCATCGTCGCTTGTAGATATCTAAGAAAGTTCCATACCTGAATCTGGAGTCTTGTTTTTTTTGGTGTGCCCCAAATCCAACAACATAACCAACCTCCTACCCACAGTTGACTAACGTGGCTGAAACACGACACTGCGTATCCTCCCAGCAATGATTGTGTTGCCTGGTAGTGCTCAAACAAATCTGCCACTATTCCTGGTGGCAAGAACTTCCTGACAAGCACCTCGCCAGGAAGCAAGTTCTTTGTCTTGAGGTCGCAGGAGCTGAGCCACTCCCTCAGCTCATCTTCGTTTTCCAAGTCTGAGCCTACTTCTTCAAAGTTGCTATCCTCATCGTCGTCTAGATCTTTTTTTGGCTCGGCCTCGACGAACAAACCTGGGGTTGGACTGTTCTCCCTAACAGGACAATGGTTGATGAATGTTGATGAATTCCCTTAAAATCATTCAGGGGTCTTGGGGGGCAGCTTTGATGAAACACCTTTGGAGTCTAGAAGAGAAACTGGTCTGGTAATGTTTCGGCTATCGAGTCATAGGCCACCTGGAAGAAAGCGTCAGCTGTCCAAGTCCCGGGTTTGCTCCGGTGAGCCTTCTTTCCGTGCCGGAGGTCCGGAGCAGCATGTGCTGATGCGTTGCGGAGGCGAGATTTTCCAACAGCTACCAGGGAGGCCAAGCATTTGAAACCAATCGGATGGCCCAGAAGAGTCCAGGCTTGAGTAGGTCCACTCCCAGTTGAAGAGGTCTGCAACTTAGTTGAACTGAGAGAACAAATCAACCCTGCAACAACCTAAAGCAACAACCTAAAGAATATCAGTGGCAACAAAAGCAAAATAACATTGACGCTTATTGCCACAGGGCACAAGTGAATCTTGGTCTTGCTTGTTCAAGTCCCAGAACTCACCAATGAATTGATGTAACTCTTTGGACTGAGCGAACTGCTTGAAGCAGGTTTTGCTGGCACCTGGGAAACTACAGTAGATTGGGGCTAGGTCGGGCAAATTGGCCCACCCAAACAAAACCCAACGATATAGTATACTATATAGCCAAATTTAGTGAACATTGTACGTATATTTGCTTCCATGGCACATAGACAGGAGTCTTTCTGAATCAAAGAGTTTATTCTCGAAGGATCGGAACCATTCTTCTTGTACACCCCAGACTTCTCTCTGAGATACAAAGCATTGGCACTGCGGTTGGTCTTGTCATACGGCCGTTTCTTCTTGGCTATTGTTTGGTCGTCCTGATTTTGTTTCCAGAACGTAGCTTGCTTGATGTTGATCATGGCTTGCCAACCCAGGGCAAACACGCTAGATGATGTCATTCTAAAGTCATCATCATCAACCCCACGCCCTTCGCTGTCAGAAGCAGATTCTGCCTCAGAATCCTCTGCGCCAAACAGTTGGTTTGGTTTAGAAACCTTTTGACTTTTTGCTGGTTGGTTCAGCTCGTCCTCACCCACTTCATCCTGAAAGGGCTTGACCCCTTTCTTTTTTCACTGGTTGGGTCCCAACACGAAGAGTGGGCTGACGGACCTGCTCAGCTCCTTCAGCGGCGAAGGCCTTGGACGGCGGCTTCCTGCTTAAGGCTTTCGAAGCAGGCGCATGGCTCAAAGAAAGAAAGGGAACGGATCTAGCACTGGATTCTCCACTCTCTCTCCCAAAAGGGGGCATGGAGCTAGATATTTGCAGGAAGTGCCAAATTCAAGCAGCACAGGATTGCCTGACAGCACACGTTTTCATGTTTGAGTTTGCACAGCGTCAAGATTTTGGACAGCGTGGTCGCTTTGGTGCATGGAGTCATGTTCACCCTAATTTTGGGGCTTCCCCTTCAACATTCTTAATTACAGGCCAAGGAATCTTGGCTTAGCTATGTGCTCTCAACACACAGCAGCATCATGAGAAGCATGAATCCGCCGCATGGAATGCTCATTCCATTTCCAGCCATCTTCCTCACACTGGCAGAAGTGCAGTCAGAGAGGTCGACGCAATCCTTGCAAGGTTACAGACTAGTAAGAAAAAGACAACACAGCAGTAGTTGGTTAGAAGAAATCATTGGGGTGTCCAAATAAATTGCAACCATTGTTGCCAGGAGTCTACGTTTGCAGCCTGTGCAATCTCCTTGATGCACGGGTACAAAAGTGCAGCCATTTGTTCCTCCCCAGACATGAGGCGCTTCTTTTGATCACACCTCAGCCCATCAAAAGTCAGAGACACTTGGCACTAGTTTTGGACACCTTGTTTCAAACAAAAGTCAGAGATCAGGTTAGTTTGGCCAAGTGGCCAGAACTGTGATGATGTTGTCAAACACGGAAGTTCTGAATGACGGGTCTCTGTGCGTGCGCATTTTTCGCAATTGGCTGACAAATCGTATAAGCGCTTGCGAGGGAGCTCGGTTCTGAACTTGTCCAAATGCCGCTTTTGGCACCTGAGAAGCAGCCATACCCAACATCATTAACCACATGCTCGAATCCCAGAAGAACCAAACTCAAAGACTCTTTGCGGAAGAACTGCCAACAAACTTTAAATCAGATTTGGCACTCTGTCAAATCCTGCTCTTGAACACATGTCATCGGAGGCTGTGGGCGTAGATAGATACTGTAATTCAATTTGGTCATCTGGAGCGGGTCTCCAAGTATCATCTTAGCAAGTTCCTCTAAGCTCCACCTACTGTTCCACTTGCGAAACCTGGCATGATAGCAAATTCTCCAGGCCCTCAACCGGTTGTTGGGATGTCCGAACATCTTGGGTCCAGCCTCAGCAGGGCAGTCGGACTGAGGTGCTGGGAGGATGCGTTTTCTGGGAGACGACCTCAACGTGAACATGAAGCTGAGGACACGGCAAAACTGTTTGGATCTTGTGGGTAGCCAGGTTCTGCTCGAGGAACTCCTGGATTTGAGGGGTGAAGCTGAATTGAATGCTTTAGGAAGCTGGGGCTCCTTGTCGTATCCCGGGACGTTTTCATGCAAGGATAGGTGGACCTTCTTCTGGAACTTGATGGATGCTTTCTGACAACGGCTTTTGACTTTGTTCGTAAAGCCTTCCCCAAGGCCATACCTGAGACTTGCAAAAGTCTTGCTCGCACACTACACCAAAAGAATTTGAAGTGAAGACAGTGTGTGCGCATGAAGAATACTACATAAAGCACGCCCTGCTACAAAGAAAATAGGACGCACGGAGCTCCCACCAAAGCAACATCGTTGGCCTCAAAGGAGATGTTGCACCTGATCAATTACAAGGAGGCACATTGGGTGAGGGGTGTTGAAACATCTCAATTTGAGCGCACCTGTTTTTGTGACAGCCTACTCAATAAACATCAATCCCAGGCACATTTTCTTGTGAACTCCGCAGTAGGCTGTCTTGTTCATTTTCAATACAGAAGGCTTCCACTTATCAATTCCAGTAGATGCTGGCGTTACCATATTCAATATGTCAGTGAAGCAGCAGCATTCACCCCACTGCTCCTTGTGCAAGCGGATGCAAGCCCGGTTCAACTCTACCTTGGTGTTTGTGTTTTGTACGAATGTACGGACATGGTGCGCTTGCAACTACATAGGACTACCAATTGCAAAGCCCAAGCTGCGTTGAAATCAAATGTGAGGCCGGAATCAATGCCCCATCGACGTTTGGCGGCGCTGCAGATCATTTTCCAGGCCTGTCGGAGACAAAGTGCTCCGCCGAAGAAGTCGAAGGTCTTCCACTGGCATGTACCTGAGGAAGTGTGCGGTGAGTACTGTGTTATTTTTAAGTGTTTGTGTCAAGTTTCAACAGTGGTGATTGCAGCCAATTTGCGAATCTTGTTCTTTACAAATCTATCCCCAAAGATGCGAGCACATCGGTCGAGCAAAATCTCCGCCCAAGACCTCACGCTAATCTTTAGAAATTGAATAAGAACAGAATAAACTTTAAGATACTTTAAGCCCCCTCAGACCACGGCCCCAATTCTGCGAAGCTTGTTGGCATCGGATAGGGTCGCCTTGCCGAAATTGATCGAAGGGTTGTGGGCAAGATACTTTTTGTTGCATAACATGCTTCTCAAAGATATAAAAGGAGTAGGTCAAGTTACAAAGAATGTTCATCTTCAACATCTGAGTCGATCAGAATGCTGCTCGACCCTGCTGCGACTTGTTGCTTGTGGGCAGGACGCTTCGCTGGAGGCTTCTGTGAAGAAGAGGCCGGCCGTTTGCGGCCATTCAACAAAGCTTCCAGGTCCAGGGCCATGGCACAGATGGGGCTGGTAGGGAAATGGATGTCTTCCTTGCAATGAAACTGTTTTCCTTTTGCTTTTGCAAGATGTCAGCATCACCGAGTCAACTGCAACGGCCATGCACTTTGGACCTCTGACCTCTGATCTTTTTTCAAAACAACTTGGAAACCTGTGACCTCATGCGCTTTGAGACCTCACGCACTCAGCTTGTACTCAGCTCATTGGGGCCCCCGTGCTCCAGTTGCAGGGTGAAGGAACCTGGAGTGGAAGATTGAGAGGATCAGCGGCTCTTGACAGCAAAGGGAGCGTTTTGTTCAAAGCCATGAGAATACCACCTGGTTGAAAGACATTACTGAAGTTAACTCTTCTGCAGAACAATGGGCTCTATGATCCTTTACTAACCATCCTGGCCTTCTCATGGTGTTTGAAGGGGCTGCGCCGCGATCCTGGAGCAACATCACAAAATCACTGTCTATACTATATATATATATATAGACATAGAATAGAGACACATATATATATATATAAGTTGGATGTTGCACTGGGCACTGGTTGTGCTGGAGAAAATCATGTTGAAGGTAGCATCCCTCCTTTTGGAAGTGCAATAAACATATGATAGAATGAGTCGCAGTCACACAGATCCAGTCCTGCTGGAAGTGTGGGGTCTGGAATGTTTTAACCTGGGCGAGATGCGAGTAGCACAGAGGAGTCACACCAGGATCATAGGGACCATCACAGGGTATAGAAACCTTTGGCCTGTGACTCTTTTGTATTCTTTCCAGAAGCTGCCTCACTTGAGGGTTCATTGGATGGGACACTCAGGTCGAGGCTGTTCTAGCTTCCCACTCACTGCATTGTTCATAGAACCTGGCCGGTTCTTGAAAAAAAACCTGGCACGCAGGGCTGATGCACGGCCGAGATTCGGTGGCACGGCCGAGATTCGGTGTGTGTGTGATATTATGTTGGGCATATAAGTCTAAGTTTGCCTGGTTTGGATTCTTGTTTTTTCCCTCAACAAGCATGCTTGTATGGAATGGTTTTTGCTTAGCTTTTGCTTAGCTTTTGCTTGGTCTCAGGTTAGGCTTTGCATTCTTAGCTTTTGCTTGGTCTGTGGCTGGCCATGTGGCACACTGGACATGTTGGTCATATGGATGGTAGTGGAGCATGGTTTTGCGGAGCACTTTCTCAGCACTTTCTCAGACCCAGTTGCCATTAAACTGGACCCACTTACCACTAAAGTAACTTCCTTGTGGGAAACTGTTCTGGGACACTCTTGTGGGACACTCTTAAGGGACACTCTTTGTGAGACAAACCCTTGTGGGACACTCTAGTGGGACGCTCTAGTGGGACACTCATACGGGATCATTGTGGGACACTCTTGTGGCAGACTCCTTGTGGGACACTATGTGAATTTGCAAATTCTATGGTAGCACGACGTGCCGACACACGAGTTTTCCAGTCAACGAACGGAGGTCGCACACAAAGTCGACCTTTCTGCAACCACGGCCGGACCCACCCTGCTCGACGCACTTTGCAAGCTACCGAGTCACTGGACATGTCCCCACCACCGAAACTCAAATGATTCATCTTGTTGCCATGTTCTGGAGAAAACAAAGTTTTTTTTCTGTTTTTCTCCATGTGCTGGTGGTGGGTCTCCGACTGAAGATTTCCACCTCCCACCATATGGTCGAAAAGTTGGGACCTGGAGTCTGTGTTGAGGATGCGCTAGCCAATGTAATTTGTCTGGAGGGCCAAGTCACACAACGTAAAATTTCCTTGTTCGCCCACATTGCTGGAAAAAAAGGTTTTGCGCTTCTCTATCTTGGCCGCGTCGTGCTTCCATGTGTGCAATACACACAGTGTTTCATGCTCCACACACAGGAAACACAGAGAATGACAGGGGGTTCAGAGACCTGGCGGGAGGGGGCGCGCGTACCTGGCCGCCCAGGGCTGATGAGCCCCGTAACAAGGCTGTGGCGTGTTTCTGCAGCACATCCGCCCACGGGATCCAGAATTTTTTTGTATTTTTCTGCGTGTGTTCCTGACGAGTGCCTTACTAGTAGTAACGAGTACCTTACTAGTAGTAACGAGTGACGATGGGTCAACATACCCCAACATGGGCTTTGCAAACTTGTTCCTTGAAGGTGCACATGACGTTTGGCCGATGATTCACCATCAGGAACAGCCCGTTTCACTTTTCCAGACACAGATTGTTTAATTGAAGCTTTCAAGAAGGTTGACATGCATAGAGCACAATTGACCCTCTTGAAATCAACAACCGTCTGGATGACAGGTGAAAATTCATCTTTCCCAAGGTCTGCAGGGATTTTTGCTGTTGTCCAACCAAAAATAGATGAGGCCCCTCACAAACACGTTGTCGCCTTTTGGGTCAGTTTGCCTGAGAAACCATTTATAGATTTTGCAAAGAATTATATGGCGTTGATCAACATGAGGTCTCACCACAAGTCACAACTCGTTCGATGTGAATCTCTCCACCCACGGGCAGCACCTGCCACCACGGTGCTGCCAACTGTACCAGCATCCAAACCGCACTATGAAGCATGAAAAATAATTTCCTGTGAATGCCCACACTCAAGAGAAATTCAATTCTTGGAGCATTGGCGGTGGAAGGGACACAAAATCTCTGTCTGGTCGTAATGTGACAGAAGCATAACGTGAACTTTCTCGAAAACACAAAAATGGGGCATTGCAAAACGCACAGCCACTGTAGAAGACCCACCACCGCCTTCGGAGAAGTCGGCTTCTTGTGCAACAAGTCTGCAATGCAAATGACAAGTTTGGGCTTCGCGGGCACCACGATGTGCGGCCTGCTGCTCAATTCGCACCCAAGGGTAATAATTCAGTTGGCCAATATGACGTCTTTGGCATTCCAAATCCCTGCTGTTTCCAGGGAAGCATAAAAAATTTGCACCATTTCTGGCGAGCATATGAATTCTGCCCGGACTTCAAGAAACGGATAGCGGTCCAACAACAACATATTTTCCAAAGCAATTCCTAACGCATTCATCTGTGCCAAAATTGTACTCTATGCTATAACTAAAAATAAACTTAAATTAACAGGGAAAACACCATCCGTAGTAATAAGGTACCGATCGCCTAAATCTTAATTGCAAATACGAACCAGGGTTATAACTATTTAGACACCTTTAATATAATAAAGAATATTTTATCATTACGCTTTAAGAATCATATTCGTTCATCATATATATCCAGCAACGAAGAATGTGCTAACTACGGTGGCTTTATTAGCTTTAAACTATTATAGACAACTCGGAAATATTCGAAGCCTTCTATTATTTTCATAAAATAAATTATCCCCCAACAAACATTAACCCCTTCCCACACCCCCAAAAGTTAAATAAAAAACCCTTCGCTACGTATTTAAGAAAAATAGAAATTAATAACTTCAATAAATAAAATATTCAAAGAACTAGAAAATATAAATTAATAATTTTATAATACAATTTTAATACGGAAAATATCTAAAAAATTAAAAGATGGGAATTAATAATTTTATAATATAATTTTAATATACGAAAGAATAATTTATAGAACCGGAAATTAAAAATTAACCATTCTATATTTTATAATATAATTAAAACACGCAGAATATCTAAAGAGTTAGACGATAAGAACTGGCGATTTAGTACAACTTTAGTGCGCGGATGAGTCATTTCTCGCGATTGCTCTAATACCTTTGCAACTAAGTTCTCCCGACCACCCGTTCTTTAAAAGGTTGATAAATTTTAGCTACTTTCCTTACTCAAAAATTGTGATTTCGATTATTTTCTAAAGACGTGTTTTAAGAGGTTTACAAATTTAAGCTAAGTAGTTTTGTGTCTACACAAGCTATCACATCATAGTCAACATTTAGCTCCAATTAGCTTTAGTAGGACTAGAGCTAGATGCTTCATTCATCATTCATGCGTCTGATTAAGAGACACGAAGGATACACATAATAGAAAAAACCGGGACACTCCTATAGGTCAATTTGTTCTTATAGGAAACTTCCGCCGCCGGCTTGCCCGGGAACTACTTGTAGTAACCAGACCGCAATTTTCCCTAGACGCACGCAAAATGGAATGCGGTTGTGGAGGCCATTGCTTGTAGAGACCATCGCGTAGGTTGGAGGCCATTGGACGCCATCGCTACAGCAGGTTTGGAGGCCATTGCTTAGTAGGTTGGAGGCTATAGTTGGTTCCATCGCCCGTAAATAAGATCAAAAACCCATAAACATAAGCATCATATTAAATTTTTCCTCACAACAACAAATAACAAAACAAATTTTTGAACAACAATATAATATAGATTTAAAAACAACAATATTTCCCAAACAGCCATGCTTTTGCCGGCATACTCCACTTGTCCTGCCTCCATGATGGCCATTTTGGTTTGTCACTGCTGCTGCCTTTCCCATTTCTCTGCCTGCACAATCGTTACTTTGGTTGCCGCTTCTCTACAGTAGTTATTTCTTTCCTCACAAATTTTCCCAATTGGTTATCTGTACAATCGCCGTCCTTTGCCTTGTCTCCTTACTTGTTTTCTTCTCTCCCTGTCGCCTTTGTGTGTTTCTGCTTTGCCTCCTTACTTGTTCCCGCACTTGTTTTGTTTGATCGGCGTTCTGCTTGCCACCACAACCTTGTCTGCTGACTTGGCCTTTGGAGTAAGTTGCTGTCTGGGGTCTAAACAGGTATAGTTCGAGCTTCAAACAATGTTTCGAAACACAAAAACATACTGGTGGAAAGTGCTGATCTACACCAGCCATTGTATTACTTTCTTTGTATATTTTCTTGATGGAAATGGTCCAGGATCCAATGATCATCTTGAAAGCAAACACCTCCAGGGTGATCACGACCTCATCGCCGGCGACGCTCTCGGTCACGCTCCCGCCCCTCACGACGGGAGGTGTCCTGCATGCGGTTACGTTGCAAGTTGGAGAGGACTCTTACTAGCTTCTTGTTAGCGATGCACTTGTTACTACTAGCTTCTTGTTACTACTAGTAAGGC
>CAXAMN010010080.1:61832-81325 GCA_963970005.1 Durusdinium trenchii
TTGTTACTACTAGTAAAATGGAGATGCAATCTCCTCCTTTTCTTTGCGGCCTTCCTTTCGTTCCTTGTCGTCTTTGCGGTCTTCTTTGCGCTCCTGAAGCGTAGAGTCAACAGGTTTCTCTTCCTCTGTAGCTAATTGTCATGCCCGAAGTGAACGATGTAGTGACATGTGGGAATCCTAAAGCCGTTGCCTCCTGCAACACCAAGTCTGAGAGCGATTCCTTGCGTTCCTTCTTCTCCTTGGTGTCCGCTGGAAGACCTTGCAGTACTGTGCCCGATTGCATTGTACCGTGTGGTTTCTGTCGACAATGTTGCATCCGACAAAAAAATCCAGGGCTTGCAGGCAAGCTCAAACCACAACTGTCAAGAATTCTTACATTAGCCATGGGATGCTTCATTGGATCTGCCTCCGCAACAGAAGTCTTCAAGTGATTTAATCTCTGAAGCATCAAGTCTCATGGGAAGGAGCACTCTCTGCATTCAGGCTCCATCTCTCTGGCCTCGCTCGCCACGTTCACCGCGCTCGTTCCGATCAACAGCTTCCTTAGCTGTCTTCTCCTTGCCGCAAACAAGGTGAAGCTAGCAGTAAAAATTCCAAAGTGGAGCTGAGGACAATGGTTTCTTAAATCCAATGAGTTTGACTCTGATTGTGAGAACTCCTTGTGCTTCTTCTCCTTCTTCGTTCTTGTCTCCTGCTCCTGCACAGCCAAAAGGCCAAATACCAGTCCTGCTCTACTCATAACTCACTTTGGGGGGGGACAAACCAATGCGACGTGCTGCCTACATGTTCATGACCCCATGAAACTACGCCAAAGAAAACACCCGCATGGAGAAGGAAGGGCCTAAACAAAATTCAAAACATCAATCTACAATATGTTCACTTGGTGATCCTGGCCGTGTACGTTCCCAAGAAGTCCTCCACTTTTGCAACGGTCACCTCCGCATTGAAATTGCGAGCCAAGATTGTGAGATACCACTTGAACATCTCACAAACCATTTGTTGAAAATGAGCACTTTCGAGAAAGAACATATGTTTTCCCACAACCAACAGAAAGAAGGAAGAAGCATTCTTGCTTCTAGTAGTAGGGGCTCTGTGCCTTCTACCCTATCTGGTTGCAAGAATGCATCACGGAGTAGCAAAGTGTAGAAATGGAGGAGCAAACACTTTCCCTCATTGCACCGGCCTGAGAAGTCTTTGCTCCTGCAACAGCACATTTTTTGGGATGTCATCGGCTTTATGGAAAGCCGTCAAACCTTTTGGCCAAGCTCTGAAACAAATAGTGGCAGGATGACTCAATCACAAAACTGTTTGTCATGATCAAGTAGAAGGCTGTCCTGCTTCCGGTGCAGTTGGAGGATTTTCTGTGGGCTCTTCTTTCCTGGCGAGAAAGACAGCTTCACTTGAGGTCTTAAAAGGAAATTCTTTAACTCGATGAAAACATGCAGCGCAAAAAAACAAGTTCCTCAACTGGGTTTTTGGTGTCTCGACAGCCTGCGGCGCCACATCCCGCATTCCACACCTGCGCTTTCGTTCTAAAGGCCTCAGCTGAAGGCGAAAGCGAAATCAATCCGCATCAAGATTCATCATGTTGCTATGATGTGGCAAGTTGTTGCTTGTCAAACTTTCCACTTTTCAACATGTGACAAGCATGGCAACAGGCCTCTGAGCTTCCTCGGGGCCCTTTTTGTCCTTTGAGCCTCTGCGGTTCCAAGGCTTAGTGTTGGCAGGTCGAAATTGGTCGATGAAATCAAACATCGCACCCTGAAACGGACCTAATAGCCCACTGGCATATCCAAGTTCGCTCAACTAGTGGGATTCATGAGGAGGTCTGCTTGGCCAGCGCAATGTCAGATATGTGCAGCAAAGATCACCAATGATCCAAAATGATGTAGGAATGTAGGACTATCTGCCTTGAGATGCACAACCTGACTTTGACCCTTCGTGCTGTTTGACTCAAACCCGATGAGAATGGTGCTTTTTCCATTTCGATTAGGTTCCTTATGCTCTTAGGAGCAAGGACGCTACTAGGGGCTGGCATCGCGACGAACGGAGCAATTGGCGCTTTTACAATCGCCATGCACATTCTCGGGCCTGAGGGCTTCTCGTCTGGCCGCGCCTCGGAAAGGCAACAAATCCCTCTACTCTCCGAAGAGGTTCTCCTACATCCTCGATGGCTCAGCGGTGGACTGTTTGACCGATATCCAACACAACTTCTCCAACCCACCCCCCACCAGTCTGGTTAGTCATTGTGGCACCTTCTCCTCCCGGTGCTTCCGCTTCTTTTCGTTCTTCTCGTTCTTCTCGTGCTTTTCTCTGGACTCCTGGGGAATGCTTTGTCAAATTGAAACTTACTTGGCGAGAGTGAACTGAACATCGATTATCATGGGTGGCGTCGGGGTGAACCTGTGAGATGGTGAAACAAAGGAATGACCAAAAGGGAACCGTCGGAGTGTGTTGTAAAACAAAAGCACATCATGCTGTCAGCAAAGAGGTACGGCGCTTCTACAAGTTGTCATCAAAGCGGATTTTTTGAACCAGGGGTCTGGAAACCAGTCAAAATGAACAGAGCTAACAAAGCCGTGACACTCACCTGCAAAAAGAAAATTTGTGCTTACCATTCACAGGCTTTGCCTCCTTTCACTTTTGCACTCTTAGAATCAAACACAATGTTGAACAGAACACGCAAAATCATACGTGCAAGTGTTTTCTTTCAGCAACCACTCAAGTCTATTTTATCACCATCGCTTAACAATGATGTCGAGAGTACCTTGCGAAGCCGACAACCATTAAGCTGTCGAGCAAAAAGAGAGCTATGGAAGACAGAAAGACAAACCCACAAGCTGCAACGAAAACAACATCCTACCTGCCTTTGCTTAAACCTACAGCGCAGTGTCACGTGGTGCCCGCCTGGGTCTTCTCCAATGCGGCCTTGGCCGCCAGAACACGACTGGAGTCGGCCTCTCAGCTGCAAAAATGGTGACCCTTGGTCTTTGTAGCTTTGATTTAACGAAAGGAAGAACAGCTACGGCGATGGATCTGTTTGGACAAGCACTGTAAACAAAGCAGTAGAACCTAGTGAAGAAGGCTGGACATATGTGCAACTGGAGGAATCTTGAAACGAAAACCGTTTAACATGCAAAGATGTTTCAACGCTTCAAACCTGCTGTCTTCTTCAGAACGACATTGTCATTTTTGGAAATATGTTCTCGTCATCGAAGCAACTCCCACGGGACAGGTGGGAAAGACCGATGGCTGTTGGCACCATCGAAGGCAAACGCTTCGCACAAAAAACAAGAGAACCTTCAGCTGACCCCCACAGGAAAATGCACACCCAGGGGCCTCGTGCCGCGGTACCTCAGCCTTCTTGTGTGCCTCTTTGGGCCTCAATCCGTTTTCGCATCGGTTTTCTGAAGACCTGTGCAATATATTTTGGAAACGGTTTGAGTGAAACGGTTTGAGGGAAATAAGTTACATAATATTGTCGTTTGACGAATCCTTATGGATTTCTTTCAACGAACCCAGTTCGATCAGTTCGCCCTCTCAGGCTGTGACTGCTCTCGTCCCGCTTGACGCACCTGTGCTGCAACGGTGCTTCGGAATCCAAGTGAGGCCATCCTTCGGAAAGAGAACCAGTAAACAACTCTATCAATTCCCATCCCAGGCAGGTTCTTTCCACAGGATCTTCGCAATTCTAGGGGGATGATGCATATCTTGCTCTCAGCTTCTCCTTGTTGGATCTGAAGCTTTGACAACAGGCCCCCATACCGAAGGAAACTTTCACACGCAAATCACTTCGGGTTGACAATCAGTATGTCCAAGCTGATGATTGCCCCCGCAGGTCCACACAAAATAGCAGGTTCACAAAAGGTTTGATTAGGGAATGCCGGTTGTGGTGCAACAAAGAATCCCAGAACTGGCTTTCTACCCTCCCTCACCACTATGGACCATCTGACCGCGGAGGACAGCATAAATGAAGATTGTGGCACACATTGTCGCATCTTTTCAGGATCAGGTTGGAGGCCATTGGACTTAGGTTGGAGACCATCCCCTGCTAGGTTGGAGGCCATTACTATTGTGGTTTAAGCCATATTTTTTGACTCTTTTCAGCATCAAAAAAAGACAAGGGTCTCACTCAACAGCTTCCCAAGGCAGGAGAAACTGTCACTTCAGCCTCTGCCCTTCGGCGCTCCACATGGCGCCGATGTTGCCTGGGAACCGCAACCGATGAAAATCTTTAACGAAACACATTTTCTGGGAACTAGTAGCTTCTTGTTACTAGTAGCAATGCTACTTAGGTTTAAATTTGAAAGGCTTCAACTGCTCGCTCCTATTAGCTTCCGCTACTTACACCAGACTTTACAAAGAACTCCTTATGACGGACGGGAGTCTCTCCAAGCTTCGCCGCCCCTGAGGACTCTGCTCGCGACGCTCATCCTGGAGTGTCCGGCGAGGAAGAAGACATAGAAGAGCAAGGGAAAGTGCAAAAATACAACAAGTACCTACTTTCTTTACCTACTTTCTACCGCAAGTAGAGCTTTTCACGACAACTTCTTCATATCAGCCAGGAGCTGTGCGATATACCGGACCTTGGGTACTCGGATTCGGGTTCAGAGCTTCAGATCTCCACTTCACCAACAAAAGCCATCTCACGGTCAAATTGTTTCAAAGCCTGTATATAGAGATCACTGGGGTAGCTACAGAATATGTATGCACTGTAAAACGCAAACTTACCAAATTTGGAGAATATATCATCTTGATTTCAAGCAGCTTTCTCCCATTTCTTGGTCACCTTTCGAAATTGCAGTAGATCGTGAAACTGAGGATCACCCTTTGTGGATTGAAAGTGCCAGTGGGAGGTGCAAACTTCATCTTCCTTGAGATGTAGGCAAACCCAAAGCCATACTCATTGCAGTCAACGGGAAAACCAGCCAAACCGGAAAACGCAATCACATTTGTTCGCCACAGCTGGGAAAGGAGAATGAGACATCACCATCATTTGCCCAACTAAATCAGCAATCTAGACACCTGAAACAGACATTCACGAGGGTTCTTAATTTTTTTCCTCCAGTTTCCAGGGTTGGGAGTCCCGTGATGTTTGCCCCGACTTCCCCAATGGCCTCAGCCCTCTGCCTGAAAGGTGGCCAAAAAGGATGCCAAAAAAACATCATTTATGAGTTCTTAGCAAACATTAGGCCCTTACCCAATGATCGGAAACCAATACTGATCTCTTGCATAATTGATCTCGTGAAAGTGACAGACTCAAGTACCATTTCAAGTCTACTTTGCTGAGTAGAGTCCTCTAAAGTTACTTCATTTAACTTCTCAATCTTGTCTTGCAATTCAGTTTTCAGGCAAAGGCACCGTTAAAGGGATTGCCCACAAACCCTTTTAAGATGGCTCACCTCGAAGATTCACCACGTTCATCTGCTGAGAAGAGATTCCTTTGTCTTTCCGTTGCAAGAACGCTCATACGTTTTCTTTTTCCAAGAAGCTTTTTGGAAGGCTACCTGGCCACCTTCCACAATCTGACTTTTGCATTATCATGTTCCTATCCCTCAGTCAGATGAGTTGGTACCAAAGCTCCCGATGTGACCAATCTTAACATGCCCTACTATTCTCGACTTTCTTCTTTTGAATTCTTCGAACCTATCACGACCGTCATGGTCAGGCTACGCACTCCTACAAATAGCGGCGCATGGCTACGCACCTTGTTGAGGGGCTACGACTCGTCATTTGCCAACGTTCCTGCAAGTGGCTGTTGGGTCTACAGCGACGCATGGCGATATGACTAGGAGCAAAAACACTACTAGGGGCTCCTGGCATCGCTACTAGGAGCAAGGACGCTACTAGGAGCATCGCTACTAGTAACAATGTTTGCTATTAGAAACAAAACAGCATATCACCTTTCTGAAACAACGACCTACTCCTCAGCCACATCAACACTTTCAGGATCGTATGTGACAAATTTAAAGGCAACTGGTGCAAACCGGAACCCATCCCACGCCCCTTTACGAACTCTGGGTGCAGAAATCCAACAGGGTGCAAGAATGGTCACTACTAGTAAGGCACTTGTTTCTAATAGCTTCTTGTTACTACTAGTAAGGCCAGGAGCCCCTAGTAGCTTCTTGCTCCTAGTAGTAATGGTCACTCCTTTTCCAATCCGGACCACAAAAAACCGGTCTTCCGCTTCGTAGGACAAACAAAGGACGCGACCTGGTGGAGGTTACACTCCAAACCTCTTCTTCTGTGGCCCTTGTACGCAAAACTCTTTGTAAAACACATCTCCCAACTTGGAGCACACAAATCTTGATTTTCTTCGCTCTCTGTTTCGAACGCACCCACCTCAGGAGCTTTGGCTGGCTCTTCAACTGGGATGTGCAAAAGACTAGTTGTTGACTGAGCCAATCCTAGCTACCTACAGGAATGCTCGGATCTTTTGGATATGCCAGTGTTGCTTTCAATAAATGACATATATCACCACGGGAGAACATCAAATTGATATTTCGTTGGTCAACAAGCTGTTCTAGCCACCCCTTTGCTTTGCAAACTCAAGGTAGCCCTTACCAGGCTACCTTTCACCGAGAAAATGTCATCCGGTATTTCTTGATGTTGCCAGGTCGAAGCTGTTGGACGTTCCAAACGAGCGTGCCCTCGACGGGTCGTTAATTGATCCCTATTCTGTGGACCTTGGGCGGCTTGCGCAGCGACCTGTCGTTGGGAAAAGTTTTTGGGCGTCTTGAAAAGCGTAGACACCTGTGTGTGTTTCGTGAGGTCAGTGCTTTTGCGGAGCCATGTGTCGAAATTCTTCCAAACGTGTGGCGCGGTGCAAATTTTGCTAAACGTGTCAAGGTATGAGGTTTTGACAACTTGACGCATCATTGTTTTGGAGGAAGTCTGCTCATTTTGGAGGCTTGATGTGTCACTTTTGGAGGAAATCTTGTACAAAGTGCTTGTCTTGAAGGCTTGACACGACACTTTTGGAGTTGGTCTCGTAGGAAAGGTGTCCTGCAAGTGTCCTACAAGCGTATCACGGCTGAATGTACTTCAAGAGTGTCTTTGATAAGCGTCAAGCAAGAAGAGTGTCAAACAACATTTGGCTGTTTGTGCTTGCATATGCCTGTGCATTCGGGATCGTGGATTCCACCCTGTCCCCTTTTTCCTTGCTTTCCTTTTTCGTGTCTGAAGCACAGCAAGGCACATGCCTTTTGACCACACACAGCCAGTATTAACTTGTGCTTTACAGGTCCAAGCAATCTATGAACCAAGTCCTCCAGTTTGCCGGTAAAGCCCGTGGAAAATCGGTGGAATTGCTTTGAACGCATCTTGTTTTTGCTGGTCAAAGAAGTGTGGACTGAGGACCTTTGAAGAATGAGTTCCAAATCAATATGGTTTCTTCGTTTTCTGTAAACTAGGAACAAGAAGCTACTAGGGGCTCCTGGCATCGCTACTAGGAGCGACGCTACTAGAACCAGTTTTGAAGGATGGACACCCTGAAATGAGAATAGTAGTAACAAGTGCATCGCTTGTAGTAACAAGTGCCTTACTAGTAGTAACAAGAAGCTACTAGGAACAAGTGCCACGCTAGTAGTAACAGGTGCCTTACTAGTAGTACACCAGGGACGAACCGGAGACGTCGTGCTAACCCACGCCTTCCTCCTTCACGCTGGCTGCGGCCGCCTGCAGCAAGAACACCAAAGTAAATTGTTACTACTAGCAAACATTGTTACTACTAGTAAGGCACCTGTTACTACTAGCGTGGCACTTGTTACTACTAGCAATGGAACATGGTAGCCAGTTGCGGTTAGCGGCCTCCAACCTAGTAGCTAGTTGCTGTAGCTACTGTCGAGACCAGCAGCCACAAGGGAGTTGCTTCACTGCCGTGACATGGTTGCCTATATTTCCATCTTCATAAGCAATGCAACACTGAACTGACTGAGCCCCAAAGCATAGATTCTGACAAATATGATGACTCTCTGCAACCAGCAGTTTCATTCAAACTATGCAGGTTGGCTTCTGGCTGCGGGATGGCTGTGGCGCCTGGAACAAAGGGTCTGGCTCAGGCTCCTGGGCAAGTTTTTGGTGCACTAACTGCCTCGAAGGGATGGTCATAGAAGCTATAATTAACATATCTCCGGCTTTGGCCCATGGCACATCACTCTCTTACCTGCCCTTTTTCGACTGGTTTCCACATCTGGGTACCTTTGTGCATATCCTTCGAAACTGGCCTTTGGGCACACTTTCTGGCCTCTTCTTGCGCGCGGAACATTTTCTCTGGGCAGCGTCCACGCGTCTGTCCCTAGGCAGCTTCCCCTCTTTCTGTGGCTTTCATACCGGTTTGGAAACTGCCGTTTGGAAACTCCTTACCACGAGCTTTTGAGCTAAGGGCGTGGGGAGGGGAGCTTGGTCCAATGGGTCGGTGGCGCCTGGGGCCTCAGCCGATTCTATTCGGGGGTGTCTCACGCGACATGTGTTTTTTGAGAGATACCCGGCGCCAGGGCAGCACGCGCTCACCGATTGTGAGGCAAGAGGGGAAACAAGGAAGCAACAAGAATGCTACTAGGGTCTCCTGGCATCGCTACTAGGAGCAAGGACGCTACTAGTGGCTCCTGGCCTTACTACTAGGAACAATGTTCGCTACTAGCAACAAGGATGCAATTCGAAAGCCAACAGTACCCTATTTGGGGAATATATTGTATGATCCTCTGCCTTCATGTTCTGACTTTCACCCATCCCACCAAAAATGCAACATCAGATTTATTATATCCTGAAGCGATAGAAGTATTTTCTTTGCTTTTTCCTTCTTACTTTCTATCGCTATTAGGTTGGAGGTCATCCCTAGTGGGTTGGAGGCCATCGCAAGAAGTATTTTCATTTTTCTTTTTATTCTCTTTCCAGCTTTCCCTTTGGCTCCTCGGCAGGTCCTGTCTGGACCGGCTCAGCCTGGACCGGCTCGGCCTGAAACTGAGATCTGGTGACATCTTCACCCGACTTCAACCCTTCCGTGCTCGCCTTAGCTTTTGGACTTAACTACCTCAAACAAAACAAAGCCAAAGAATGTCAAGAATAATCTAGACCGTCTTTTGGCATATCTCTGACAGAATCTGGATGAAGGCGCTTCTCGAAGGGAGAAGATGAAGATCCGCAAGTGGTTTTCGAAAAACAAGTTGTTAAGTGTTTTCATATTAGTGACTAGCGGGTCAGTCCCATTTCATATGCAAAAATCATCGTGTTTGGTATCGAACCCCTCGACCGGCAAAACTCTCAGGGTATGAAATGCTCAGGAGTACTAACAACTTTCCGAAGGCCTAGGAGACTGTTTCGTCCATGTGAAACTCAAATCAAAACACAACCAAACGTACGCCCACCAAGAAATACCACTTGCCTGAAAAGAAGCAAATATGTGAACAAGAAAAACACGTCTCTTCCAATCTGCAAAATTAGACTCACATTCCAACCCACCCATCCACAGTCCCAAAGAAAAGTGAAGAAAACCCAATGACACTCCACGACACAACTGCTTTGCGCGCCGCAAAGTCGAAAGCCTGTGGCTCGTTCTCCACTTCCGGCTGCACAGAACTTCTTTCTGCGTTCTCCTCAAACTCCTCGGGCTCCTCAGGTTGCTCCTCAGGTTGCTCCTCGGGTTGTTCTTCGGGTTGCTCCTCGGGCTCTTCGGGTTGCTCCTCGTCCGGCGCCTGCTCAGCCTCCTTGGATTTGGACTCGGGTCGTGGGCGCGGTGGACGATCCACGGATCCAGAGTTAGCCAAACAACAGAAGTTCTGTACTTCGTCGTTTTTCTTTGTCTCTTTGGATTCTTCAAACTCTTACTAATTCTTCCTTTCTTTTGCCTCTTGATTCTATCGTCGATACACTCTGACCAGAAACTCCGCAACAAAATGCAAAGCTTCACCGTCCTCCTCGACGTCTTCCACGAAATCTGCCTCTTCTTCGCCTGGCAGAGAGACTGGTCTTTCCAGATTCAGTCGTAGGCTAGGTTGGAGGTCATTGCGAGTAGCTACTCCTTAGTTGTTAGCATACTGGCTCTTGGCCAATCAATGATTGGTTCTTGGCTCCGCCAGGTCTCACCAAGAACTCCGACTCAAACGAAGCGGCCATTTGTGAGGTCACACCGCCAACCCATCCAGTTCTCGATCCTCTGACATGGAAGACTGCCTCTTGAAACCGGATTCCTGGCATCGCTACTAGGAGCAAAGGGCATCGCTACTAGGAACAAGTGCCTTACTACTAGGAGCAAGAAGCTACTAGTAACAAGTGCCACGCTAGTAGTAACAGGTGCCTTACTAGTAGTAACAAGGTTCGCTACTAGGAGCAAGAAGCTACTATTCCCCGGAGTGGGCCTTCGAAATAGGCCTCTTCCGCTTCCTCCAGCCTCGATGAGAGCGAACGATCAGAGTCAGTGTCGCGTGACCAGTGTTTAACGGAGGAGTTGGTCCACCGGTAGAGGATTGTTACTAGTAGCGACTTGTTTCTAATAGCTTCTTGTTACTACTAGTAAGGCACTTGTTACTAGTAGCGATGCACTTGTTACTACTAGCATTTGTTGTTGGCAAACAAGGGAAGCTGAAGGAGTGAAAAGCCTCCGATTGTTTCTTGCCTCCTTAGGCCTCAGCTTCCCTTCCAAAAATTCTGCATTCTGGTCTGATACCTACTTCCTATTCCCACTATCCACCCAGTCTCATGGCTGACTCGGCAAACCATGTTGATGCCGCACAACGATCTGCAAAGGTGGCTAAGCAATTTAAATCCCTGGACGCCCTTCTGCAAGGATCTCAAGAAACATGTTCAACATGGGCTTTGCCAGCGCCCTTTCTCGCCATTTTGCAAACCGTCACCAGTCTCTCCCCTCTTCATCCAGTGGCTCATAGTCGTAGTCTGTTCGCGGCTCCTCCCCTGCCGGTGCCAAGTCTTTTTGAAACGTTCTTGCAAAAAGGCGTCAGCAAAAGACAAGAATAAGTAAAAAGAAAAACGTAAGACTTCGTCTTTATCAAACGATTAGACGTGCTTTGTCAAAAAGGACATGCTTGGACAGGGTCGCAAGCCAACCCCCTAGCACGACTTAGTCTCAGAGCCGGTGGACTGTCCAAGGCCTACACACCCCTGACACCCAATGCAAACTTCCAAAGAGAAGACGTAGCTCAATCGAATGCAGGAGACGTCTCCCATACTGAGAGCCAAAAACCGGCAAGTAACCTTCAGAAGTTTTCACCTCGTTCTTGTAGATTTCTACTCTTGCGAGTGGTAGCATCTCATATTTGAAAAATAGTCACATGACTTTGTATCACTTCTGTTAGCGTCTGCAGTCACCCCTCTTCCAGTGCTACTTTTGACTCAGGAGACTTGAGACGGTCTCCAACCTAGTAGCTTCTTGTTACTAGTAGCGTCCTTGTTACTACTAGTAAGGCACTTGTTACTAGAAGCGATGCACTTGTTACTACTAGCTTCTTGTTACGTTCGTAGCAAAAGGAACCGAGTAGGAATGGCCTCCCCTAAGAGCAATGGCCTCCGCCCTACCAGATCCACCAAACGACTTCCTCCGGCCTTCCACCGGGACCTCCTGCGGCTCTGAGATTTCCACAGCTGGGGCTGCGGCCTCCGCCCGGTGATGTCACAGAAGCTGAACCATAACGACGGTGAGAACGCATTCTTGGTGAGAACAAAGAGAAAAGAACACATCAGAGAACGGCCTTAAAAAAGAAAAGATCAACATGAAAAACACCTTGAAAGACCCAAGGCGGGCAAGATGGGATTCTTCTTACAATCGCCGCTTTCTCTTCAAACCGGGCGGGTTGTTCACTGTTCACCGTCACTGGTCACTGATGCTTTGTCGGAAGTTGTTGAACACAAACACAACGATTTGTTCATTTCTGGTGTTTGATGGTCTGCATGAGGTAACAAACCCATGGGCCTCCTCAGCAAAACACATCTCACAGGCCTATTTGTGGGGGAATTGAATCCGCCTTTGTCCACACTTGCATGAGGTCATTCTGCAAAGCCCCGTCCACCAAATCCAAGCAAGCTTTCGTTTCTTCTTAGTTGGAGGCCATCGCTATTAGAACTGCATAGCAAACTGACCTCTGCACAGCTTAAGTTCCCCCCCCAAAAAGAGGTACGTAGTTTCATCGCAAACTTGAAGAAGCCTGAGCTCTCCTGCGTCCGTGGGAGCGTCCACTTGTAGCTACTAGCTACCTAGCTACTAGCGGCCTGCCCCCCGGGCCAAAAACGGAGTAATGCCCTTTGTTACGTTCGTAGCGATGCACTTGTTACTAGGAGCTTCTTTGTTACTAGTAGTAAGGCACTTGTTTCTAATAGCGAACATTGCTCCTAGTAGTAAGGCCAGGAGCCCTAGCAGCTTGTTGTTACTACTAGTAAGGCACTTGTTACTAGAAGCGATGCACCTGTTCCTGGTAGCTTCTTGTTCCTAGTTCGTCATTTTTTTTTCGGAATCGACAGCTCACCAATCTCACAGCCCAACCTTGGTCTCTGAGACCAGCTGGGCCTTCTTCCGCCTCAGCGACGAAAGGTGAGGCCCTGCGAGGTATGTCTTCTGACAATAAATAATGGTCCCTAGGTCCCTATACTATTGCCCAAAAGAGCAGGCAAATAAAGGTTATGTCTCTGAAAAAACTCTTTATCTTCTCTGAATCCTCCCTTTAAGCAATTCTTTGCATTCTTGCGTTCGTTGACCGAACTTTTCAAGTGTGACATAGAGGTGGTTGAGATTGCTGGACTTGCAAGGGGAGACTGCAGTGGTGCCATTAGGAGCTCGTAGCTTCCACGTCTTGGACATCTGCCCAATTCCCACTTGGCCAACGGGTGCAACATGTGTTTTCACTGAGTCATCCTGCTGGGAAGCTTCTGCCACCTGGCAATGGGAACAGAACACAAGTACAAAGCTTTGCGAAGCAGGCGAAGCGTAGGGGACTTTGCATTTAAGCCTTGCAAGGCAGACTGCAGCTCATCCTCCATGTTGTGGGCCCTCAAAGCTCCAGCTCACTGGAGGAACTGTTGAGTTTTTTTCTTTTATTTCCCCTAAAACTTTAGGAACCAAATGAATAGCGCGAGCTATTCTGCGTCCTAAGTAAGGGTGAGGGGCGACAAAAAAGAGTCGTCTCAATGTTTTCGAACCCACCGGAACGGTCCTTGTCCGGTCTGGAAAACGCTTCAAGAACGGAGCCCCGTTCGTAGCGTCCTTGCTCCTAGTAGCGATGCCAGGAGCCCCGTTCGTAGCTTCTTGCTTCAAGAACTATTGAAGAACATATGGCTGTTTGGCCTTTCACCGAAGAACGCACGCAATCAAGAAGTGCATGAAGTCCTCCAAAGTGACTAGCTTAGCCCCTTAGCTACACTTATATAGTTGGCCCCATAGGGCCAGGCACACTCTCCGCAAGGCACACCTTGGGTCGCTTTGCCGGCGGCAGATCGGCTTCCTCTTGTCGTTCTTCTCGTTGCCACTCCACTCGAGGAGCTTTGTCCTTCCTCACCTTATCCACCCTGTCCTCTGGACTCACCTCAGGCAGAGTGACAATGACTTCCGCGATCAGTTCCGGAGACTCGCCTTGGACATGAGGCAAAATGTCACTTGCTATGTTTATTCGGAAGCTAGTGAAAAAGAGTCGCCGCAAGAACACAGCCACCCCTATTCGTCCAAACCTTTGGTTGCAAAAAATATGTAATTAGACATACTGATGTACACATAACTTTTGACTCTAGCTTACCTGGATGAGAAGATTTCGCATGTGAGCACAACTTTTGCCTTGCAGAGTCACTGTGGCCATGTGCAAAACTCTGTGACTGCAGCCGACTTACCGCGATTTAGTACCGACGCAAACATCTCCAACAATCCCCCGATGAAGCCAAACTACCCGAAACAAGCATGCACCAATCCATCCAACCAACAAACGACTTCTCCGCTTCAATGACTTTATTGCCAATAGGCACTTCTCAACACCTTCACGTCTAGGTGACACTGATCATAGTGATGAACCGACAGAGCACAACTGATCACAATGGCACTGCGGCCTGCTTGGCTTGCTTGGCTTGCTTTGCAAGTGGCCTGCCACAGGTGCGAGCAACACTTGTGCGCATTACCTTCCCGGATCAAACTTGGATTCGGTCTGATGGCTTTCCGGCGGTAGGGTCTGGATGAAGACTGGGCATGGAATGGAGACATTTCGTTTGAATTTCCTTTCATTTGGCTGAGGCTTGTGCCGACACACCCAGAGGTCCCAACAAAGCAGTGCACCCCAAAATCAGTTGCCTCTCGTAAAGAAAAGCAGTGTGGATCTTCATTTTCAGTTCCTTGCTAAGGACTGAACATGAAAACAACACAAATCCTTCACTATTCGAGAAAGACTCTGCCCCCAAAGAAGGCCTGGAAGTCTCCGGGCGTCGAAAGGCACGAAGCCTCGAGGTTTGCGTTTGGGAAGAAAGGAGAAAAAGAAGAAACAAAGGAGGAGAAAACAATTGAAAAAACAAAGCACTTTCTCTAAATGTTTCCTAAAAGCCCTAAGCCGGGACTTTTTGGCGTGAATGTATCACAAAAAACACTTTCCCTCCAAAGACACCCCAAACTCTATTGAGGGATCACGACACTAAACAAAGAAAGAACTTCACAGGTTGCCTCTGCTCAAACGCAGTTTCCTTCACAACGAGTGACCTGCACAAACTCCTCAGTAGAAAATCACATTCACGGCAACTTGAGCTGCCGGGACTCGGCTTTGATAGGAAGCTGTGTCTGGACACTGACAAGTACTATTTGGCGGTCAGATTTGGGTCATATACCAGTACCCCGCAAATTTCTTGATGCCGCCCATGAGAGATCTTGTCGATGTGGAAGGTGATCGTGCATGCCCCATTGAGAGAATAAATGTGCCTACCTCTTACTACGAACAGCTTGGAGGCCATCGCTAGCAATTCGGTTGGAGGCCATCGCTATTAGGTTCCTTTTGCTACTAGTAACAAGGGCATCGCTACTAGAAACAAGGGCCTTACTACTAGTAAAAAGAAGCTATTAGGTTGGAGGCCCTTGGCATTTCAAATCCGAATGAAATGCTGTGGCCCCTTGCGTCTCGCGTGGGCTCACCGCATCTTCAACCTCCTGGTTTCGCCACTGGGCGTGACATGTACAAAAAGAAGTTACTAGTAACAAAGGGCATCGCTACTAGTAACAAGTGCCTTACTAGTAGTAACAAGAAGCTAGTAGAAACAAGAAGCTAGAATTTAATTAGAATTAAAAGTAATTAGAATCTAATTAATATTAGTAGCAAAGAAGGCTACTAGGACCTTTTCGCGCGCGCGTGCGGGGGGGGTGTAGGAACAAGAAGCTACTAGGAACAAAGGGCATCGCTACTAGGAGCAAGGACGCTACTAGGGGCTCCTGGCCGTACTACTAGGAGCAAAGACGCTACGAACGGAACAAAGGGCATCGCTAATCTAATTCACCCACATCCTGATCTTCTCCAATCACATTCTCTGAGACACCACTGCTCTAAAACGCCGAAAGCTCAGTGCTCTCCTTAATTAGCTTCCGCAATTCCTCCTCACGGCCTCAGCGTTTGAGCGAGGGAGGCTCGCTCGATCTTTTCTTCTCTCCAGATTCCCTACCCTTTTAGCTACTAGTAACACTAAGTGCCTTACTAGTAGTAACAATGTTTGCTATTAGAAACAAGTGCCTTACTACTAGGAGCAAGAAGCTACTAGGGGCTCCTGGCCTTACTAGTAGTAACAAGGTTCGCTCCTAGTAACAAGTGCCTGGGGGGAGGGTAGGCCGTAAATGGTAGCTAGTAGAAGCTAGGTAGCTAGTAGCTACTAGTACGCTACTAGCGACGCAGGATAGCGCTCGTAATGATTTGGTTCCATTTTGGGAACAGAAGTTCTTCCACTCGAACAGAAGCAAACGCTGCTTCAACAGTCCGAATCCCACATCGGATCTGAAACTAACATCCCGAACAAGGAAGGCAAATGACCTGCGACTTTCTTTCTTTTTTCTTTCTTCCTTCCTTTCTTTCTCGCTCTTTCTTCCTAATAGCGATGGCCTCCAACCTACCACAACTGCAGCAATCCTGTAGTCAGGGCCCGGGCGCTCACGGGCCTTCTGCCTCTTGAGCATCTCCGCAGAGAGGTGTTGGAACCTCGAGCGACTGGGTCACTGATTGAGTGAAGTATGGCCACTGGATGTAGAAAACAACCGTATGGACGTGCATAGATAAAGAGGTAAAGGGAATCACACATGAACCGGAGGTCCCTTTCCACTAAACCACGTTGGCTTGTGGAATCTGAGTTGTTTGTCTATGGCAGTCGCATCCCAATGCAGCAGCCTGCCAATGAGGTTCGCATGTTTACGAGGACAGACCTTCGTTGGGCTTCCAACGCAATCTCCTAAAGCCGGAAAGTTCTTCGTTTTAGACTCTGGGGAGAACACAGCGGAGCACCGTCTGATTTCTCCAAGTAGCTCCTCCTTCTCCTTTCTCAAGAGCTCTTTCCCTTAGGAGAAGGATACGGACTTGCTGACACACAGCTATTCACATCAAGGGGACCGAGCGGTCCTAAGGTATTTTTGGAAAGGCACTCTTGCAAACACTTGCAGTAACAAGAAGTGTTAGGGGCTCCTGGCCGTACTACTAGTAGCAAGAAGCTAGCAGTAGCAAAGTTGATGGTGGTTTTCCCCATGATCCTTTTCCCCATGATCAATTCAACAAAGGCGTACGGACCAAAAAAGGCGTTTGAAGCTTCGAATGGATGTCAACCTGAGGTCAACCTGAGGTGAATCCGCTTTTTGTGAATGCAACACGTGGCCCTGACCCAGCCACAAATCCCTCACTATGGCTCTGTGAGGGGGCCTCACTGAAAAGTGGCTAGCTAGCTCACCAAATGAGGGTGAACCCCCACTTTGTAACCCATTCAAGCCATGCATTTTGCTTCTCGCCTGCAAAAAACAGAGCTTCCAAACGTCCCAGCTTCGGCTCGAGACCCCCGGCGCTCTGAGTGCACTTTTGCCTTGATCAGGTGGAGAACTCACAGGCAAAAGTGTTCTTGGTTCACATGGGCATTACTACTAGTAACAATGTTCGCTACTAGGAACAAAGGGCATCGCTACTAGGAATAAGGACGCTACTAGGTTGTTTTGCGGTGAAAGGTGGACCTTGTCACATTAACCTCCCTTCAGTGGTCAGTCCTAAGACGAGGCTTTCCAGGGCTCATGTTACATGCTGAACTCCTATGTGGAGGGAAATGCTCTTCTCCGCTCCCCTTTGACGATAACTTCTCCTACGATCTCCCACGAAGTGCAAAAAGTGAAGTCCATGTGAGCCACACACCATGTGAACCAAGGTGTGAACCAGGTGATGTGCATCGCTACTAGTAGTAAGGCCAGGAGCTACTAGTAGCGTCCTTGTTCCTATAGCGATGCCCTTGTTACTACTAGCGATGGCCTCCAACTCCAAATGCTGATTTTCTATCGTCCCCAGCTGCCCTTTGGAAAGCGACGCTCGCGACAATCGGTGCCTTGCGTGTGAGATCGGCGTGCAGGATCTGGATAGCTTCCTCCTTGCGAGGAAAAACACTTGGAAAAGCCGGGCTTTCAGTTCCGAAAGCTTTTCAGTTTCAAGGAAACTCTCAAAACAGCAGTCCAAAGAAACACAAGAAACGTCTCCAGCTGGCAAAGGAGGAAATTCACACACCACACGACTGCGATGTGCAGAATGAACAAGGAGAATGAACTCACCCCTTGCTGTTGACTGCCTATGTGGTCACTTAGGGGACCCATTCAACACCAAAACCACCAGGTGGCTTTTCAGCAGTGTGGGCAAACATACAATGAAGCAAGCAAAGGATTCCTGCCATTCCAAACATCCCCAACAAAACATAGAAAAAGCAGCATCCAACACAAAACACCTTTTAAAAGCTACGAGTGTTTCCATTTGCTTGGGGTGAGCCAACGACGGTCCGTCTGGGTTGGTCCACCAGCGCGGTAGCAGTCTCGGCCTCCACGACGACCATAGCTTCTTCTTTCTTAATCTCTGCTCTTCGGCGTTCCAACCTGGCCAGTTGGCAGTGGATCACAGCACCTAAAATCATATTGAGCAGAAAAATCACCGAAGTACAGCTGTAGTACTTTCGATGTTTTGTGATGTGAATGCATAGCCAAGCATATGTGTGCATATCAAGTGGCGCAAAAACACTTCTCTTGTTTGAGGGTGGGATTACACTCATATGCAAGTTTGTAGTTTTTCTGAAACTAGGTTCATTCCCACGTGAAAACCAGACCAAACATAAATGATTCATAGATACAAAGGAACACATGCTTGCCCTGCCGCTAAATGGCGATCTAGCCTTAAAACCAATAGTCTTTCAGAATTGCTCAGTGCACGAATCTTGCCGTCGTTGAGGTATGGGAGTTCACAGGAGTAGTTCCAAATGAATTTCGGGAGATTGTCGACCTGGAGCAAAACTTCACAAATCAAGGCTGAAGGGAAATGAATACATGCTATCCTGGGTAGTTATGATGAAGTGTGTATGAGAACATAGAAAAGTGTCATAATGCACCGATGATGGTGGTCTGGACGGAAATTACATACAAAACAAATCAATTTGATAAACAAAAAATCGCATCGTACTGCATCACAATTTATATACTCACAGCGGCCAGCAGGTCTTACTTACTTACTTGCTGGCCTACCTCCGTTTTAGCTGCCTACCCAAGCCTTAACAAAAAGACAGTCAATTGAACAAATACATCACTTCGAGTGATCCCAACCATGACATTTCAATCTGACAAAATTTGCGGCATGTATTGAATCACTATTTCCACATTCCTTCTGGCCTATCTTTCGACATCCTTTCTGGCATCTCTTCTGACATCTTTTCTGGCGTTCTATGTGGCATATCTTCTGACTCGCGGTTGAGGTCCGGCAGAGAACACTGGCATCCACCACTTGCGGTTGAGGAGGCGAGGAGGAGGAGGCGGAGGAGGCCGGACGCGAGGCAGCTGACATAAAAATCTAGCCGCCCTCACCTGACAGGCGGGGAAAAAATAGATGAATCCAAGCCTCCGCCTCCGTCCATACCTACAAACGGTTTACAAACAAGCGGTATTCATTTACACAGTCTATTTAAATTGTATTATATACAATTTCCTTTAAAAACGTTTACGGTTAATTTGCTTCACAATTTACCCAACCTCCACCGTAGCCCCTCCTCTCTGTCCTTGGGGCTCGGACTCTTCCTTCCGCTGCTCCAAGCGCTGCTGCCTTCGTTGTGCCTCCACGCGCTTCAGCTCGTGGTTTTCCACCTGTGCAAAACAGCAAAAACAAACAGGGCTCAAACGCCACTAAGAGCAAGGACGCTACTAGGGGCTCCTGGCCTTACTACTAGGAGCAAGGACGCTACTTGGGGCTCCTGGCCTTACTGCTACGAGCAAGGACGCTACTGGGGGCTCCTGGCCTTACTACTAGGAGCAAGGACGCTACTAGGGGCTC
>CAXAMN010010080.1:81335-108533 GCA_963970005.1 Durusdinium trenchii
TCCTGGCCTTACTACTAGGAGCAAGGACGCTACTAGGGGCTCCTGGCTCTACTACCAGGAGCAAGGACGCTACTAGGGGCTCTTGGCCTTACTACTAGGAGCAAAGACGCTACTAGGGGCTCCTGGCCTTACTACTAGGACTAGGAGCAAGGACGCTACTAGGGGCTCCTGGCCTTACTACTAGGAGCAAGGACGCTACTAGGAGCAAGGGCATCGCTAGTAGTAGCAAGGACGCTACTAGGCCAAACAACCAGTGATACTTTGGCATTGACCCAGAATGGGTTGTTCCAATGGAAGTTCTGACGTTCCAACCCCCCCGTCTCCCGCATTAGGGAAACTAAATTCACGGTCATGTGTCAATGTGATTTTATCATTTATCATTGGACATCTTTTTGCATTCTTCTCTCTTTTGGACCGATCTTGATAAACACATGCTTTCTCATTTGCATCTGCTTGATAAACCAAATGCACCAACAACTCCTTGTTGACAGCTTGACAGCCTAGTCCACCCGAACCTCCACAGCGAGAGCATCTTCTCGAGCCTTACGCTCACGTGCCCTCCTCGGTGGAGTGCACTTTCGCTGCAAAGAGTGAACTTTTGCATAGGAAACTGGGCAGTATAGCCAACGATAGGAAACTTTCAACTATTGAGTCATTCAGCTAGCAATTAAACAAGTACAACACTGAAAGGATCTTGCAATCTTCCCGGAAAGTCATGTTAGAGAGAGTTGTGTAGATTGACAAGCAGTCCGACGCCTGCCACAAAGAAAACACTCCCTCACTACTCGAACAGAACATTGGAACACGCCTTAAGGTAATTATCCGGCAAGTAATGAGGAGGACAGGAAGCAAACTCAAAGTAAACACATCTACCCAGTTCGGGATTTCTTTAGCTGTTGCCCATTCTACTCCTTTGCTCCGGATTGCAGCTTCACCGTCTCTTAACAGTATCATAGACATGAACCCTTGAAAGCGACAACGATGTTGTGCTTCTCCCTCTCACTTCAACATGATTTTCAGATTTTGGCTTCTCACACTTTCCCGACCGAGGTGCAACAAAGGGCATCGCTACTAGGAACAAGGGCCTTACTACTAACAAGAAGCTATTAGAAACAAGAAGCTAGAAAGTAATTAGAATTAAATTAGAATTGAGTTAAATTAAATTAGAATTTTCCCGACCGAGGTGCTGTAACATCTGTTCCATTTCCTCTTGAAAGGCCTGGCGGAAAGAGAGCAAAGCTTTCGACTCTGCGTAGCGTTCCCGTGGCGAAGGGCAAGGGAGCTGCCCCATACCATCTCTTATCGAAGCTTTCGTGCTGCCAATCTGGAACTGACAACAAGGACACTTAGAGCACGAATGCCTCAGCCACCTCAACCTGCACTTTTGCCAACAAAAACGCCCCTGAGGCAAAATATATCTTCTAATTGGCCTCGGGCCTGAACAAAAAATGGATTTAACATGAATAGCGATTAGTTACTTTTGGAAGGTTTGGGTCCCCAGGGCTCAACAAGAAACCTTCCTTTGCTGCCTGATCTTAAACTTTGCAAGTAGCTTTCAGGGGCCGCACATTGTGTGACATGTCATCCAACACCCTGGTCAACTGCAGAGTTCCATCCCGCAGAAAGAACGTAGACGGCACATTCACCCACCAAACAAATATTGGGACCTCCGCTTCTGGGGGCTGTGGAGAGTATTGCAAGCAACAAAGAAACACACGCGCACAAACATTTCAGTTTCAAACCTTCCTGCATTCATGGAGGCTGTGCCAAAAGAACCTTTGCGGTAACAAACTTCCTCAACGCTTTACTCTGGTTGATGTCCCCTCTGAAAGAAAAAGATGTCAAACCCGGCAATCTCTCTAATGGCCTCTTCTTGACAGAACTGTCAAACAATAGAATTGGAGTCATAATCGGAGCGCTGAGAGAGGCATATTCGAACTTTTTTATCTTCTTTCGAAGCTTCTTCTCTCAAGCTTCAAATCCTTTTCAAGCTTCAATCTTCTCTCGGTTGCGGATTCGAAGGATTCGGATAGGTGCTTCTGACCCGTCTTCACATCAGATTCCCGTCTTGGCGTGGAATGGATCGCCTGGCAAACATCGAACGGAAGCATAGGGGGTTTGTCCGGCCGCGCTTCCCATTTACCAACATCGCCATTGTCAATAGTGTGTTCCCTTTTCTTCCGGTTGGCACCAACAGGGATAGCAAATCTTTGGTAATTACAGACCACTAGAATGGCAGTGTCCCAAAATGAATCCATCTACCTGTCTGAAGGTCAGTCTATTGTGAATGATTGTCCAGGTTGGTATGGGATTCTGTGCGCAGGTCTCGAGGTAGGTGATTACAATTTACTCCACTGAGAAATGGGAGAGCAAACACCCCCAGCTTTGCTCCCCTCTGAAGCCCAGGCTGATCATACTTCACGAACGCTGGGTACAGCATATCATCCTATTCTGCCCAGAGTTTTTTGTTCACATGTTTATGCTTGTTTGAGAGTGCGTGCGAGTCCTTTGACAAAAAGAGGAACAAACCAATTGACTGGAGTTTACTTTCGGTCAATCAATTTTGCCCCTCAGCTGTCTCCCAAAAACTTCTCAGCATCCTGGTTCAAGTCACATGAGCTTATCCACCTTCTTCACCGAGTCTTCCTTTCTCAGCGTAATCTTTGCCGCCTCTCTCCGCTTCTCTGAGTGCACATTGCTGAGGTTCGGCTTGCATGAACCTGGCCAACTTTACACCAACACCCCAGTCATCTGTTCACTGCAGAACAGTTCGCTCCCAGACTGTTCAGTATTGTTCACCGCGGTGTGTGACGGTGGATGCAGCTAGACCCCTGCAGCTAGCTTGAAGGGCCATCGCAAGTAGGTTGGAGGCCATTCCACCAGACTTTTCTGAGACCTGAGTTTGACAAAGGGATCTCCTGAGGCGCTGGCGCACACTGCCATGGACACAGGCGATGCTCGACATGTGCCATTCTGTCGCCTCCTTGGTGTTGCCAGGTGAAACCATGCCTTGTCACCCATGTAATGCCCTGAATGCATGTCCATGCGCAAAAGGCCTGAGGAGAACTTGAACAACCAAATGGTTGGGAGCAGTGCCAAGAAACAGTTCCAACCGCCTGTCATTTTGCTCGGCCAGGATCAAGGATCACCAATGGCCAGTGGCCTCGACAGCGTGAACAGGACCCAGGAGACAGCTGACGATCCGCTTTGCTTTCAGGTTGGAGGCCATCGCTCTTAGGTTGGAGGCCATTACTGCCTTAAAAGACATCGCTACTAGGAGCAATGTTCGCTACTAGGAGCAAAGGGCATCGCTACTAGGAGCGATCGGACGCTATTAGGTTGTCTCGAGCTTTCGTCGTTTGCGCCACTTTGCCGTGAAGCTGAGGGAAAAGCGAAGGTCCATACAACCGAGATTCGACCACAGAATCAGTCCTAGGAACAAATGGAAACCCTCTTCAGCGCGACTGGATCTAGTGAGACCCATTCTGAACTCAAGCTTTCCAGCATGACAATGAACCCAGATTTGGAGGTCATTGGAAGGACATTTGTTGCCTTCAATTGCTGATCTGTTTTTCGTTGAACTTGACATTGAACCATTGAACCGTTTGAAACTCAATACTTCCTCAACCAATCTCGTCCGAAGCACCGTTGCTGGAAGGACTTCCTGGAGTGCATTGTGCAAAGCAAAACAAGGCAAAGCGTACAGAAGCAGGCTTGAAGCAAAAGGCAAAGAAACACATCGTAAACATGTTCCCCACCCAAAGCCATTGGCCTAGTACATTCAGAGCACACCAAGCCAGCTTGATCAGTATTCGGGTGTCAAGCGTTTTGGCAAATGGCTCGAGCTTTGATGTCCTGCAAGCTGGTGACGATCAAAGCTGGCGACAGCATCTGGTGCTGATGGCAACCTTTGCTCAACCCAGTCGACTCAGCGACCCAAGCTTTGACTCAAAGGGCTTCTGTCTTGGAAAGAACGAGAAAGAACCGTTTGCAGCTGAAACTCAAAACACACAACACATATCAAATATGTTAAAGGCACGTATTGAGGGGAAGTAAAACAGAACCGATCGGCTGATCTCAGCTCAGCGGACGGCGATCTTTTTGTCCTTCTGATTAGGCAGTTGGGCAGTTGGCAGCATCCATTTGAGGAATGTTGCGCAAAAGCACCGCCAATAAGGTTCCGAGACCTACCTTACAGAGGTCTCAACTTCCTGCATTTTGTCTGCAGGAAAATTTTCAAGATCTTCCATTTTCGGTGTTTCCTCCATTGCCTCCTTCTTGGTTTCCTGGAGGTCTCTTTGGTCTCCTCGTAGGCTAATTGAGCTCTTTACTTTGTGGACTCCATGTTTGGTCAAACGCAAGCCAACTGCAACGAACAGGAAACCAGTGAAGAGAAGACACACCCCAGCCATGTCCAAGGCTGTGAGCTGCCCTTCCTCGTGTGATGATGTTTCCTCTTCCAGGCAGGTGTCGATTTTCTTGTACCGGAACTGGTCATAGGCCGAAGCAAATATGCCCTGGTACACCATCGTCAGCGTGTAGTAGCTGAGGGCATTCACTAAATCCGCCCTCACTGCAAAACCAACATAGACAGTGAAAACAGGATCACCTACAAGGTGGAAACCATTGGCGCACATAGCTTCCTGAAAGTCAGAGCGTGCTCTGACATCATGTTCGGGAACAACGGCAGCCTGGCATTCACCGCTCTCCAAACCTCCGATTAAGTCCCCTGTGTTGGGGAATGTGACTACCTCCATGGTAGGATGCTGGGCCCGTACCAAGTTCAACTGTTGCTGAATAATGCAAACTTTCCTGCACATCTCTGTGGGGGGATCGCAGTCCTTAATGCTCCCGATGCCTGTGCTCTGCTGTGCATCCACCACCAGCAATTGAGCCAGGTTGGCGGTGTATGTAGCGACCATTACCATGGTAAAGACCGCAAAACCGACTCGAATTGCACTGCCGGCCCTGGTCTTGGTATCGGCAGCTTTTGCAGCACCGAGGTCACCACCAGCAAAGAAAGCTAAAGTTCCTTGGTTTTGAAAACACAAGTTGAATCAAAAGAACACGTTCTTCCGACAAGTGAAGTGAATAAACTAAGCAACCAAGCGCAGCACTGAAGCCGAAGCCGATGCAGACCGAATCGAACCGATGGCAAACGCCGCAAATCGGAAAACCGAGCCGAAACGACGAATACGACGCCGCATCGAACCGATACCGAGCCGAGAAAAACATGCAAACCGACCGCCGACACCGAACCGATTGCGCGGCTGCTGCCGCGCACGCAGTCGCCGGCCTGGTGCACATTGAGCGGCATGGTGCGACCAATCAAAATTTATACAGAAGAGACTGAAGAGAAAAAAGGCTTCCAGCTCAATCTTAGCTCAAGTGTGGCCAGAACTTACCATAGGGAAGTTCCGGACTTGCAGCGCGTGAGACCAAGGAGAACTCATCACAACAGGCTCACGGAAAACCAATATATGATAGTACTATTACGATTAATCAATCCTATTATCACCATATATGGGCTCCACACGGTCCCAGATCCATGGGCAAGCGCCTCCCAACGTCTCATCGAACTGCTGCAGAGGTCCCTTGCTTGCCAGGTGGTGGAGGGGCTTTTACATAGGACGTTTACTGATGGTCTAGACGCAATATAAATTCATCCTGGGGTCCCAAGCACCCACACTGCCCTCTCTGAGGCATTCCCGTCTCAATCAAAGCACACGACACTCAACCATTCCCACAAGTTCAAGGCGCCTGAAATTGGCTGCAGGCAGGCTCTGCAGCTGCTTCCGGCGTCAGTCAGACCCAGTCCTGCAAAGGAGGAGGACGAGGAGGCAAAGCTTCCAGTTGGAAAACATGTCTTCGGCTTCGGTTCCGCAACCACAAGACGCAATCTCCCCAACCAATATAAGAGACCTATAGTGACTAAGTGGATCATCAATGAGGCAGGACCTGTTTCCACTACAGGCAGTGCTGGACCACGCCAGTCCCGCGCTCTAAGCAAACCCCCGACGCACTCACTGCACATGCCCTGCTGAGCTCAACAAAGAACAGTTAAAATTGAGAACGCAGTAGGCTTCATACTAGTTTCAGAGGCCCCAGCGCACGCAGCAGTGACAGCAAGCGAGAGGGCGAGAGAGAGAAAGAGAGTTGACACCTTCGCCAACCCAAACTACGCACTGTTTGAAACGGACGATAAGCAGCCAAGACTAGTCGATGTGTACTTGCACAGGTCCATGCGACTCCTGTTCTCTTGCAGAAGCCGCTGGGTGAGCGAGAACAGGCGCGTGCAGGAAGCCGTCGATGCAGGTATTGCCAGGTAGCGGCTAGCGGGCTAGCCACATTAGTGGGCACTCAGTGGCGCCCACTTGCGTCTCCACAGCATAATTGTGCAGCTCTCACTGCGCGGCTTCTTCATGGCCACTCTATCTTTTGGCTCACTTGGGTTTGTGGCCACTCCGAACACAGACGCTTGGAAGATGGCCAAGGGGTTCCCTGGCCCCTCAGCGGGCTCACCCTCTTCATCACCCGCCTTCAACTTGAACTTACCAATTGCCACTTTGTAGGCCTCCTCTAGCACAGAAGTCAAGGCCTCCTCCTTCTCATCCCGTTTGCAGAACCTCAGTAGCGGAAGCGGGCGTCAAGGAATGAGGCACGAAGGAGAATTTCTTTAAATGACGAGATGTGCGTCGACTCCGTCTTCACAACCTCTCGGAGCCACGACAAGAGGCTCTTGTTCAGAGAGTCCAGATCACCTTCCTGGAGCCGCTTTCTGTCCGCCTTGCCGCCGCCCGATCATACTGCTTACGGAGGGCCGCCAGGACAGGCAACGTTGTTGCCACACACCCGCTATCGGCTTGCAACATCCCACTACAAAGGGCCTCAGCACGCCGGCCAAGTTTCTGGAGGTCACGTAGTGAGCGTCCGTTGCGTTGAGCTCAGACAGTGGTGTCTTCCCGAAGAGCTTGAGGTAAGCGTCTTTCAAACTGAAATCACGCTCCAGCATGGCGATTGAAGATTTGCACTGGAATTAATCAGCACTCTCTGGGGTGCTCCCGCTTGCACCTTGTTGAGCTGGAGTCCCTTCGACTCATTGTACCGAAAGGCCTTTGCGCGGGCACGGACCTGCTCTATGTGGGCAAGCACATCAGGCAGAGCATCTTCGTGAACCACGTCCTTCTACCTTCTTGCTCTGCCGGGCGACGTAGAAGAGCTGCCTCATTCCGAGCGTGGGACGGAAGACCAGCTTTGAGAAAGGTACCGTATACGGTAACTATACTGATCAGATCAGCGGTCCACCCTATGTCTTCCAAAAGCGGCTCTGAAAAAGAGGAGAACAATGGAGAACACACGCACTGCGCGTGAGCCTGCTGCGAATTAATTTTTAGAATTCACCCGCTTGTGATAGACGGTCCCGACCCACGCCCAACCCCAAAAAGGTTCATGAACTGGAGCCTGGCCAGGGCGCTTCCGAGGGAGCAAGGCCACAATATGCGCTGCGCAAAAAGGACACCTGGCAGGGAAAGATCTTGGGAGATGTTTTTCGCACTGCCGGTGCCATCAGTCCCCACGCAGAAGATGTCCTTCGTGTCCATGCCCCAATCCTCTGCAAGTGTGCGTCTTGAAAATTCTTTGTCCAATGTCCAATGGCCTCTCGGTTCATGCGTAGAAGCTACATGACAATGAGCCAATGAATGAGTGAACGAACACTATTTCAAAATGTTCTGACCAGCCGACATCCCCCAAAGACTTCTCCCCAGAACAACTGATCACTGATTGCAGCCAAGCTGCCAAGTCCAACAAATTCATTAGCATGATTTTTGCTGTTGAGGGGGCCCTACTGGCTGCTCGGAGAGCTGCTTCAGTTTAAACGTCGGCGGCTTCTAGCCGGACCATCCACATCATACAAGTTAGACAGAGACACGCGACTCTGGCGCATGTTGTGGCCGCAGAGCTGACAACGCCGCCTCTGAGACAGAATCTCCTGTCCACCAACCCGCCTTGCGCACGACAACGCATCGCGCAAAGAGCTCAATGGCCTGTGCCCAGGGGCTTTGATCTCGAGCTTTTCAAGCGACACCACGCTCTCACCAAGCTTTGTGCTTAATGTCGAATCGAAGAGTCGTTTGGATGAGGCTGGGCACAAGGATCTCTCCGATGACATGAAGCTCGCGCACCTGCTTCACTATCACCTACTCGGCCAAATCTGCGTGCTTGAACTGCATGGCCGCGATGGTGACAGACTTGTCTTGCCTGAGATCGAAGCTGCTTGAGGGGGGGCATCCGCTCCTATTTGCAAAATTAAGCAACGCCATGCGCGCGGAACAAGTCTGTACCCATAAGCTGGTCAGGTGCCAAGCGGCTGGTGCCCATGGTAAATATACTTCACTCGGTGATACGAGTGCCGGTGCAAATTGCACGCAAAGGCCAGGCCTGCGTCGTCACGACTCATGGTGACCTCCTTCCATATGGCATTGAAAAGCTGACCCTAGCAGTTGGAACTGAACAAAAGGGCCATGTCTACATGTTCAGAATGGAGGTGAGCCATGTCCCAAGAAAGGGCCATGAGCCGTTGAGGTGTGGTTGCTTCAGCAGCGGTCCTGGGGTTCCCTTTCAGATCCCCTAATGTCTTTACAGTATGTAAAGAAGAGAGAATATATATATATATATATATGGCGCTCACCTCCCCAGTTCCAAGCACCGGCCCCACCCATCAACCCCGCCGTGGCAGCGGCGCCAAGCCCAGGTCGTCACGTCCTGGTGGCGCTTCACCTCCTTGGCGCGCCGCATCAGGGCGTCGGCGTCGCAGTAGACACTCACAGGCGTGCCCCGCAAGTGGCCCACAAAGCGCTCCACCTCAAAAGAGGGTGGGGGACGGAAGAGGATGGAGGACAGGACAGACTCGAATTTGAAGTGGACCGGAAATGGGTGGACCAATTCCAGGGTGGACCAAAACACGAACAAAACACCACGGCCTCAACCATGGACTCTCCGATGATCGGCCTATGTCCCCAACAACCCCGAGTTCGGAAGGGATCCAGGGGGATGATCCTCGGCCGGCAGCGCAAAAAGCTAGAGTCCTCTAAACACCTCTCAGCCGACATCCCCCCAAAGTCTTCTCTCCATAAGGCACCCTTTGCAGCCAAGCTGTCAAGCCCAACAAGTTCATTAGCGTGATTTTTGCTTTTGAGGGGCCCTATACTGGCTGCCAAAGACCTGCGGGTTGAAGAAACAGAGGGTTGAACAAAAAAGGAACAAAAGCTTCCAGGTACTGCGGGTCCATGGCCAAGTTTATACCATGTTTAGGCCATGCGTATACCCTCCTCATGTACACGCGTCCAGGCCCACAGGTGATGTTTCAAACAGGTTGCGCTTTGAATCGCAACCCCAGAGAGACGGGGTGCGCACGCCAGGTGCACCAGAGCAAAAGAAGAATCGTGGGCAAAGCGTGTCATTTCTCGAAGAAAGTAGCTCTAGCATGCTGTTCAAAAAAAGCACAATTGTTTTTAGACCCGAGTGAGCGGATTGTATCTTCAAGCGCCCAAACTTGGAATTGGATGGTATTATTCACCAATGACCTCAGCACCCAACGATCGAGGTTGCTTTTCACCTGGCCTTTGCTGACAGTAATCGATCCACGACGGTCCCGCGTCGTCTTTCTGCGGGCTGCTGACCCAAGACGTAGTCAACACAACGGGCCTAGAACTCCCGGGGCCTGGCCTAGGCATAGGCCTATCCTAGGCCCATGCCTACCCTAGGCATAGGCCTATCCTAGGCCCATGCCTACCCTAGGCATAGGCCTATCCTAGGCCCATGCCTACCCTAGGCATAGGCCTATCCTAGCCCTATGCCTAGGCTATCCATAGGCCTATCCTAGGCCTATGCCTAGGCTATCCATAGGCCTATCCTAGGCCTATGCCTAGGCTATCCATAGGCCTATCCTAGGCCTATGCCTAGCGCTATCCATAGGCCTATGCCTAGGGTAGCCATAGGCCTATCCTAGGCCTATGCCTAGGCTATCTATCCGGCCTATGCCCGCTATCCATAGGCCTATCCTAGGCCTATGGCTACCTAGGATAGGCCGGATAGGCCTATGCCTAGGCTAGCCATAGGGGCTGTCCTCGGCTAATGCCTCGCCTGTCGCCATAGGGGCGCTTTCCTCTGCCTCCCCCTCTCCCCTTCCTGCCGGATGCGCCCCGGCAGGATCTGGCACGCAACGACTGACCCCGAATACCAGCGATCAAGCAAGGGCACCGGCGCTACGAAAAGGGAGGGAGAGAAAGCAGCAGAGCAGCACCACCGTGAGGGGCGCGTGAAACGTCGACGATTCGAGCGCCCCCCGAAAGTGGAGTGGCCGTAGGCACAGTAGAGCTCGCCGACCTCTGTCTTCCTCCCGCTCCCTTTCGCCTGTCTCCCTCACCCTCCCCCTTCCTTCCTCTTCCGCCCTGTCGCTGCCTCGGTGAGGGGCGCGCGAAACGTCGACGATTCGTGCGCCCCAAATTGGAGTGGCCGTGGGCACAGAAGCTAGCCTACCTCTATCTTTCTGCCGCGCCTACTACCTTTCCCGGAAATGATCAATCCGGCTCGGCCAAAGTCCCCGTGACCGCTCCGTCCCTTCCCTGCCCCGTCCGTTCGTCTCCCTCTCTCCGACACTTTCGCGTGGACTTCCGCACAGGCGCCAGAACTATGAATGCCCTGCAGGATTTAGCGGGCAGGAGACTGGAAGCCGGCGCCGGTCCCGCGCAGGATGTGGCCCGGCATGACCTGGCGCGCAACGCATCCTTCTAGCGGCTTTTGGCTCCTACGTTTGCGGCTTCGCGCGCCGTGCTGCCATGGAAGCGGATGCCTTGTGGGCGTCTAACTTGGACGTTTGCCCTTCCAGTGCGGCGGAGTTGCGGCCACAGCCGGTACAGCAAATCGAAGTCGCGCACCTACATGAATGAAACCACGGCGATGCAGCTGCGGGCCTTACGCTGCTTTTTTTTTTCGGCGTGCAAGTGTATCCATGGTTTTGCCGTGATGCGCGTGGTTGGGGTCGTGTGCTGCCGGGTGACGTTGCGGCGCCGCGCCCGCTGCTGTATCCATTGACGCAAAGCGTTTGGCTCCATCGGAACTTGCTCGAGTGGTTTGATGGCTTGTTTCCCATTGGGGGTATCAGCGGGCGCGATTTCCTGCTCTGCCGCAACGCCGTGTTCGGCGGGAGCGGATCTGCAGTGCGGCGCTCGCCTTTCTTCGCGGTGTATCTCCATTTTGCGGTGGTGGAATCACTGCTGGATACGGCTTGGATGGCTGGCTTCTTTGGAGCTCCTTCGGCCGTGCGGCTGCGGCTCAGTGGCCGCGCCGTGGATCGCAGCCTGGCACTACAGCTCGCTTGCCAGCAGCTGTTCCCCGTGCTGCGGCAAGCGTTCGAGGACCGTTGGGTGACTACGCATCCTGCCTGGTGTGGTCCTGCTTGCGCCTCTAGCATTCTGCTGGATTTAATGAGAAGCTCGTCCCGCATGGGTGCTGCTTCGCCGAACGCGGTCTCGATGGGCGCACCGCCTTCTGTTTGCGGGCCCCGCGCCGCGGGCACATCACCTGCGGCATTGCAGAGCATCGTGCGCAGGAGGAGCATTTGCTGCAGGTTCATGCTGCCCGCTTGCACGACCGCCGGCGGCAGAGGTGCGGCTTTCTTTCGTCGCCTTTAGTTCGTTGTCGTATTTTTGTCCGGAGGAATACACACACACCTTGGTGGCAGCCGCGTGCAGCGCGGACTCCGCCTGCACAAGTGTGGGCGCCAGAGGCGGATGACTGCAACACCTGCAAAGCCCGCAGCGTCCGCGCCGACCAGCGTGGCGGCATCCTTTGTGCGACCTTCGGCTGTGGCATTGTCATGCTTCCCCAGCACTTCCATGTGGCTGAATTTTTGCCGCAGATAGCAGCCTATACGTGGAGCACCTGCTGCGAATCAATCCAGCCCTGCGCACCATTGGCTATACGATGACTGGTGTGCCATTTGGCGCCGCATTTGCGGTCCTATGGGAGCGTGGCTGCTGCGCGCTTGCAGGGGTATGTGGATCGTTGGCACGCGCGTGGGCATCGCCGCCCACAGTGCTGGTCAACCTACAGCCCGGATCGCTAGAAGGTCATGCACGACTGGGAAGAGCATACATTTTTTTCTTCGGCGACTTTGCAGGGGCTTGTGGCTAGCTTGGTTCATGGCCGCCAGCGCTGGGAACTGCATTCCTGGTCCGGATGCATCTGGGGGTCCGCGCGGCCAACCGTGCGTTTGCGCGCGCTGCTGACGTACTCTCTACCTTTGGTCCTGACCTTTCTCAGCCCTCAACCCGCAGGTCGCGTGCTCCGCGAACCGCGCGTGCGATCCGAAGGTGGCCGCGCGCGGGTGGTGGAGGCGTTACGACGCTTGTCCGTGGAACTGCAACAACCTCTTCGTGGGTCTGGCTGGGATGTGGACGCTGGCTTCCAGGTTGTGGGCGTCGCTTCTCCTACACCGGTGCCATTGTCGGCGGTTTCCCACAGAACTTTTTGCGATCCCACTTGGCCGCCGTGACAGACCCAATTTCCGCTGCAGATTTTGTTGCGCAGGCGCGGCGTCGGCCTGGGGTCGGGGGGCGCGGGCGCGGGGCGCTGCCTCTGCAATGCACGCAGGCCAGTGACCAGTGGACACCTCCCTCAAAGAGCGGCAATGGCGGGATCTGAGCCGTCTTGACCGCTCCTTGCGGTACTGCAGCCCCGCCACATTCGAAGTGCTTTTGCTGCGGGCATTGAACGAGCGAAACTGGCAGGCACCAGCACGCGTCGATTCGCGCGACCGCGTCTCGGTGTTGCTTCGCTGGTTCCCCCTGCAGCAGGTGGCGCGTCGACGAGAGCATGCGTGAGGTGCTGCTGGCTGCGATCAGGGACAGTTCAGACGGCACAGACGCGTAATTCGGCTGTGACTCTCTAATTCAATCTGGTTTCCGCAGACCGACAGTATACCGGATTTGCTTTTTCCGGTCTCTTTCGGGCGATTCCATGCCTCTGTTTTTCTTCCCGTGTTTCTGCAGCCATCTGTTTGCATTCACGCGACTCCCCTCTCATTCGGTTTGCACTCTGCACCATGGCCGCCCAAACCCCGATTCAGAAGAAAATGGAGGCCAGCGCTGACTTCGCGCGGACCTCTTGGGACAGCACACTTTTCCTGGGTCCTGAGGCGGGTCCGCGGCGCACGACCGAGGCATTCCCACCAGTGCGCACCTGCGTGTCGCTGTGCGGCGGTCACCCCCGCTAGACTCCTCCAGGTCGCACAGGCCATCGAGGCCCTGTTCAACACCCTGCACTGTTTGCCAACAACGTTGGCGCATGAGACCCTCGGTCTGCATGCCATGAATGCCGTGATGGTCAAGATCCGGCAGCGGTCAATGACCACGTCACACGGCTTGGTGTGGGCAGCTCAGTCTGTCCGCGTTTCCGTTGTTTCGTCCTTTCGTTCCCCTGGCGTGCCGGGTCCTGAGGTTCGCCCACTTTAAAAAGACCAATAAGTCGGGCCTCAACACGATCATTGAAGAGAATGCGATCCCCTTTGAGCTGTGGCTCAATCATGCCAGTCTGCAGGGCCACGTTGACGGACAGCTTGACCGCACTGAGGGGCCCCTGACCCTCACGTTCATTCCGGGCGCCACGCCCGAGGAACTCTTTGCCCAATGCGCTGCCGACAAGGTTACCCGCGTCTACCATGGCCTTCTTCACGGACATGACGAGATTGCAGGGTTCTTTGAGGACATGGGCTTATACGCGGGGAGGCCAGCGAACCAAAGCTCGTCAGAGCGACCTCAACGTCCTCATGGACAAAGGTCGCCCCAGCAAAATTTTTCGCGACCAAGAGCGCGGCTACGGCAAGGACCTTTTTGCTCTGTATCGTCAAACTCGCGACGGTACGAAGCCACACAAGGTCCAGCTATACAGATCAGTGGCATCAACGCACGGGATGCGGATCGCATCCTGCGCGACGATGACGTCATCGCCGCCAGCCGGGAGCAGTATCTCTTCTTTACCGCACCGGTGATGAACCCATATGCCTTGCCACCCGCCCATGTGCAGCTCCCAACTGAGGTCCTTCAGGAGAATGGAGAACTTTCGAAGATCGGGCTGGCTTTCGCCGTGACCTTCTCCCACGGCGCGGGGACTGCGTCCAGGGGATGAAGCGGTGCTACCACTTCGTCCACGGCCTCCCCAACCAGGAGTTGCGCTTCACGGATTCCGGCCTCAAGAAATTCCGGTGCTTCGATGTGCCTGGAATTGGCGGCTTGCGGGGTACGTGCAGTATGTTGACGATCAATTAGCCGCTGAGCTGCGCCAGGTCCAACGGCATCACGCGTTACGATGCGCTGGAAGTCTCTCTTTGCGCGTGCTCCTCGGCTTGGTCCCGGACGATGCGACCATCGACAACACGCGCATCACGGCCGAGATCGTGGATCAAGCTGCACTGACCCTGGCATCTGTCCTTGGTGGTTTTGCGGTTGGCTTTCGTGGCGTCTCGGCTGCGCCCGGCGCTGCTGTGCGTCGGAGGGAGAGCCCAAACGTGGACGTTTCGCGCGCCTTTCGTTCGGTTCCTTCCCCGTGTCTCTTCGTCTGGCCGGTCTCTTGCAGGGGTCGACGCCGCCTCTCTTCCGCCACTGCGGCCACAAGCAGACGGCGAGGTGGATGCGACCTTGTTCTGCCAAGCGCTGGGCCCGGCCTTTGTACACATGCTTTCCGAGGAGCAGGTGCAGCTGGACCCCGTTGAGGAGGCGGCGCGCCAGCACAATGCAGCGATCCTGGGCTTAATGCGGGAAGCCCTCACATGGCCCGGATGCGCATTTTGTGAGCAAGGGGATGTTTACCCGGAAGCTAAACCAGGCTGACCTGGGCCAGGCCCAGTTGCATCGGGGGTGGAGCAAAGCGCAGGGGCATTCCAATGCCACGCGCTCCGAGTGGTGGCTCCAACACGTCGCGCGGCGGGCTTGGCACGCATGGGACTGGGGAGTGTGCTGCAGGCGTCTGATGGGCAGCGATATGTGAAGCCGACTGTGCTGGAGCTTTCAGATTCCCACACCGTCGCCCTCTTGCAGACCCATCTCCAGCTTTCTCCGGATGCGGTGGCGCGTTCCTGCACCAAGCATGGGTCCGTCAAGAGTGACCGGTCCACCTTGCCTGCTCCGGCCACGCCTGCGGCCTCGGCCTTGCTGGCGGCTCCTGTCACGCATGTCGCACCGCATCCCGCTCCTGCCATGGCTGCGGCCCCGCTGCTGCCTGTCATCAGCAAGGCACCTGGAACACCGACTGTGTGCTCCTCACCTTTGCCGACCCTGCTGGATCCGGCCTCTGGCGTTGTTCCTGCGTCCGCGAACGCAGCGGCCAGCGTAGGCGAGGTTGCACTCACACCTGCCGAGAGTGCGGACGAAGGTGTGCTGCGGACCTTGCACCTCACTGGTGGCACGGACCAGTTGGCGCTCAACAACTTGCGGAACATCTTCTGCATGGTAGCGCGTCGCGCGCAGACACCGACGCACCTGGAGGCCTACATGTTCCTGGATCAGCGCGTGGAGGCCGAGGAGAGCGACATTTTGGCGCGGCTGCGGGAGCTTCTCGGACGAGGACCCTGCCTTTCTTTCGTCCGTTTGTTTCCTGAACGCCCCCCGGCACCTTGCTTTTCCTATGTTTCCCTGGCCTATAAGTCCGGTCGAAGAAGACGACCTACGAAAGTGCCAGAAAGGCAAACTCCGGCATTTTCAGCTGTGATCTCCGTGCATTCGCTCGCGCAGGAACTGGCACGCTTGCCCAACGATGCTGGGTTGCCGTGGGAGATGCACGATATTTGGCTGCAATGGCTTGATCTTGCCTGTGAAGAATGGCCAGGTGCCCCCCCGCACGCGCGCCCGTGGAGCAGCCAGCCCAGCGCCGCCGTGTGGCCCCTGTGGAGGTTTCAGAGACTCTGGGGTAGAAGCCGCCTTAGTCCTGCCTTGCGCTTCGTTCTTTCGAGCCTTTCTGTTTTGATTTTTTTGCACTGGCGCCCTTTTTGGCGACGGCGACGCAACGCGACCCGACTTTGCTAGTCGTGTGCATCGTTGTGGCCGGGGTGCTCTATGTTTTCTCTGTATAGCTGACATCTATTTCAATCCTCCATTCTTCCCGGACGTGCATCCACGCGTGGACCGTTCGCGGCGGCTATCTTCTTTGTACAGTCTCCAAGTTGCAGCGTTTGGCCGCCGGCGCGCTCCTACGGCCGCCGCGGCACGCTGCTCCTTGCAAGGTGACGTCCGCCTCTAGACCCAGACCTGCGAGCAAGAAGCTGTCAGTCACCTCCCACGCGTTGCCCACGCACCCCCTGCCCGCCTGTCAGGTGGTGACAGCTGCTGCGCAGTCGACTGCAAGGATGTGCAGCTGGGTGCCAAAAGAACTGGTCGCGCCCAAACGGTTGAAGCAGCGACCGTTTTGCATGCGTCTTTCCTGCAGACCCTTTAGTTCGCTTTTCTGGACGCAGCCATTCTCCGGCCGTCTTTCACCTCGCCCTCGCGTTCTCCTCCACTCTGCCATGCTCCGCCCCGGCGTCCGGTGGGCGGATGTCGAGGATTCCGAGGACGAAGACATCCCCAGAGTGCTGCCCTTCTTTGTCATCCTGCACGCCTTCCTGGCCGGGGTCTTCGATTACCGCGTTTCCCGGGAGACTCTCGAAACCTTACAGGCGCTCCTCCAGCGGGATCCGCATCTGGACGACTTCTCCTCTATTGTTTGGGTCCGGGCCGGAGCTTTCATTGATGCCGTGCATCGTGGATCAGAGAGTTCTACAACCCTCCGGCGGTGGCAGGCGTGGCTGCAGTTGGAAGTGTGGCGCGTTGACTTGCCGGTGCCCCTTTGGTACCTCTACATCTTCGGGTTGACCTTCTGAAGCGGGGCACCAAGTCGCAGCAGTCGCGAAGCTGCGCGAGAAAACCGATTGAGGGGTCGGGGGCGTTGGCATCCTGCGCTTGGCTTGCGCGCTCACACTGTCTTGTTTTACAACCCCTCCGTCCGCAGCCGTGTTCGCAGCTTTTCGTGCGCTCTCTGGGCCGCGGCGGGTGGCCATGCCGCCGGTGCAGCAATGCCCGGCAGCGCCAAGCGCCGCTCCCGTCGCCGGTGATCGCATTTTGCTCTTCCAGATGCCGTGGTTGCTTCGTATCCTGGACGGGGAGAAGACGTGCGAAGTGCGTGGACGGTTCCAAGCGCCCGCGCCGCCGCCTCGCCCGAGGTGGCGTGCTGGTATCCTGCATCCACGTTAGATTGCAGACCTTCTGGCCAGATGAAAACAGCTGGATCTGTGCGCCTCCCTATCGCGTCCGTTCACGTTCAGGTCTGACCGCAATGGATATTGTCTGCCACCACCAAGTCTCCGGCTCGAAACTGCGCTGCCCGCCCCTTTTGTGTTTCGGCCTTCCGCTGCCATGCAACCTCTCCAGCTGTCTGACGAGATCTTGCTGCTTGCATTGCTACCGCTCTGTCCCCTTCCCTGCGTGCTACAGCTCGCAGCCGTCGCTCGCCGCGCCGGCCCTGGGCAGTTGACAACGCGTCGACCTCCGCGAACGGGTCCTCACGGCGCTCATGCCCGTTTTGCGGGAAGACCTCCGCTGCCCACCCTTCCGCTGCGTGCACGTGCCGTTGCTGCACTTTGGAGGGCATCACTCGGGCGACTTCGCGCATCCCGTCGCGGCACGGCGCGGCTTGCATCCACGCCGGAATGTGGTCCGCACGTTGCCCGGCAACTCTGCTGCACCGAATCCACCAACCTCGCGCGCCGCCCCCGTACACCGCCCGGCTGCCCGATCTTCCGAGGTGATTCGGAGGTCTTCCTCCTCCAGTGGCTGGCCGTGAACACGGACAGCGTCGCCGGCGAGACCATGGCGGCGTTTTTGCGGCGGCACTCGTGGCGCCACCTGTGGCTCAGCGGTCACTACGGGGAGACGACACTCGTGCTCGTCTTCGCGGTGGAGAACTGTGAGGGAGCTCTTGTCTTTCCCATCAGCGCGGCGGCCGGTGATTGGCCCGACGTCGCTGCGTTGTGAGTGGTGGCGGCCGTCAGAGTAAAAGGAACGCTCCGCTTTATTGTGACGTTGCGCCGCTCGAGCGTGATCGTCGGTGTTCGCAGCCAGTCGTTGCCCGCCAGGTCATGCCGGGCCACATCCTGCGCGGGACCGGCGCCGGCTTCCAGTCTCCTGGCCGCAAATCCTGCAGGGCATTCGGACAAAGGAAGCCGAACGGACGGGGCAGGGAAGGGACGGAGCGGTCACGGGGACTTTGGCCACCCGAAAGAGCCGGATTGATCATTTCCGGGAAAGGTACTAGGCGCGGCAGAAAAATAGAGGTAGGCTAGCTTCTGTGCCCACGGCCACTCCAATTTGGAGGGGCGCACGAATCGTCGACGTTTCACGCGCCCCTCACGGCGGCGCACGGCGGTGCTGCTCTGCTGCTTTCTCTCCCTCCCTCCCTTTTCGTAGCGCCGGCGCCCTTGCTTGATCGCTGGTATTCGGGGTCAATCGTTGCGTGCCGGCAGGAAGGGGAGAGGGGGAGGGGGGAAAGCAACGGACAGGGAGGAGAGGGCCAGGAGGAAAAAGGCTACGAGGCTATGGTGACAGGCGAGGCATTAGCCGAGGACAGCCCCATGGATAGCGCTAGGCATAGGCCTAGGATAGGCCTATGGCTAGCCTAGGCATAGGCCTAGGATAGGCCTATGGCTAGCCAGGCATAGGCCTAGGATAGGCCTATGGATAGCCTAGGCATAGGCCTAGGATAGGCCTATGGATAGCCAGGCATAGGCCTAGGATAGGCCTATGCCTAGCCTAGGCATAGGTCTAGGATAGCCCCATGGATAGCGCTAGGCATAGGCCTAGGATAGGCCTATGGCTAGCCTAGGCATAGGCCTAGGAATTGGCCTATGGATAGCCTAGGCACAGGCCTAGGATAGGCCTATGGATAGCGCTAGGCATAGGCCTAGGATAAGCCTATGGATAGCCTAGGCATAGGTCTAGGATAGGCCTATGGATAGCGCTAGGCATAGGCCTAGGATAGGCCTATGGATAGCCTAGGCATAGGCCTATCCTAGACCTATGGCTAGCCTAGGCATAGGCCTAGGATAGGCCTATGGATAGCCTAGGCATAGGCCTAGGATAGGCCTATGGATAGCGCTAGGCGTAGGCCTAGGATAGGCCTATGCCTAGCCTAGGCATAGGTCTAGGATAGGCCTATGCCTGGCCTAGGCATAGGCCTATGATAGGCCTACGGGTAGCGCTAGGCTAGCTCCCTAGGCCCCTGGGATAGGGGCTACCCTGGCTCGAGTATAGGGGTAGCTGTGGGAGTTCTGTATGACACAACGGGCAATGTCTCAAGCAATGTATCGACTGTGCAACCAAGCAAGAGCGACGAGCAAAGTTCTGCCAATGTAATGCTCTGCTCACTGCTCCAAGTCCAACTACGCACCAACAACCATTGAGCGTGAGGGCAAGGACAGAGACGTAGTAGTCAACGCGACGGGCAATGTATCAAGCAATGTATCGACTGTGCAACCCAGCAAGAACGACAAGCCTGTGCAACCAAGCAAGAACGACAAGCAAAGTTGCGCCAATGTACAGTAACGCTCTCAACCAATGCTCAATGCTCAACAGTTCACCAGCAACCATTGCGGGTGAGGCAATGAGCTCTCACGCAGCGGTGCCACGAACACTGTTATACAGTCAAATGACCTGCTTTCAAACGCAGCGCGCGCAGCACAGGCGTCTGAGGCAGCCTCTGCGTCCAAGACATCTTGAGCTTCTGACTGAAACACGCGTCGCAGCATCTTCAGTGGAACTGCGTGCGCATTGGCGCCAGGCTTCCGTCCTCCTTTACAAAGCGCATCAAGACTTCTGCAAGCTTCGGCTCGTCAAAAGAGCCCTCTGCTTCTCCAGCGCCTTGCGAAAGATCTTGCGCGACGACCTCAAGAACTCAGCCGCTTGCTCCATCTGCGGCCCCCCACTCATGGCAGGAGCCCACGACTTGTGCATGTTGTGCGCAATGAGCTTGAGAGCGCCTGTGCCAACCAACACCAGTTTGTCCGACGTGCAAGCTTGATGCCAAAGAGCAGGCTGTATGTTTTTGGCTGTGAGTAGTCCGAAACAACCGCTCAACACCTTGGCCTGCACACAGCCCTGCTTAACCTGCCCGACCTTCTTTGAGGTCCACTGACAGAGCCGAAAAACATGCTGGAACCATGCCTTTTGTCCCTTAACCGGCTTGCATTTGACCTTGTTGAACTCTGCCATGTTGAAGCCCTGTGTCAAGAGTTCATGAGGGCTGTCACTGGAATAGACAACGTCTGAGCGTGCCTTTCTGAACTCTTTCATCGCCCTGCAGTTGCTCGAGGACGCGTTGAGTAAAGGTAGTGGAGGAGAAGCGGCTCAGCGCAATCGTGGCTTCCCGCCGTGAACCTTTCTCAATGGGAAGCTTCGACAGAACCTGCAATATCAATAGCGTTCCTCGGTCCGTGAGCTCCCAGTTGATCTTCTCCTGCAACAATGCTCGCAAGCTAGTCGTCCTCTTCACAAATTTCTTGGGGCCCTTCTGATTCGCTTCCAAGCAACTTCAAAGCCCTTGTCCAGAATTGCCGGCTCAACTCCGTGCTGCGTCAACAGATCTTCCCAAGAACGCGCAGCTCTGTCATTGCTCCATTGCTCAAAGTCCAGACTTGCTTTCTCGTAGTGCGCATCATGCAAGCCACGCAGGAGAATCGCCCCAATCTGAGGCGGCAACTCCTTCAGCCGCACCGTGTCCCACAAAGCTCTGCTCCGCAGGAGATTGTGAGCTTCCTCTCCATGATGATCGGATGCACCAGGAATTGACTACAAGTGGATGATGATGGTTAAATTAGGTGATGACTACAAGTGGATGATGGGCTAGTTTATACTGCGTTTAGAGTGCGTTCATACTCCTTTCGTTCGTACTCCTTTGGTCCTGCCCTTTTTCTTTTCCTTTGCTTTATCTTTTCCTTTTCCCTGTCCTTGTCCTGTTCCTTTTCCTTGTTCCTTTCCTTTTCAGTGTCCTTTTCCTTTTCCTTTTTCCTTTCTTTTTCCATTTCCTTTTGCATTCCTTTTCCTTCCCTTTTTCTTTCCTTTTCATTTCGAGTGTGAAAAGGGCAGGACCAAAGGAGAATAAATGGACTCTAAGCTCTTTTTCTTTGTAGAGGATTGAAGCAGCTAAAAACAAGCTCTCACACACTGCAAGTCCAGAACTTCCTTCTTTTGCTCGTTTTTGGAAGGTTCCGGCCACGCCTTCCTCGCGACCAAGGGTTTAGCTGCTGTGGGAAACTTCACAGCAACTAAATCCGTGGTCGCGAGGCAGGCGTGGCCGGAACCTACCAAAAACGAGAAAAAACAGAAAGTTCCGGACTTGCAATGCGCGACCAAGGATTTAGCCGATCAGGAAAAATGAGTTTGCCCAGGGGCTCAAGAACAATGGAGGTCTATCCACGGTCTCAATGGAGTATAGTAAATCCCATCCTGCGCATCACCTGTCCAACTCGCGCTTTCCCAGCCTGAGCAGGACGAACAGCTTCACGCTGCTGCTGGCGCATCGCTGCTGGCGCTGCCGGTGCTGCAAACCGAACCGAACCTACGACCGAGCCGAAAAAAAGGTAAAACAATACTTTCAATAATGTAAATGTATTGAACCGAACATCGAACCGATAGCATGGAATTGAAACGTCAACCGCACCGATAAACATTTGAACCGAAGCATCCAACCGATAAAAAATTGATACAACGCCAAACCGAACCGAAACCGGATCGTTTCAACCATGCAAATTAGTGCGAGCATGAACTATCCTGTGTCCTACCTATAGGATCGTCCACAGGCAGAGCGGGCTAAACAAACAAGAAAAGGATAAAACGCCTAGTTGACCTAGGAGCCACTAAGGCCAACCCCTCCTCTGTGGGAGTAGCTGTGGGCCTGTCTGTCATTTGTGCGCGTGTGTACGCCTCAGAGGTGGTCTGACATGTAGTTTGCAGGTGCTTGTCAGCTGTTAAAGCTTCTTGTTACTAGTAGTACTGCCAGGAGCCCCTAGTAGCGTCCTTGCTGCTAGTTGGGCCCTTAGTCTTGGTTTGCTGTCACTGCACATTTTCTGGATGTATGGACCCTGCTGCTTGCTTCACTCAGGTTGTACACAAATCTCGAGTGTGGGTGCGCCCGCACCCGCGCATGTGTGACCCTTGAAGGGAATCTTTGGCAAAGCAGCCACAATACATGTGGATATCATTGCTGTGAGACTTTCGATTTCCTCTTGGCCATGGTTTTAACGACAAAGAAACCAGGCGTTGCATCTATTCTTCGTCGATTGTTCGTGTCGTTCGTGGGGTTTGCGATTAGGACACTTTGAGCCTTGGACGGCCACACACAGCTTAAGCCATACTCAGGCCTTCTTGGGAGGTGCATTCATGTGCTACATCTCATGCGTGTGAGTTTCAGTTAGACCTGAGAGCCGCACTTTAGTGTTTCGACTTTGGATTTTCAGAGCAATGGCAGTGCGCAAGTGGGTGTCTCCCTCCCTGTTTTGATTGGCTGCTTAATCTCCCATGAGACGTCCTTGATGCGGTGTTCCCTTTGGATATTCTCCCTGCTTTGAGGCTTTGGTGACCTGACCATGCATTCAGCCCCTTCCCCTCCAGGTGTGTCAGCGACAGCTCCTTTCGGGGAAATACAGAAGCAAGCATAGTAGAAAGGTGTACCGGTGTAGCCAATAGAAAAACGCACAAAAAAGGCCAAGGCTCCTTGGTGCAGCCCCCCGCAAATGGCCATCAAGCCTGTGGCAGCTTTACGGGGATGCAAACAAGTACCGCAGTTGCAATCCTCCTCCTCCTCAACGAGGTAATAGAAGATGCCGGCTGTGAAGATCAGCAAAACCACCAAAAGCCAAAGGAAAGGTGAGAAGGGTTTCAGAAAACTGAACCAAATCGACTCGTATCCCAAAGCAGGATCCCAACGGTTGTCAGTTACTTCCTTGTGGACCATAAGCTTCATGCTGCCTGCAAGGATAGGGCTTGTAAAGGTGGCCATCTGCCGGCGCGTGTCGGTTTCCATAACCACCGAAACGCACACATCGATCAGCTGCATCCGAACGTCATGGACGCATGCATCCCAAGGGGACGCATACAAGCTTAAGGATGCTTCTGACACACTCTTCTGGAGAGTTTGAAAGCCTGCTGTCTGCTTGAGCTGTTGAAAGAAGCTTGCCACTGAACCGGTCCATCCATCATCCTGCTGGTAGTGCCAAGGTCGACTGCTAGCTGGATACGCAAAGCGTAATGTCTGGCCAGTCAACTGTGTGCGAATCTCCTTGAGAACGTCGTCTTGACTGTCTTGGTCACCACATGTCAAGTAAGAATACTGCAGGTCCATTCCTTGAAAATAGGAGCTTGGGTAGCTTGCGGTCGAACAATTCGAAGTATCCACATAGCAGTAGAAGTGCTGACAATCCGCTGGGGAGTCGCAAAGACCCGGGAGGTCACCATCCCAACTGGCGCAGTAGGATCCGAATGTGTCGGCAGCATCGTACATGAGCAAGCCTTTGGAGGTTGGAACGTGAAGCTTGTTCAATCTCCAATATGTGCTGGACAAAAAGTCAGGCGATACGCATGGGCAACTAGGAAGGCCTGATGTTTGACACTCAACCTTCACAAGCGGCAAGAGCAAACCCACGATGATGTGGGATTTCATGTCTGCCTGGCGCACCTACCTACTTTGTCACAGCCAAAGCATTTGAGCAAAATGCTTTTGGACGGACATAGTCTCACATGCCACACTTCTCCAAGAAATCAATTGCAAACTGGACCAGTTTTGAACAGCTAGTGCTGTTTGACGCACCCACAGCGCCCGTGAAGCATCTTCAAGGTCCCTCTTGGCCGTGAACCTAGCCTTTTCAGATGGGTTTCGTGGCTGCACGTTCCGAACAAAGGGCATCGCTACGAACGGAGCAAAGGACGCTACTAGGGGCGCTCCTGGCCTTACTACTAGGAACAATAAAGCTACTAGTACGGAATGGATTGCATCTTAGTCGGACGAGATGCCATGTCGTTGGATTTGGCCGACCAACTTGCAGCACAGGCCTCAGGACAAGAAAACTGAACTTGTGCACTACTCTGCTGAAGGGCAATCTGCACTATTGGAGCTGACAAAGCAGTGCACTCCCATGTCGTTTTTTTCCACCCCACTTGAAATTCCGAAAGCTTCTAGAGACTTGACCAAAGAACTCTTGGTGCACCGGCTTCAGGCAACTAAACGAAATGACTTCACCACATTGATTGCCAAAGTTGTGCGCCACCACTTTTTTAGTATCTTCATTCTGCCACACGTTTTCAAAACAGCTCACTGTCTGGAATGGTGCTTTGTTGCATAGAGTTTCAGCCTCAGTTTGTCGCTGCTCATAGTATCTCATCGTACACCCCACAGGGTGTTCAAGCATCAATGGTGCAAAAGCTACTAGGAGCAAGGACGCTACTAGTAGCTCCTATCCTTGGACTTTGTTGTTGCTGGCAGCAGTTTTGATTTTCGGCTTAGGCGCCCCGAACCATCCCCAAACAGAAAGAAAGTCTAACTAGAAAAGAGACCGGTAAAAAAGATCTAGTTGGAGGCCATTGCTTCTAGGTTGGTGGCCATCGCTAAGAGATCTACCAATTTGTCTTCAACCATGAAGAACACCTCCCAGTTTACCCTGCCGGGCCCTACCGGCACCAGAAATTTCATTTTGACCCAGGAAGATCAATGCCGGGTCTTCAAGTGAGGAACAAGGTTCGCTACTAGGGGCTCCTGGCATCGCTACTAGGAGCAAGGACGCTACTAGGGGCTCCCGGCCTTACTACTAGGAGCAATGTTCGCTACTAGGAGCTTTTTCTGGTGTCAAGCGAGGACGAGTTCTTGTTGATGCCTTGGGGTCTGCCCGAGGGCCCAGCACACCACCGTAGGACACCAGCAGCGGTGCACGGTGCCATGATCGCTTTGGAATTAGCCAAAGACTCTGAGGAAAAGAGAGAGAGAGAGAGAGAGAGATGTATATCTTTTCAATCATACCAAACAGATTGGGCCAAGAACATCTCCTTCTTTTGAGACGACAGCTTTGGATTTGAACTAGCGTCCTCCGGACCGTGAAGATTGTCTTGACCGGTTCAGTCTTTGAAGCGGGGCAGAAATGAGTATAGAGGGCAGTGCGATCTTTTTCTTTTGCTGAGCTAATAGGGGCTCCTGGCCTTGCTACTAGGGGCTCCTGGCATCGCTACTAGGAACAAGAAGCCACTTTGTTGTCTTCTCTTTGCGCTCGTCTAAAGTTTTTCACGCTTGCCCTGAAACGGCTCTGAACGCACCAAGGCTCAAACAGCAAAAAGGAAGTGAACACGGCTTATCCCAAATTCGTTGGGTTCGACCAAGGGACTTTGCAGAACAACTGGTGTGGCTAATGCAAAAACCGACGCGTCGAACATGTTCTTGCTTCAGTCAGCTCTACGACAAGAGAAGTCACTGCAGGCAACTTGTAGAATACGGCAAGCGGATTTCAATGTCTTGGTGCACAATAGCATTGCAACCATCCTTGACAGAAAAATCATTTGGTTTCACTTTCAGCTTCATTCTCGAAGGCGGCAACATGCAAAGCTCTGGAAGTGCTGACATTCAACACACACCACCAATTTTCACACAATTTCACTCGCAAGTCTCGGCTGCTGATTGACTCAATGATCATCCCAACTCAAGCGGGCCAATGACGACATCATACGAACCGCCGAACCAGCCCCAGCGCCTCGCGCTCCTTCTTGAACCGCAAGGCCTTCGAGGGCACACTGTGGGGTGTGTTGGAATAGGTGTTCGCGATAGGAAGAAGGGACATGACCCCACTCTTTTTTTCAAACTCATTAGATCGACCCCCAACACTGAGTTTTAAAGCTACAGGTCAACTCAGAACTTCTTCTAGTGCATTGTTGAAGGGAGCAAAAGCGCCTTTCGGAGTGCCCGAGGGGCCAGGTCTACTGCGATGGTGGTTCATGATACCCTGTACGTGACCCAGGTGACATGTCTGGCCAAGTAGGGGCTCCTGGCATCGCTACTAGGAGCAAGGACGCTACTAGGGGCTCCTGGCCTTACTAGTAGTAACAAGAAGCTATTAGAAACAAGTGCCTTACTACTAGGAGCAAGAAGCTACTAGGGGCTCCTGGCCTTACTACTAGGAGCAAAGCGCCTTTCCGAGTGCTGATGAACTGGACGGATCCTCCAAGTGGTACGGGGGCAATGGTCAGTTGCTTTGCAGTATGGTCGGAGGCCATCGCTCTCAGAGTGGAGGCCATCGCCATTAGTAACTCAAAAGAAGATCTAACTAAATGCCTCGGGCTCTTCCACGTCCAACTTCCCAGACTTGTCATTCCTGCCTCGCTCCTGAGGGTCGCAGCCTCATCCTCCTCTGGAATTGGTGGATGATCGGTGATTCCGAGTCACGCTTTTGACTGGAAGGGAATTAATGTCGAACATTTCACCATCCTCCTACACTTTCATCTCAAGTTTCGTTATCAAATGGGAAAAAGGTTGCTTTTCATTGTACTCACTTGCAGCTGTCTAGCAATGGCCGCCGCTTGACTAGCTTCACAAATCTGATCTGGTAGTGAGTGAAACGAATAGAAGCCATCATAAGGTCGAGATCTTGAAAGCCTAGTCGAGGAATTCCTGGTGATGGCACTTGCCCAATCTAGTTTCACCTGGAAGGCACCAAGTCCACTCAGCCCCTCCAGAACCCTCCCAAAGAAAGCCTATGCTACTCTGTTACCCTTAGATGTCAGTATTCTTACTTTGAAGATAGCTCTTTAACTTCATTTTGTCCATTCTTTATTTTGTTCCTTTCTCTCCTAACAAACATGCTTTCTTGTAGGTACTCAGGAGATCTTGCACCGGTCTTCAACTCCAATCGTTGCTTTTGGGCAGCTCCTTGTGAAAGGGACGGAGCCTTAGATTCCGGCTGGCCGAGGAGCACCACTCGAGAACGGAGCCCTCCAACCTAGTAGATTCTTGTTACTAGCAGTAAGACCCTTGTTACTAGTAGTAATACCCTTGTTACGCAATGCCCTTGTTACTAGTAGTAATGCCCTTGTTACTGGTAGTAATGCCCTTGTTACTACTAGTAATGCCTTTGTTACTAGTAGT
>CAXAMN010010080.1:117831-127869 GCA_963970005.1 Durusdinium trenchii
AGAGCGATGGCCTCCAACCTATTAGCAATGGCCTCCAACCTACTAGCCATGGCCTGCAATGAACCTAGAAGCAATGGCTTCCAACCAAAAACCAATGGCCTCCAACCTAGAAGCAATGGCCGTCAACCTAAGAGCGATGGCCTCCAACCTACTAGTAATGGATTCCATCCTACTAGCAATGGCCTTACCTAGAAGCAATGGCCTCCAACCTAGAAGCAATGCCGTCCAACCTAAGCGCGATGGCCTCCAACCTGCTAGCAACGGCCTTCAACGTAGAAGCAATGGCCCCAACCTAAAAGCAATGGCCTCCAATCAAAGAGCGATGGCCTCCAACCCACTAGCAATGTCCTCCAACCTAGAAGCAAGAACTTGAGGCCATCAAACTTATGTTCTTTCAATCCTGTCTCTTGCAATTCCACCCCTCTGTTACACCCGCCTTGGCAAAAAAATTCTGCAGCTGATGTTGGCCTTTGGCCAAGTGTGCCTGTGACGAGGTGATGTTGTCTCTCAAAATCAGGGAACCAAGCTTGGAGCGAACACGGTCCTAGTAGCGAACTAGTTTCTCCCCTTAATTAACTAAGTAGGCAGTCTCTACTTAATTAAATAGGGGGAGCGAGTTTAAACAACACTCGCGTTCCAGGGCCTTTTGACCCCGGAAGGAGGAGACCCGTACGCCCATAAGGCGCAAAGTGCAGGGCATGAAGTCCTCCAAGATGGGTTCCAAGAGCCTTGGAGAAGAAACTGGACTCGTGTGAAACTGGATTAAAACATGCAGGACCTTCTCACACTTCTTTGTTCTATGGTAGGAGCGGGCTAAAAGAAAGAAAGACAGAAAGAAAGAAATAACGAACGAAAGAACGAAAGAAACAAAGAAACAAAGAAAAACAGACAGAACCAATCAAAGACTTCTTTGTTTTGTTGTCACACTTGTTTTTCCGCACCCAGAGTGAACTTGTACCTTCCAGGACCTCAATCCTTTTCGGTTGATTTGGGGGAGACCTCCTAGGCGGGTCGTTGGAAGCCTTCCACGGAACTCGACGCTTGAGGTCTGGGACAACGCTTGTGCCCTCCTTTCTAAGGAGAAGAAACAAAGTGTTTCACAACGATGAGAATAAAGACCTTTTTGGTCCTCAAACCAAGTTTTTCGGATCTTTTTAGACAACACCTTTTTCTCAAAGAAGACTGACACGCCTGTCATAAAATGCCATAAAAGGTGTCTAAAGGTACCGTCCTTGCTCCAAGTAGCGATGCCAGGAGCCCCTAGTAGCTTATTGTTACTAGTAGTACGGCCAGGAGCCCCTACTAGCGTCCTTGCTCCAAGTAGCGATGCCAGGAGCCCCTAGTAGCTTCTTGTTACTAGTAGCAAGGCCAGGAGCCCCTAGTAGCGTCCTTGCTCCAAGTAGCACCCTAGTAGCTTCTTGTTACTAGTAGTAAGGCCAGGAGCCCCTAGTAGCGTCCTTGCTCCAAGTAGCGATGCCAGGAGCCCCTAGTAGCTTCTTGTTACTAGTAGTAAGGCCAGGAGCCCCTAGTAGCGTCCCTGCTCCAAGTAGCGATGCCAGGAGCCCCTAGTAGCTTCTTGTTACTAGTAGTAAGGCCAGGAGCCCCTAGCAGCATCCTTGCTCCAAGTAGCGATAGTAGCTTCTTGTTACTAGTAGTAAGGCCAGGAGCCCCTAGTAGCGTCCTTGCTCCTAGTAATAAGGCCAGGAGCCACCCTAATAGTGTCCTTGCTCCGAACTTTCCTGCTCTGAGAGGCTGGTAGAGCTCCTGGGTCACCCGCAGCACAGCTGCCTCGCAGTCCTCCCCAGTGGCATTTGCGCTGAAACCTATGCCTCGCATCACCTGGGATAGTTTCCGTCAAAGAGGAAGGCAGTCCACAAGTAGGATCAAACGAGACGCGTCTTCTGGCATGCAAACAATATCAGCCAGTTCTTTTCAAGGTGTTGCTGTTCAACGTTTTCTGTTTGTCTCCTTGTTTGTGGTACAACCACATGCAATCAATGCTTTGGGAAGATCCTTGACCGATTCAAAGTATTGAACCATGTTCTGCACTGTTACAAGGATAGTGGGTGACGATCCTCTGCCAAATACCAAATACCTCCAATTCAAACAGACATCTGCAATATGATGGGTAATCGAACAGTGATTCGCTCAGCTTACTTTGAGCTGAATGTGGCCGCCAACCTCGTGAATCTGTTCACGGAAATACACCACCAAAACTAGAGTATGTCCAATGATCTTTGGAGGTATTGGGCTGGCAAAGAATGTGCTCACAATTCCAAACCGAGGGATTGCTTCCTTCAAGCCTGTATGCAGACGAGTTGCAGTTGCGAGTTTTCGCCAAAGGGACCATGTGATGACCAAACAGGAAAGTGAGGCCGTGGACGGATTTTCAGATCCATCACCCAAATAAGGCAGGTGTTCTAGTGTAAGGCTAAGCCGCGCTAAGTGCGAAGCGCATCACCCCCACTTCTCTTATATTGAGCTGCACTAGCTGATCTGCCCAAGAGCAAGCGCTTCATGTACTTTGTTTCTTTGCTTCTAGGAACAAGTGCCTTATTAGTAGTAACAAGAAGCTATTAGGAACAAGTGCCACGCACTTTGTATGTACTCTTTTTATACCACCCAGTCGGCAGGGCAGTCCAGAAGACGTGAACATACACAGGTTTGGGGCACCAACAGGAAGGAGTTTCAGCAGGGTTCCGTTCTACTCGTCATATGTTTTTTGCAAAACACCAAGGCGACTGTCCAGCGCCATAAAACTATTGCCCTCAATACTGCTTCTCAATTCGAGAGCCACCTCTCAGATTATCAATCCAGCCTCTACTCCATCCCCACAAACACGTGCAACCAGGTCACTGACACCTGCTTGTTTCGAACTTCAAAGCCTCAAACCATCAAAAAACACAGTGGTGACACAAAGAACAAACGCAAGCCCATTCTCAGAAGTCTAGGACTTCAGATAGAAAAATGACCAAAATCGTTCGGAACCTTCTTCTGTGAGCCTTTGAGCCCTTCAGGTGAGCTATATCAGCAACTGAGTTTCGGTACAAAGAAGCAACAGTCAACGAAACAAACAGAACAATTAACAAAGTAACAAATTCTTGTGATCTTGTGAATCACAGTCGAAGTGGAGTTTATCCATGCTTTACAGACCCTTGTGCATTTTCTTGGAATGAAACACGAAGCACACCGAAGATTAAAAGAATCGAGCCGACAGAAATTAGACCAACTCTTGGAAACATGGTCAGCGCTCCGGGGACAAACATATGGATCAAACATGATGCGCGCATGTAGGGTGCTTGTGGGTCCCAACTCTAAACGGCTGTTTAGACTCGGGAAGAAACACCGTAAAAGTCAACTTAGTCAACTTAGACTTTGACAGCAACCCTAGTACAGGTCACCAAAAGACTAAGCGCATAATGAGAAAAACAAAAAGCAAGGCCAAAGGGTCCAACAAAACAAAACAAGTATAATAGTAGCAAGGACGCTATTAGGTGGAGGCCATCGCAAGTAGGTTGGAGGCCATCGCTAGTAATAATTGTCGTCAGTTTTTAACCCAATAACACCAGGTGCTGTGTGGCTCCCCTGGCGGCTCTAAGCAGAGCCGCTGGTAGTCTTGACTTTGAGGGCCGCCACACGGGCGGCCAGCGGGGGGACAGAGGCCGCCATATCCTCGCGACAAAAACCACATGCATGATGCACAAGTGCTGCACATACTCTTCATTTCCTGAGTGTTCCCGTGTTCCTGACACTTTGGGGATTGGGAGCTGGCAGTGCTTGTTCGGGAACATCTTGGAGTTTGATCACGCACAACTCTGAGATCTTTGTAGTGCAAAGCCTTGGGGAGCTAAGTGCAGATCCATACTGACCTCCACTCGCCCAGCAAAGGTCAACATGGGAGGAGCAGTCGCTGACTGTATTCTGAGGGCAAGGACAAGGTTGGAGGAGATGGAAACAGTACTTGAAGTTGAGGTCCGGAGAAGGAGAAGGATAAGAAGGAGAAGAAGGGGGAGGGCCTCTCTGATAAAGTCTAACAACCCCTGACCTGGCAGGTGCGGGAAAAACATCAAAGACCTAAAGCACCATGAAACATGCACGAACCATCGAACCATATAAACAAAACATCATAAAACACGAACCACTATAACACCCCAACCACTGGACCTCACAACAGGTCAGCCAGGAGCCAGGAGCCCAGCTGTCGTGAATGCTCGGAGCACGGCATTTTAGATGGCATAGGCTACTGGAAGAGCCTCTTTCTCTATACAAATAAGGTGTGTGTTTTGTTCTTTCCGCTTCCATAATGATTAATGATGACTCGGAGGGTAAACCTTTGAAATTCTTTGTTTGCGGAGTGCAAATTTCCGTCAACCCCTGCCCTTTTGCTCCCTTGAAATTGCGCCTGAATGCGTTTTTTCTAGGTCTTTCCCGATGCAGATCGCAGATTCGGCAAGTCAAGTCACGTGGACAGCAATGGAACCGATGTCGGAAAAGAACCCAGCGGTACTTTGCCTTCAAAGGCACGCGGGGATGGTCCCCCGAACCTTTGAACGGTGTCAGTTGAGTCTGCGCTTTACCACTCTCAATGTGGGTCACTGAGTTTCCGATGTTCAAGTTCACCAAAACGGCATCGTTTTTTGTAGGGTTTTCTTGGTATTCCTTGTCTAAGTTGTACATGTTGGAACAACTTGGACAAGGAATACCACGAAAGCCCTACAAGAAACGATGCAGTGTGTGAGGCGCATGAATGCGGGAAGGATGCTGCAACGACCAAAGGCGCCGTCCAATGTGAATCACGGAGTCCGGGATGGTCAATTGGGCCAATGTGTCGCAATCTTCGAAAGCGCTTTCATGAATTTGCTTCGCCATTTGGAACTTCGACCAGCAAAAATTCTGAGTCGATGCCACCAAGACCAAGACTGACTATCCCATTTTGGTTCGAGCAAATCACTGTGTCTGGTTTGAATACAACAGTCACAACAGTATCTTCAGCTATTCCAGCTTCCATCAGCTTTTCATGATTGGTCAGCAAGCATCGTTGGCCAGCAAGTGGTTGTCTCCGACAATGACCTTCACACCTGTAGTGAGCTTGTCCCAAAGCTGTTCCTTTTTGATCTTCTGCGCCTTGTGCGTGAGTGCCCGCCCTGTCATCTCTGGCGTGACTTCAAGAACTATGACTTCACCACTCGGCTGCCGTGCTGAAATGATCTTCGCCATGGCTCAAAGACCTTGACGTATTTGGATTGTAGCCGCCGATTCTTACTTTATTTTTGTGTCTGCCTTCTGCTTACTCGCTGGCCTTGTGGCTTTTGGTACTGATACAAACAATTGGCCTGGCTTAGTGATTGGGAAACATGTTGTTGATGGAGTTTCCAATCACTGTTACACACTTGATCCTATATTTAGTGACTGCATATGACGATGACCTGTTCATAGAAATTCTTGAACACATCCACATGGATCAGACATCCAGCCAAAGACCTGCCGCATCAACAAGACCGTGCACCCGCGTGGACTCAACATGAAATTGGATCCCTCAAAGGTGGTTGGACCACCTGTGTGTGTGTCGTTTATTTTTCCGAAAAAAAATGGTTAGTCACTAAGTCTCAGTCTACAGGTGTAGCAATCCAACACATGAGATATGGCTCTGGCTCAACATCAGGCAACCCCAGTTGACCCACTACAATGAACAGGAGAGTCCACAAAGCCCATATGGTCCGCCATGTCCAGAATCGTCACATGCCACTGCACCATTCGAGCAATCCAAAAACGATTATATAATCTTCTATAGCTATAGATTGATTGGATGGCACAAACCGAACTGAGGTTTGTGCACTCTGGAAGCAAATAACAGAATCTTCAGCGATTCCTCAACATCTTGCTTCCCAATTCCCGTAAAATTCCCTCTAAACAATTCCATTTCTTCGAATTGTTCTTGATTATTTTCAAAATTCATTTCTTCTCCACTTCCTTTTGTGCAAGCATTCCGGCTGCCGGCCTCGGCCACCTGGCGGCAAAGGTCCTTCAAACGGCTTTGCAGCTCGGCTTTCTGCCCTTCGGCGCGGAAGGTGCGCTCGCAGGAGAGTGACTTCCTGCGTTGCTGCACTGCGACGGGCAGGAGCCCCTAGTAGCGTCCATGCTCCTAAAAGCTGAATGTCTTTCAAACTGAAAGAGACTCCATGAAGCGAGTGGAGCATAGTGGAGGCCATCGCTAGTAGGTTGGAGGCCATTGCTATTGACAAACATGCCTGCCTCCCACCTATTCAACAGCTGTTGGTATATGCCTATGCTGGCATAAAGTGTTTCTTGACACATGTGCTCACGTCCATCCGATCACCATGCCTTGCCAATGTCTGATTTGGCAACAAAGGTTTGGGGACAAGAGGAACTTGGTTGATTGATTGATTGATTGATTGATGTGGCAGTAGCGATTGCATTCACAAAAATCCGCAAGGTGATTGTGTTCCGTTTGATCTTCAAGGCAGGTTGAAGCGTATGGACAGTGCGGTTGGACAGTGTGAGAAGAAAAACACGTTGTTGCTTGATCCCTCATCTTGCAACGGCAGCCATGGCCGCTTTTCTAAGAGGCAAGTCGGGCCCGACATTGGCACTAGGACTCTGACATACACTGGAGCAAGAACGCTACTAGGAGCAAAGGGCATCGCTACTAGGAACAAGGACGCTACTAGGGGCTCCTGGCCATACTACTAGTAACAAGAAGCTATTAGGAACAAGACATAACTTTAAATATATAAATAGAATTGGAGGCCATCGCACTTAGGTTGGTTTTCAGTGTGTCGAGTCCTCCCCACGGCACCAACCTCATCGCCCTCTTCGGACAACTCCTTCGGGGACGATTTCACCAACCTTTGTCCAACGACCTTCTTCCGTTAGCTTTTCCGGCTTCCGTTTCATTTTCGGCTTTGGCAAAATGGCCAGGTGTTTCTAATCATTCCTCCCGAACAAACAGGCTGGAAGATGACTCAGCCCTTCGTGCACCAACCCGTGCACACAAGCTGTTTTGTCAGACTCATCTTCTCGGAACTTGGATGGGACTTGACAGAACAGCAACTGGCCATTCTAAAGGCGCTACAGGCACAGTCTTCATCTCGTCGCGCCTCACCGGAAAGCCCTAAAGCGGCTCTCAAGAGGAAACTACAGGTCTTCGGTCTGGAAGCAAAGGCCCGGCGCACGCGCGCGCACTGCTCACGGAGCTCTCGGCAGCTCGAGATCTGCAACCTGAGCTGTCAGAGGTGGTAGATTCTTTTAGGTCGAACTCTAGACTCTAAACGCCTTATCTTTTTGGAAGGAAGCTATTGGGTTGGAGGCCATGGCTCTAGTATGTTGGAGGCCATCTCTAGTATGTTGGAGGCTGTCGCTGGGTTAGAGGCCAAAATCACCTTGATGTAAACCACCACACAACCGGTTTCCAACGAGTCGACCCGTTTGAGACTACACAGCCCTGAATGACATAAATTCACGTAAAGCACACATGTTGCAAATCAAAGCGCCGCCACTAGACATGCTCATCACAAGAGAGCGAAAAGGGCATTCTTCACTGTGCTAAGCTTTGTTTGGAGTGCATGGTGTTCATGGCGGATGAATTCTCTGCCAAGCAACATGGTGGAGATTTGATGTTCCAGAACCTCACAAGAAGCCAGTAGTAACAAGTGCCTCGCTAGTAGTAACAGGTGCCTTACTAGTAGTAACAAGAAGCTACTAGGAACAAGTGCATCCAGGTTGATAAAAACAGTGCCAATCGGCACTGTTTCTGCGCTGTCTTGGCGCCGACGAGAAGGCGAAGTCAGTCGTGAGAGTCTCCTCGTCTCACTGGCAAGAGAAGGATGGTTTTTCTCCGAGAAAACACCCAAGTAAAAAGCACTCGTCGTTTTGACGGGAAACTTGTGCTTTGTTAATTGGGAAGCCTCCTTTCAGGGCTACGCCAAGCTACCTTCAACAAGATCACAGTCACATCTCCTCTTGTCTTTGCATTTCCTTCCACAGCGACTCACCACGGCAACCAGGAGCCCCTAGTAGCGTCCTTGCTCCTAGTTGCACCACGACCACAGCGACCCGCCACGGCAACCGGCACTTTGTGCCACCAAGACACCTTTCCACAGCCAGGGATCTTCCGCACCGGCAACTGGTCCATGAAGGCTAAGACAGCCTTCTGCGCGGTGACCATGAGGAAAGTGATTGACCAAAGAAAAAAGGGAAAGAAGAAAGAAGAACCAGAAGGAGACAGTTCGAAGAACAACCTCTTCGTGCAAACTCTTCTCGCTGACATCTCTGTCCACTCCGCCTCTTGGGTGGGCAAAATTCTAGTCTGACCATCCGGCTTCCTCTCATCTGAGGCGATCTTCGCCACCATACCTCAGGAAAGAGGGCATCAAAAGGCTATTAGGTTGGAGGCCATTCCTAGTAGGTTACTGAAGATCACGTTGGTTGAAGGCTAGGACCGTACACTTTCACAAAGATACCCACAGCGAACTTGGGTCGAAGATGTTGCATCCAAATGTGGAACAAGCAAGCAAAAACAACTATCAGTTTTTGATGTTTTCGGTGTTCCCCAACACTTCATCCGATTGGATTATACTCACAAAACTAGTAGCGATGGCCTCCGCCTAGTAGCGTCCTTGCTATTCGGTGGATCTGCAGTGTACGGCAACGTTGCAATTTCAAAAAACTGCAGTCGCTGGGAATCGGGCGGTTGGGGCCGATGCCAGCAGAGCAGGTGAGGCTGGTTGAAGCCTTGACCTCTGCCCGGAGAAGGTTAAAGAATGGGAGTGGATTTGGGGCCTCCAACCTACTAGCGATGGCCTCCACCTAGAAGCGTTCTTTTGAAAAATAACACAAAGAATGAGAGTGGCTTTGGTTTCTGTTGTGAGGACAAACTATTGATCTTTACAGGCTTTGAATCCAATCAGGTCCTCCAGCCGGTAACCCCTCTCTCAACAAGACCAAACTGCTTGATGATGTTTGACAGTACTTTCTGACCTGCCATACCAGTTAACAGTGAGCTGTCAACCGGGTATCTCTTCCCACTCCTGCTCGATGCCTTGTCCCTCATCTCCTGCACTACTACCTCCGCCTCCAAGCCAGAGCGTTCAAGGTAATCGGTGAGATCCTTGGGGCGGAATTCCACAGGCTCATCAAGGGCACAACAATGAACCCAAATCTTCAAGTGCAACGTGATGGTGGGCTGTAATATCGTTCCTTTCGACCATTCAACTGCTACTTTCCTCATTTGAAGCTGCAGTTCCTCTTGATGAAGAATGCCAACCTAAGAGCAGGTCCGCCCCAGCCAGCTCCGATACAAGGCTACAAGGCTCTCAAAGACAATAAAGGCACGCCTTCACTGCCCGAAATCGCATGCTTTTGTCGAACTGTACATGGTCCAGCTGGTGTTCTGGTATTGGGCGAGTTCTTCCTTTGCTGCGCCTCGGGCCTTCCATGCGTTTCGGCCGTCTCAGTGCAAAACAGTCCACTTGTTCCTAAACCAGATGACTAGTTGTCACAAAGCGAAAATCAAGAAGACAATGTTTGCGGATAGAGCAGGGGAGAGGATGGTGTGTGTAGGTTGGCTTGAGTGAGTTAGTGTGTCTATGTTGGTGGGAGAAGGTTGGTGTGTGCAATTTGGTATGAATGGGTCCGTGTCTGCGTGTGGTGTGACTGAGTTGGTGTGTGTGTGTGTGTAACCCTTGGAATCATAGGGATCCTTTCGGATTTTTCAGCTGGGGAATCACAGGGATCCTTTCGGATTGTTCTCGCTTTCAGCGTTTTTGTGCTTTTGCGGTTTTCAGCAGAGGAATGATACGCACAAATCTTGAAGTGTACCATGTTGTTGCAGTTGAAAGGAATGACACGCACAAATCTTGCAGTGTACTACGTTGTTGCAGTTCAAAGGAATGACACGCACAAACCTTGATGTCTTTCATAATGTTGCAGTGCAACCTTTGGAGTCACAATCCGTTTTCGGTTTTGTTTTGTGTTTTTCTCGCTGCCTTGTGTCTTATGGGCCCTCTAACCTATTGCGCA
>CAXAMN010010080.1:127879-138826 GCA_963970005.1 Durusdinium trenchii
ACTTACCTCGTTTTCTAAGGTTTTTTAAACCTAGGCCGGCGTGTGGCACTGCATTCAGTTCAGTACACCCTATCCTAAGTGTGCAACCCTCGGAGTGTTGTGAGTTGTCCCTAGACCAACGAAGACGGACTCACAACTGGTGAAGCAAGAAGAGATGCCTTATTGTGTACCTGCTTTAGTTGAACTGAAATAACGAAAACAAAGTCGGATGTAATGAAAACCAAGGAACACTGTTTCACTTCAGCACTTTCACTCACTGAACCTAAGTCTAAAGAGCGTGACAGAGCTGTGTTTTGGAATACCAGGCTTTCTTAAGGCAATTTTTTCACCTAAGTTGGCGTGTGTCAAACTGCGGTCAGTTCGTGCGCTTCATATCTGGAGGGTGCAAGTCGGTGTGAGTGAGTTGGGAGGAGAAGGGGAAGGTCTTAGGGAAAATCCGAAAAAAAGTAAGAACTCCACACCAGCGTGTAGGGAACAATAGAGACAAAGAGTAAGAAATGGAACGGGAAAGAATACGAAGACGATAGAGAAAGACTACTTGAACATCTCTAATGATAAGTTGCTTATCATTTTCCAAGCAGAACCTCCATGCGAGTTGTTGCTCTGGAGGAGACAGTTGATTCGACGCACTATGCATCTGTGCTACTTGGTGTGTCCAAGGATCCAAGTAAGCCTCGTCCAAAGAGAACGCCTTGAAGTTCGGATCATACTGGCCTTAGCTATCTACTTGATCCACTGATGGCTTCTCTGGAGTTCGTATTGCAGGATTCTTCAAAAACTGGTGTGCCTGTCCCAAAACATAGTTTAGCAACATTTCCCTTCGTAAGTGTCAGGTTCTTGAGAAACTGGATTGAGTTCTGTCCAGGAACAAACGACAACACCTTGTGCCCATGCCTTGGAGAAACCACGAAAACGAGATCTAGGTTCATCCAAAAAGAAGGCAAACCTGGAGAGATAGAGGTGTCAGAAGAGGTAGCCCTCTGCAAAAGTAAAACACGACCATGGATGCCGGACGAAAAGCAACTACAGGCTTCTGCCAAGCCACGAAATACCTCTCGTGTTTGCTCTGCCACCTTGTGCAAGTCAACGCACAATTCGGCATCAGTGAATTGTCGTGGGAGGGACTTCTAGAGATTGAAAGATAAAAAGAAAGGCCTAACTACTTTTAATTCTATTACAATTCTTGTTTCTAATAGCAAACATTGTTCCTAGTAAGGCCAGGAGCACCTAGTAGCGTCGTTCCTAGTAGCGATGCCCTTTGCTCCGTTCGCGTTTCGGCCGCTGGGAGTTGTCCGTTGGCCTTCATCTCACCCCTCTCTAGTCAGCGCAGTAACAAGAAGCTACTAGGAACAAGTGCATCGCTTCTAGTAACAAGTGCCTTACTAGTAGTAACAAGAACGCTAGTAGTAAGAATTGCTTGTTTGGCAATGGGTCTCAACCCTGGACCACTCAGTTTTTACTCAGGGCTTGTCTTTTTGCACTTTTAGGATCACATCCTGGCTTGATCGCCTTTTTGTGCCTTGTCAAATTCGGATCGAATTGGAAAGAACAGCACCGTTTTCGTGTGAATCGGTGAGCCATGGTCGCTGAAAAAGAGTAGGATCCATGCCAACTCTTACATAACTCCAACAACTGCTTCTTCCCAGAACTCACATGAACATCCAAATGGTAATTCTGTTGAACATAAAGTTCCAACACACACACACACCAAAAAATCATCAGTATGTCTGGCACATACTGCCTGGGGCGAATGATGACGCATGGGGCACACGTTCCCAAATTTGTTTTACGTCTTCTACACCAACACTGACCGACTGGCGAACCCATGAACAATTCAACGAACGGCCTTGGTGTACTTGGCGAAATTCGGCGGAATGAAAATCCTTGAAGCATTGCAGCTCGAAGATCTTGCTAGAATGATTTTGCGCATAGTGATCTGCTACATCTATCTTCTACAAGTGCTCTGTCTGCTCTGAGATCTACCTCTAAGACTTTTAGATCTCAAGAGCTATATTAAATCCAAATCTGGGGACCTCAAGGTCTCTACATCTCTAAACCTGTATGCTCTAGATCTCTGGGCCTCTATGCCGAGGTACATTTTTCAATATCAAACGGTTTCGATCTACAAGGCATACATTCGCCGCACCGGAATCGCCACTCACAAGTATGTCAGTTCATATGTCCATCTTGGTCACCACCTGTCATCTTTCTGTTTCCGCTTTACCGTTCCCAAGGCTCAGCTCATCCGGTGGCATCTGGGCGCCTACGAGCTGCGGCTGTCGCACCATCTCCACGGCGATGAAGCCCGGCATCGCCGCACGGACCCCGTACAACCGGGCCACGTAGTTGGCCGTGCCTCGAGAGCCAACTGTCGAGGTGCACAGCGATGCACCTGCTTTAACATAGACACAGCTGTGTCCAAACACATAGGTGTGGAGATACAGGTGTAGAAATACAGGTGAAGACACCTAGAAGACTCACCTACACAACTACAGCTTCGACATCTTTCTGCTCTTCAGACGGGGCGGGCCGGCCAACACTCACGAAACGCAACACTCCGCAGATCGTGCGTGCCGAGTGCTCAAACGTGATTTTTATTGTCCTTGGCGGCACGTTGCTGGGGAGCGGGATAAGTCAAGCAAGAGTGGGTCTAAGGTTGGAGAGTCTGGAGATTTGGCCGGGCAGAACACATCTGTTGCGCCACGAAATCTGCACTTGGAGGATCAAGACAGCCGTGGCGAGGTGGACAGCTGAACAAGTATTCAAATCAAGGGCTTGCTATGAAGTGCTGCGTGGTCGGCGGCATGAAACATGTCATTTTGCATTCTGTTACCACCCTTTCTACCCATTGCCCTTCAACTGCTTCTATCTTGAATCCTTTTTGCGGCCGGATTCTATTTTTGGTCGCTAGCCTGGCTGCTGCAGTCTGCATCGACGGACTTTGGCTGGCTTTCAATTGAAGTGGCATGCACTATTCCCCACGGAATAGAAGTTGTGTCCGAGACGTAACGTTGAGCGCTGCCGCCTTTGTGGCGGCGGCACTGCCAGGGAAGTGGTCTGTGCTGGTGTTCCGCCCCAAAAGCTGCAACGAGAAGCGCGCTGTGACATGCAAGCGTCGTCGGCTCATGTGCAGCCGGGCCACAGATCATGCCCAATCCGCCAATGGCCAGTGGCTTGGTGGCCAGGTGCGGCTGATCACGGATTTCCACTGCCGCATAGAACATGTCCATGTCCACGACGCAATGAGTCCGCGAGAGGTCCTACAGTGCGTCAGGTTCCTCTGGGGTTCCAAAGAAGGATGCAGTTCAGAAAATTCATTTGCTTTTGATCATCCCAGCCCACTGGCATGGATACTGTGAGGCTGGCTGATGATGGATGTTGAAAACTTGGACCTCATCCAAAGCTGACTCAACTTCATGGCCGTCCTCAACCTGATGCGGACGGAAGAGGGATCCGTTACAAAAATAACCCGCTTCATTTTAGCCTTCGGACTCCCTAAGCGTCCCAGATTATTTCATCTACAAGAAGAAGCGCTCAGCTTTCCAGCAGTTTGGCAGGATCAACCGAAGGAAATATGGCTGCAATGCTACTTGAAACACTCACCAAGCGGATTGATGTTTCTACAGGTCAGTTCAACTCCGATGAAGAACAATCATCTCAATTTCCCAACTCTTCCATGAATTTCACTGGGAATCGTTTCACCTGTAACAATAAAGCTTGTTAGTATGTCTTTGAAGCTTCTTAGTGACTAGAAGCTACTAGGTGGAGGCCATCGCTAGGTTGGAGTCTGTCGAGGCACTCGGTGCTTCTCCAGCTCCTCCAGCTGTGCCGCCGCGCTCCGCAGGTCCTGCACCTTCTCAGCGTCGCTCATGCGCTGCTCGGCAGCACGGAGCTCGGAGGCCACTTGCCTCGGAGGCCAACAGGATCCGGCGCGGGCGGTGGGAATCGTAAAAAGCTCCTAGTAGCGTCCTTGCTCCTAGTAGCGATGCCCTTTGCTCCTAGTAGCGTCCTCTACCCTCCATAAGCTGTAGTAGCTTATCATGAATCTTGAGATTTAAGAGAAGTTACTGCCATTACTAGTTTCAGTAGAGTAAAGGAACGCCTCAAAATTGAGGGAATCAAAAGGACGTCATTATCCTTTAAACTATTCGGGCAATTGATGGCAAATGTTATCCCCACATTGGGAAGCGATGCCCTTTTTTCTGGAACCTCACCCACTCACCACTCTTTTCACAAGAACAAATTGGTGGCTTGAGGGTATTGGCAGGAGGCACCTGCCATCAAGAGCCAAACATTTTGAACATTTGTTTTATTGCCATAAATGATTTGGTATGCTGAGGTGGTGGTGGTGCTGTTGAAGTGATCAAATGCTGCACCACGTCGACTACTCACCTAAAATTAACTTAAGTTCCTCAAAACATCTAGGAAACGTGAGCTATCCTGCGTCCTACCTAGGAGCTTCCTAATCATTAGCCAGTCAAATAAGCGCTTACTTAATCAAGCAAGGGAGGAGCAAGGCGGCTAAAAAAAGCACAAACTCAAAAGACTTCTTTTCTTCTTGAAGCCGAGGGGCTCAGCTCGAGCATGCTGCTTGGCATCCAAATCCTCAGTCAAATGGCCCGAGCAGGCAATGGATGGCTTGACAAGTTGGCGCGGCCGAGACCATTTTTCCTTTGGTCCTTATTGAACAAACCAGCTATTGCAGAAATGGCCTCAGCCTTGATTTTGAGACCTTGTCACGGCAAACCTTCTTGAACCAATGCAAATACACCACGTCACACCATACCCGTACGAACACCCGTCCCTGTTGCTTCGGCACCTGTGAAACCGTTTCTCGACCTCGTGAGGCGAGATGAGGCTCCACGGTAGTGCAGGTCTTAAGGAAACAGGTCTACTAGGAGCAAGGGCATCGCTACTAGGAGCTCCTGGCCTTACTACTAGGAACAAGAACGCTACTAGGTACACCCAGCTCACGATTTGTCGCTTCAAACTTTCAGAAGCCTAGAAGATATGCCCACAAGGGCTTTTCTCAAGGCTCATTCCCCACTCTCCAAATTCAATCCCAATGTGGACATACCAGCAGTACTACCTACCTGTGTATTACCCGTGGAACCTTTTCGTACCAAACGTCCGGATGTAGCAATGAGGCAACAACGATGACGCTTTAAGGAAGTGGGGTATCTCATCACGCATGTTCTGAGACAAAGGGTCTTGGTCTCGGTGCCATCTGCTAAGCTCTTCCCAACATGGGCCACTAAGGAGTAGAGTTATAGTTTTGTCTCAAATACTCTTGGGCGTACCAGTCTCAACCTGAGCTCCTAGTAGCGTCCTTGCCCCTAGTAGCGATGCCAGGAGCCCCTAGTAGCTTCTTGCTCCTAGTAGCGATGCCCTTGCTCCTAGTAGCGATGCCCTTTGCTCCTAGTAGCAATGCCTTGCTTAATGTTTTGACATATTCCTTGGATCACCAACCAGTCCTCAAATCTCTGTTACTTTCCGTGGCTGATGGATGCAAAGTGTTGGACATCTGTAAGAACCCATCAAAAGCTGTTAAGCTGCCCCAGTGGAAATGAACAGTCTACTAGTGCCTTACTAGTAGTAACAAGTGCATCGCTACTAGTAACAAGTGCCTTACTAGTAGTAACAAGTGCACAACGGACACAGTCTTATTACAATTCATACAATGACCTCCACACTCCTCAACGGATGCACAACACACGCACCGAGCTGCCAGCTGGTGTTGGGTGTACTGGGAGTTCTTGCCTCACCATGCGAATCGGACTCTAACAGTCTCTGGGGACATTTGTCGCGGACATTTAGGAATCCTCAATTGTCTGCCACAAAATAACAAAAAAGCAATACGCATCGCTGCTAGGAGCAAGGACGCTACTAGGAGCAAAGGGCATCGCTGCTAGGAACAAGAAGCTACTAGGGGCGCTCCTGGCCTCGCTAATAGGAACAAGAAGCTACTAGTAGCTCCTCGCGTTACTGACGGATCCGATGGTTGGCCATAGTACATCTGCGAAGTTGAAGTCAGTCCGTCTCAGCCGTTTCAAGGCTCGGAACATTTTCAAACGAGAGCTCCGCTGCCTTTCAAGGCCTGCGTGGCCTTCCAACTTGCCAAGTGACTCTTCTGATACACGAAATCTGCCACCATCTTTCGATCAGCGCCTCAACTTTGAAGTCTCCCAAAGCCAAACATAGTAAATTTCTTACTACTGGTAAACAGAAGCTACGAGTAACAAAGGGCATCGCTATTAGTAGCAAGAACGCTACTAGTAGCTCCTGGCCTTACTAGTAACAAGGTGGCTCCGCGTGCCAACTGAGCTTCAACCATGCCACACCGTGCCAAGTGGCCCATACCGGCCTTGTTGGCCGAGACCCCGGTGAAATTGAAGAGGTGCGATTTTGCACCTAGGGAGGTCAGGTGTGAAGCGATCGAACAACGGCGTTCACTACGAACGACAAGTGGTCTATCTATCTTCCCCAACGACTAAACAATTAATTAGAGAACGATGTTCAAGAATTGACGTAGTGGCACAAAGTGTCCAGTGCACCCCTTAGGGTTCTAGGTCTGCGGCCACTTTAAAGCATGTTGAGTATGGTTCCATGTGGCTGAACATACGTAGTGCAACTCTGTTAGTTTTGGAATGATCCCATGTTTGCAAAAGGGGTGTTTATTGGGCACCCTTTACAAACACCTCCAGGCAATCCATTGAGTGCGACTCTGGTGGTGTGGAGGTCCAAGGTGGGCGGATTGCTCGACGTGCTGTCAATCCATGTCTGCCTGGATGCCTGGCAGGCCAAATCAAGCCACCCGTCAGTCGATCTGCAAAAAGAACTGTATCTTCCAGGCGGCCCACCTCCAATGCCCACCCTAAACTTTTAAACACAATGGAAAAAACACATGAAGACTTGTCCCTGTAATTGCAGTGATGCCTCCAAACCTCTAAACCCAAATGCTTCAATCTAAAGCTCCGAACCAACCAAATGCTATGGATTACCCAACCCCCGGAACACCCTGCAAATACTTGTGGGAAGTATCTCTGCAGGGTTGAGTGGTGCAACTATCCTTCAAGCCAAGTCGCCGCCCCCCGTCTTGTGCCACATGTCCTTCCTCTTGCCCCTCGCACCCCATGGATTCCAAAAATCCATGCCAGGGCGATAGCGCAGGTATTAAGGCTGCAAGACTTATGCTCAAGCATTGATGGCTGCTTGTATGGGTACGACATTTGTCCATTTCTCTTTAAGAACTTTCAGTTCTCGTCCACCCGCAGACATGTACAGGGTCAGCAAGAGGAGGGCACAATATAGAGCAGTAATCAAGATTGGCTAAGCAAGTCCTTTCATGTCAGGTTTTGGCCGGAAGAACTGAATTTCAAGTCGGTCTCGTTGCTTGGGGTTGGTGCTGCTTGTCTATGTCGAGTCCCAAGTTGTGCAGAAGAACTAGTCCCAAGTTGTTACTCCTCCAGAAAACATCTTCCTAAAAGTACAGCGTATTGAGCTGCAAAGCAAACAGCGGAGACATCCAACATGTTACACATGTAGTGGAGAGAAATGCGGCGACAAGAAGCCGTGCTGAAAGTTTAGATATGTTCTAATAGCCACTAGTAGCGTCCTTGCTCCTAGTAGTATGGCCAGGAGCCTCTAGTAGTTTCTTGTTCCTAGTAGCGATGCCAGGAGCCCCTAGTAGAATCCTTGCTCATAGCCTCAGTAGAACAAACATATTGAAAGGCTATCGTTCTTACACTCTTCATGCATGTACATGTTTGATGGAGTGAGCACCTATTCTTGGCAAACAACGGATTTTGACTTTAAAACACATCATAATCCTACTGCTCAGGACCTCATTCAGAATAGCCAACCCCTCCTCATCCTTCGTGTTGCACCTGTGCCTTGCAGTGGCTCGTGAGCAGAATGTCGGATGAACGCATATGAGTGAGTTATTTGCTTAAAATAAATGTTTAGGAGTAGCTTCTTGTTCCTAGTAGTAAGGCCAGGAGCCCCTTGTGGCGTCCTTGCTCCTAGTAGCTTGTTGCTCCTAGGGCGTGTTCATTCGAACCTAGGACAGCTTGGATCAAACGGCCTCGTGAAATTCTGAAAACGACTGGTTTGCCATTGTGAAGCCGGTTGCGATGACTGTCTCGAATTGGGCCGAAAACCACGGACCGATCTGAAGCATCAAATACCAGTTGGGTCTGCCTGGGATAACCAGGACCCGGAAGAAAGGATGCCCTACCAATGAAGGGGGTTGCAGCCGAAGGCTAAAAGGGTCCCTCCCTGTTCCTAATCTGAACCTTGGGCTGTGATACTTCCGGACTCCCAGTCATCTTGGTAGACATACTTCCAGGTCAAGTGCAATTTGCCTTGGAGCATCAAGAGCTCCTTGCTACAAACGAGGATGACGACATGATCCAAAATGCTTGTGGCTTGTTCTTAATGCATTCCACTTCGGATGATTCAGCGCAGAATCAAACTAAGTTGTTAAGCATTGCTGAAACAGATCCGCACACCGCTCAAATTGGTTTCTCTAGACGGGAGCAGAGATGGACGCGGCTTTCGAAGAGCGAAGATGAAAAGAGCGCTCGCTTCTTGTGAAACTTTGACGAAGCTTTCGATTCTCTCTTTCAACACATGCACGGATTCTCGAAAGGGTCTTGTTTAGGTCCAAATATGGGCTTCAACTGAGATCAACAGCTTCAATAGACTGCCATGTCCATTGCCTTTCACATCTTATTCGCTGCCATTTGCTTCGTCGCAATTGGACACTGCTTTGTCCCGTCTTTGTGCGGGCTTAAGTGTCGTGAAACCCGGGACCCAGTGAGTATTGATTGTATATTTGCTGGCAATGTATTGAGTTGTATTGGATTGTACCATCGTGGGGCTCAGAGTTGGAACGGGAAGTGATATCCTGCAGGATCAAGGGACATCTACATCACAGGATGAACACCATGATCACGCATAGCAAGATCAACAGGATTCGTTTATCCATTTCACCAACTGCTTGAGCCTCTCAGCACACAGGTTGCGTCTGCACCTGTTTGCTGAACAAATCACCCATGTGTTGATGATCTCTCCATACCAGGCATTTGATTCGGATGTGCAAAAAAGGCTTGTAGAGACAAATCAGACTATCGAGCAAAAAACATCTCACTCCCAGATCTTGTTTGGAGAACTCCTTCAAATTTAAGCACATTTTTGATATCGCCTTCCCACGAGGTGCTTGATCACTCCAATTTAGTTCTATGTCACCAATCCTTTCATCACTGGGATTCCAAATTCGTTCACCTATGCGAAAGCTTTTTCATGTATATTTATACATATAATATATTATATATGTACTTTTTGAGTAGGCCGCAGGAGTTAAAGTAGTAGTAAGAGGTAAGTAGCTTAAGTAGTAGTTACTACGCAGGAAAGCTCACTTGAAGAAGCGCTACAGCCCGCCTCGCTCTGCACAGGGGCGGGCTTCCGCCCTGTGAGCAAATTCAAGAAGTCACGCACGCCTGAGATTTTGGACACCCCCAGGTCAGGTCATAATGCCATGGCGTTCAGGGTGCATCACAAACAGGTTACAACTTTGGACTGGAGAAGTGTACACTTCTGGTGACCCCAGATCATAAACAGTGGGACTCAACCGAGGAGGTTCTCATCTTTCCAACACTGCCATCACTTAAACTTATTCTCGGAACCTTCTCAGCTTTGGGACCATTTCTTGGGCACGGTCATCATGAGCTTGCAACCTACTAGCGATGGCCTCCAATCTAAGAGCGATGGCCTCCAACCTGCACACTTCCAAATGGACACAAAGTCCTCTTAACTTTGTCCTCTCGTAACCCACGCCAGTCTGGAGCCAAGAAGCGGAGGTGTTGCTGTCCTTGCTGGTCGTGCTCCTGCGAATTTGCAACGGATCAAGGTGCTTCTTTGATGCTTCTTCGATCGGAATCCCTTCGGAGAGTCACAGACTAGGAAAAGAGGAAAGGAGAGAAGGCACTACTAGTAAGGCACTTGTTACTACTAGCTTCTTGTTACTACTAGTAAGGCACTTGTTACTACTAGCGTGGCACTTGTTACTACTAGCTTCTTGTTCGAAGAGAGTGTCAGGAGTGTCAGTTGTAAGCCATTGTAAGCTGTCCCTCCTTCAGCAAAAGGTTGGCCTCCTGCAGTGTGCCTCCGATCCATCGAAGGATCTCCACACAACCTAGGCGGTTTTCTTTGCAGCCGGTGGTGACACCTCCCAAGTTGTAACAAACAAAGATCAATAAAGACTCTTTTTGAAGAGAAGAAGCATTGAACCCACTAGTCACTACAGCCAAACCAAGGACCAGAGTCACTATAAACCTGAAACATGTGAATCATGTGAAATTTTCACATTAGGAAGTTCTTTCTATATGAAAGACTACAAAGGGCACTACAAAGGGCACTACAAAACAGGACACGCCTCCACTGAGGATCTTGCAAGGATCGCAACACATGAACCGAGACACTCTCCCGCTCCAGGATGAAGTCAGCTCCAAGAGAAGACTCAAACGCCTCCTCCACCTGGAATATTTGAAGAGCTGGCCACATGGTGCTGGATTCCGCTAATTCGCTACCCTTCCACACTTGTTGGTGAGCTTGGCGTCACTTTGGACTTTGAGAGAAAAGATGTGGAGAGGACGAAAGCACCAGCTTGTGCAAGACCTGACGAACACATGGTTTGCCACTCTGGCGGCAACAGCTTGTGAAACCCTCTGGAATGGTCAGCCTTTGTAGTAGCGATGCCAGGAGCCCCTAGTAGCGTCTTTGCTCCTAGTAGTAAGGCCAGGAGCTACTACTAGCGTCCTTGCTCCTAGTAGCGATGCCCTTTGCTACAGGAGCAATGCCCTTGCTCCTAGTAGCTTCTTGTTACTACTAGTAAGGCACCTGTTACTACTAGCGTGGCACTTGTTACTAGTGGCTTCTTGTTACTAC
>CAXAMN010010080.1:138836-152824 GCA_963970005.1 Durusdinium trenchii
TACTAGTAGCTTCTTGTTACTACTAGCGTGGCACTTGTTACTAGTAGTTTCTTGTTACTACTAATAAGGCACCTGTTACTACTAGCGTGGCACTTGTTACTAGTAGTTTCTTGTTACTACTAATAAGGCACTTGTTACTAGAAGCTTCTTGTTACTAGTTGTCAATCATGTCCTGACTTGGGGAACAGAATGGAACGACTGTGAAAACGCTGCATGTTTTGTCGGATGCGGGGCCTCTCTCCAAGCGGCAGTCTGACACATGTGGACCTGAGACGAGCGAGTACAGCCGAAAATGGGACCTGAACTCAGAAAATCTGTAGAGGTAAGAAGCTAGTAGTAACAAGTGCATCGCTACTAGTAACAGGTGCCTTACTAGTAGTAACAAGAAGCTACTAGAAACAAGTGCCTTACTACTAGTAACAATAAGAATTTAATTAGAATTATAACTAAATTAAATTAATAGCAAACATTGTTACTACTAGCAAGGCACTTGTTACTACTAGCGAGGCACTTGTTCCTAGTAGAAATGGGACCTGAACTCAGAAAATCTGTGTGAAATCACTACTAGTAAGGCACTTGTTCCTAGTAGCTTCTTGTTACTACTAGTAAGGCACCTGTTACTACTAGCGTGGCACTTGTTACTACTAGCGAAAATCACAAACATAACTCACAAAGACTCAGTAATCAGTGTGTGGAATCGGTACCAAGACTTCTGAGAGAGATTTTGAACATTGGCTCTTCGGTGTAAGGAGTCACCGTCTACATGCCAAAATCTGTGTCTTTCTTTCTACACAAATGCGTTTTCCTTTAAAGCTACTAGGGGCTCCTGGCCTTTCTACTAGGAGCAAGAAGATACTAGTAACAAAAAGCATCGCTACTAGGAGCAAGAAGCTACCAGGGGATCCGCGAAAAAACAGGAAAGTCACCGCCGATCAGCTGATGAATGAGCTGATGTGTGTCTTTACAAAGCTGCAGGTCAAGGGGCCGAAGGTGTACGAAGGACCAAGGCTTCAGCCTCTTCGTATCCTTAAAGGGCTAAAACCGAATTCCCCAGTGGATTACGGGCACATGCTGGCAAATGGATCTTTGAACTTGGTTTGTCTTTGGACGCTACTAGGGGCTCCTGGCATCGCTACTGGGAGCTTTCTTACTACTAGGAACAAACAAGAAGCCACTAGTAACAAAGGGAGTTGATTGGATTGCAATTTGGTTGCCATCAAACACTGCGTAGGACATTGGTTGCACCTCACCAGAAAATCAACCGACATTTTAGTCTCATCCCACCAAGGCCACCAACAAAAAGGAAAGGAATCTTATCCCTGTAAATCACTGCGGTCTACCGTGCAAAACAGTTGACAGGATCCATGCCAACTCTCTCGGCTTACTCTTCGCGTTTCGCTTGAACAATTTGTTTGGCAACCAACCCGCCAGCCCCGAACTGGCAAATCACTGTTGACTGCTAGCTGCCACATGTTCTTCCTACTCAGTGCTTGCGCACGTTCACCAAACTCAAACCTTCCACAAACCTTAGTTCAACAGCGAGGTTCTTGGGGACATTTGGAAAAACACAGGCTCTTTTACCTGCTTGTTCTTCGCCTCCTTCTTCTACGATTCTTCATTGAAATGCGAACAAAAGAAGAATCCTTCTCTGAAACCAATTCACACGGGGGGCTGTTTGTGAAGGATGGATGGCCAAACTGAGTTTCAACCGATCATTTTTCTACGTACACATATGTCATACGATTGTATACTGTATACAACTGTATACGGTTGTAATTCTATCTGAAACGTTTCCACATGATCAGAAACACAGTGTCCACGGCCACCATCAGCTCCGAGCATCGACCCATCCCTTTGAGGCACCTGGACAAATGCGAAAAAGCTCCTAGTAGCGTTCTCGGTCCTAGTAGCGATGCCCTTTGCTACTAGTAGCAAGAATGCTCGTAGTAGCCAAGCAACCAAGTTTTGGCTCCCAGTAGCCTCCCTGTTCCTAGTAGCGATGCCAGGAGCCCCTAGTAGCTTCTTGCACCTAGTAGTAAGGCACTTGTTTCTAATAGCAAACATTGTTACTACTAGTAAGGCACCTGTTACTAGTAGCGATGCACTTGTTCCTAGTAGCTTCTTGCACCTGGACAAATTCTTCAACATCGTCTGCGTCAAGAAATGCTCACGGCCCAGGCGGCGTTCGCACGCTCGCAGCTGGGGTTGCAATAGCTTTTCGGCCTCGCGCAAGCCTTGGAGCAAGATCTTCCCCATAGTTTGCTTCATTATTTCGATCTTTTCTGTTTTCCTGTAGACCATAGAGCTTTTCCTTTTTCCTTGTTCTTCGTTGCTTTGGACGTACCTACCCCTCACTGTTGCGAGCGACGGTCATCAACTGATCGTTTCCACTGCTGGCTTCCCAGCTCATCGCCTTTGTCGGTCCAAAATACACATGCAAAACGCCCTACTCATTCTTGCGCACCTGCTCTTTTTTTGACATGTTTCGGCTGTGTAATGGTTGTCCCTTGCCTGTCTTCTGTTAGGTGCTATCGTCGTATTGCATTCCTTGATCAAAGGTTTGTGCCAAAGCACATTCTCTACTGTTTCTTGATCTTTAGGTTCAAGGTGGGGAGTGAGAGTCTTGCCTAGTCTACTCCAATTCTTTGGAACATGGCTGGTGTTGCAGCCAAAGTGATCTGCCGACCCCTTTGGTTGTGGAGCGGAGCCAGCGTGATTTCTGATACGTACTTCTGAAAAGGACACCAGTATTGGTATCCCGCACACAATTTCCGCATTTATCATCTTCAAACCATCAATTCTTGAACCTATCGCCCTCTGTTCTTTCAGCTTTGTTTTTTTGTGGGTGCAGGAGTCAAAGGCCCTTTGTGCAACCGATGCCCAATCACAGCTTTTCCTAGAGGGAGTGAACAACTTCAACGGCTAAACTTCGATCAATTAGGTGAAAAGGAACAGCAGTTCTGCACGTTAGATTGCTTGGCAAGAATTGTAGACGTGTCCCAAGTCTGACTTGTCAAACATGCTCAACATTCCCTCAACCAAAAACTACCTTTAATCTTGTGGCATTGGCAGATTTTGGAACTATGATTCCGTTGGAGAGCCGAACTTTATGGGTTGGGTTGAAAGAACAAAACAAATGAAGAACTCAAAACACACATCAGCATTGCCAGTCGTGAAGGTCCAATTTGTTGATTGGATTGGGAAGTTCGACCTGCCTACTCAACATGCTCAATCCAACATGACACATGACCTAGAGATGTTCTACTGGGCCCCGTCCATTTTCCACGTCAACAGTGAGCGGACACATACAGGTCGCACGCAGTATTTTAAACTTGAATACATGGGTAAGAACAAAAGGGACACCATGGTCACACAATGTCCAAAGGGGAAACAAAGCACAAACGACCACAGAAACAGAAAATGACAGAACGCATGCTTGAGTATTCATTTCAAGAGTTCAAACACATGGTCGATATGATATATGGGACATCTCCCGAAACACGAAACTTTAACCTTTGCTCTCTTGTGAGACAAACCTTTCACCGCTGAGAAATGACTGGGGCCAATACATTGGCAACATTCCATCAGCAAACTGTCCAAGGAACGTCCCATGCGCCGCCAGCAGGAGCCCAGGTTGCATGTGGAGGTCAATTGCTCCAGCTGTGAATAGCCGCGAGCACCGCGAGCGCCCACGGCAACGGCACGGCGGTAAAGAAGTTCCGCCTGGTCCAAACGGCCCATGGAGTCCAAAGAAAGCGCCAAGCAATTCAACGACTCCAAGGTGTCACCTTCGAAGCGTGAGATGGCCCACTTGTAGCTTCTAGCTCCTAGTACGCCCAGGAGCCCCGTTTGTAGCTTCTTGTTACTAGTTTCTCCTTTTCTTTCCTTTTCTTGGAAGGAGCAACAACAACGGGTGCCTTTCGATGTTTTGCAAACGCCAACCAATAATTACACATTGAAGGTGATGCTGGGGTGGTGTTTTGGTGGCTTGGGTGTGAGGTGTTTATTGGGTGTGAGGGAAAGTTTCCCCAAAAGTTTAGGAACCAAATGAATACTGCGAGCGCTTCTTCAAGGAAGCTCCCCCCCACCTGAGGAAGACGTGTGAGCTGTCCTGCGTGTAGTAGGTAGTAGCTTCTTTAGTCTACTAGTAGGCTAGCCGCTACTTAATTAAGTAGCCACCTACTTAATCAAGTAAGGGAGGAGCATAGGTCGGCCAACAAAAAAGACCTGTTTGCTTGGGCAGTCTGAGATTGAATATGTAGTCCTGACACATAGGAGAAAGTGGGAGAAAGTGCAAGTCAATCAGTTCTCGAACCGCTCGGAACAACACCGAGCAAACCTTTATATGTTCAAGCTCTCCAGAAAAGAGGGAAGGCGCAAGACCTAAACCACTTCTCAGAACATCCCACTTGCACAGGTCATCTCTACCTCTGACATAAAGTTAAGTTTCCCTAAAAGTCTAGGAACCAATTTACTAGTGCGGGAGCTATCCTGCGTCCAGTTATATACTAGAAGCTTACCTCTCTCTTACTTGATTGAGTAGGGGCGCATCTCAAAACACGATGAAAGGAGCCCCTAGTAGCTTCTTGCTCCTAGTAGCGATGCCAGGAGCCCCTAGGAGCGAGCAAACAAACAAGAACATATGCACTGCCCCCCCTGCACCCAACTGCCAGGCTCGTCACGATGGTCTTCACCCAATGTGAACTCACGTGCATCCAAGGCCTCTTGGAGGTGTTCCAAAGCCTCCTGATACGGGACGTTTATGCAGTTACTGAAAGTTACCTGCACGGACCTTTGGTTGCATCGTGTTCCCATTGGAAACCAAGTGCTTCCAAACATCTGTAGGTCTTGAACTTCCAAGACATTGCTTGAACAAGAATGATACGACTTTCGAGAACGTTGTTTCCAAGAGGCTATATGGGCCTTCGCCAAAACTACGCTTTTCTTCGGTGGTAAGTACTCTTCAGTAGCAAGAACTATAGCTTGCTGTTCTTCGTTTTAGGGTCTCAAATGGCACAACAACGCAGGGCCACTACTAAAACAACATCCTATTACACAAAAAACAATCCTTGCTGTGAGTGAAGCTAAATATTGATCCTTTTAGCTGGCTATGGGTTGGCAATCTAGGCTTTGGCATGTGGAGTATGGTTCTTTGGGTTGGCAACGAAGGTTCGTCTTGAAGGGCATCATTTCAGTTGAAACAATCACAGGGCCCGTACAGTGAAATTGAAGGTTCCAGGCAGCACGTCTGAAGCATGGATCATGGGTCTGAATGAAGCTCTTTGCACCTTTACGTTGATCCATCAAGACATGCAAGATCCAAGGGCATCGCTACTAGAAACAAGGTTCGCTACTAGGGGCTCCTGGCATCGCTACTAGGAACAATGTTCGCTACTAGGGGCTCCTGGCCGTACTACTAGGAGCAATGTTCGCTACTAGGAGCAAGAGGACGCCAGTGGGTGGTTGGAGCACTGCGCAACTTGCAAACGCGATCGTTGCTCCTCGTGCTTTCCTCGCTCCAGCAGTGCTCGGCCCAGTCGCGCTTTCGCGTCAGTCCAGACCTCAGCATCCTGCGCCTCTGCTACCCGGTGGCGGAGCACCTGCGGTGCAATGTCCTTATCTTTGCAATCCGAGGAAACACACTAACACACCTGTTTGACCAGGACACACGCTTAGATTTTAAATATTTCAACATCTTGAAGCGTGTTTCTGGTCAAGCCTGATTAGTTATACCAATATCCATGGAATCGACAAATTCCCACCTCCATGAGTCGAGCCTGCGCCGCGTGTGCGCAGCTCTCATCCACGTGGAGCACCACACCACAGGCTTCAGCTTCGTTGGTGCGAGTCTGGGACAGATCATAAGCATTCTCTGCGTCGATCAGCATGGGGATGCAGAACCTTAGTGGGGGTTCTCGTCTCCATCCTCAACGGCCACAAGTTTTTCAAAGAACACATGCGCAAAGGGCTGACCAAAGATCCAAAGAACCCAAGCCTTCTTGACAAATCATCTTTCATGAAGGCTTCACTTCGAGCAGAGAGGTCGCCCCGCATCACATTCCGAAAGTTGTTGTCCTAGATTTGGTCTGGATGGACGGGAAGGAAATCACAACGTTCGTTATGGATTCCCTGAATATGGGGCTTCCAGTTCCGGGTCAAAGACATAGGTCAAACACACATGTTCTCTTTTGCCCTTGCCTGAAACAAAACATCTTCCAGGACCTCCCAACAGGAGTTTTTTTGATGCATGGTTCTGGATTTCTGGTCCAACAAAAAACGCCTCTTGGACGGTCCAAGTTTTGAATCAAAAGAAATCAGTTGTCTAGTAGGTTGGAGGCCATTGCTATTAGTAACTTAACAAAAAAACAACATATATTTTTTGAAGTAAATTCAATCAGTTGTCTAAGAGTTCGTCTCTGTCTTTCCACTCATCTGGCGGCTTTGGCAGGCTATACACACCGCGGCCCCACCAGGCTTTGGCGCCTGGACCATTTTTCAGTGCTTCCCAGATCTCGGTCGGCTCTCTCAAAGAGGTGAGGTTCCGAAAGTGATCTGGGTGACCTGTCAGTTGGCGAAACGGCGGCAAAACACTGAAATATTAACAGTGAATAATTGAAGGGTAGGAAAACCAATGGTTCCAAATATTTGGCCCTGTGGTTCTTCACATGGTTCCCGTCCACTTACATGTGGGACTAGCGGTGAACTGAGTGAAGATGCGCATCTCAAAACTGTGTTCTGAATGGGTCCAGTCAAAGGCATAGTTGTCTCAAGAGTTGTCCACCTGTTGAGATGCCAAACCAACGCCTACAATCTACAAGGGATCACCAAAGCGATTGGCAGTTCTTCCCCTGTGAATTCTGCGTTAATTTTACTACAGAAAAACTTGTTGAGAAGGAAAACGACAAAGGCAACCGGGTTGGGCGTCTTAGATGGATACTTTTCCTCAGGTCTGATTTTCCCATTCCAAAATCAACCTTTCAACACTTTGATCGTCTATTCCGCAACCCATCCATGCGCCATATCATTAATCAAAAATCCGTCTGTCATGGCCCACCAACCAGCCCAAGCAAGGTCAAAACAAAGGGCTGGTGTAGTGGAAGTAGACCTTTGGACTCTGCTTGGAGGACAGGTGAAGAGCATCTTTCCAGATAACAATGCCGGTTGGCCGATGAAACCACGCGTGGTCGAACTCACAGCATATCTCATAGTCAGGAGATCGGAAGAGCCCACCATGGCTGTACCTTATGCTTGGCCATTGAGTTGAACAGTTGAACAACACTGCTTGGCCATTTGAATGGAGTATCCCCAAAACTATTAAGTTGGAGACCATTGCTTCTAGGTCGGAGGCCATCGCTGGTAGGTTGGAGGCCAAAGCCATGTGGTCAAGGACACAAATCGTCCTACCGACTATGGACCATCTAAATTAAGCCTGTTTTGGACCGTTTTTCAAAGTCGTCAAACAAAGAATCTTAGAGGTGTTTGGGCACAAGCAAGGACGCTACTAGTAGCTCCTGGCCATACTACTAGTAACAAGACGCTACTAGTAACAAGAGCATCGCTAATAGTAGCTTCTTGCTACTAAAACAATGATGCCCGAAACGGCCCAACATGGACTCAAGTTGGGCCTAGCGTAGGTCTCGCGCGCAAATCGGCAAATCAGAGTCGTGGCTCACAAAGATCTCCAACCCTTTGTGGGTGCCAAATTGATCAAGTTGTCGTTACAAGTATCTCAAGCCAACAAAATGGCCATGCAATTTGCAATCGTATATCCTAGTAGGAACAAGTAGCTACTAGGAGCAAGAACGCTACTAGGGGCTCCTGGCCTTGCTACTAGGAACAAGAAGCTATTAGAAACAAGAATTCAATAGAATTAGTAGAATTAGGCGCTCCTTAGCACGAAGCACATGGAATAGATCTCATGTAGGGCGTTGTAGGATAGGTCAAGCCCACCGAATTCTCCAAGGGCTTTTCAGCATGACTGGTTGGGCATCAATTTTTTCGTTCGGGACAGTGGTTCCAAGTGGACACCCTGTTGAACTGCAAGTTCCCAACGAACAGCTGGGCAGCAAGGTCTCAAAGTACTCCTGAAGACGATCAGTTTCCATGGCGCAACCAATCAAGGAACGAATCAGCCAACGAACGGTTCGATTTGTCTTGGAACATCATGTTGCTGCTGACAAGGATCATTTTGTCATAGATAATATGCCTGGTCTGTCTGTGTGCGTCAAGCCCCAAATTTCATGTGATGGATTTTCATGGTCTAAAACAAGAGAAGCGGCGTGTGGAGGCCTACAGTTTTTCTTTGCCACGTAGGATCCAAGTTTCCTTTTTCCTGCCAAGTTGGAGGTCATCGCTTCTAGGGTGGAGGCCATTGCTCTTAGGTTGGAGCCCATCGCAAGTAGGTTTCTTTCTGCCGAGTTGTTCCAGCAAAGTTTTCATGGCGCATGATGTGATCTCTTCATTGTCCGATGATACTTCTCGGCTGCGCTGGCGGATTGTCATCGAGCCCTGCACCGCTGGCGTGCCCCTCCACATGAAAAGAAGCCTGTCGCAACCTTATAGGAAACTCTTGGGGGTTGGAGGCCATCGCTACTAGGAGCAAGGACGCTATTAGGTGGAGGCCATCGCTATTAGGTTGGAGGCCGTCGCTTCTAGGAGCAAGGACACTACTAGTAGCTATTTGCTACTACCGGTCTACGGCGCCAAACATTGAGATGATAGACCCTGAGCCTTAGGGCGTACAGCTCAAAATCACAGTCTTGGATCAAATGGCCTCGTGAACAGTGAATGGCGACAATTCTGAAAACGACTGGTTTGCCATTGTGAAGCCAGTTGCGATGACAACCTTGGGCTGTGATACTCCCGGACTCCCAGTTGCGCATTAATTAGACTTGCCATCGACGCCGGCTTCTGCGACAAAGAGGTCATCTTGGTAGACATACTACGTCCTACCCCGAATTCTACGAGATGAAGTGCAATTTGCCTTGGAGCATCAAGAGCTCCTTGCTACAAACAAGGATGGCGACATGATCCAAAATGATTGTGGCTTGTTCTTAATGCATTCCACTTCGGATGATTCAGCGCAGAATCAAACTAAGTTGATAAGCATTGCTGAAACCTATATTTATTGGTTCTTGTTTCACTGGGTTTCACTTATCAAGCCTTCCGTCAGATCCGCACACCGCTCAAATTGGTTTCTCTAGACGGGAGCAGAGATGGACGCGGCTTTCGAAGAGCGAAGATGAAAAGAGCGTTCGCTTCTTGTGAAACTTTGACGAAGCTTTCGATTCTCTCTTTCAACACATGCACGGATTCTCGAAAGGGTCTTGTTTAGGTCCAAATATGGGCTTCAACTGAGATCAACAGCTTCAATAGACTGCCATGTCCATTGCCTTTCACATCTTATTCGCTGCCATTTGCTTCGTCGCAATTGGACACTGCTTTGTCCCGTCTTTGTGCGGGCTTAAGTGTCGTGAAACCCGGGACCCAGTGAGTATTGATTGTATATTTGCTGGCAATGTATATTGTACCATCGTGGGGCTCAGAGTTGGAACGGGGAAGTGATATCCTGCAGGATCAAGGGACATCTACATCGCAGGATGAACACCATGATCACGCATAGCAAGATCAACAGGATTCGTTTATCCATTTCACCAACTGCTTGAGCCTCTCAGCACACAGGTTGCGTCTGCACCTGTTTGCTGAACAAATCACCCATGTGTCGATGATCTCTCCATACCAGGCATTTGATTCGGATGTGCAAAAAGGCTTGTAGAGACAAATCAGACTATCGAGCAAAAAACATCTCACTCCCAGATCTTGTTTGGAGAACTCCTTCAAATTAAGCACATTTTTGATATCGCCTTCCCACGAGGTGCTTGATCACTCCAATTTAGTTCTAAACCGTGTCGCCAATCCTTTCACTCGGATTCCAGATTCACCTATGCGAAAGCTGGTGCATATCATATATATATATGGCACCCCCCGCCCCCACCACCTACCTCTTCTATGAAAACACTATGTTTTCCAATGTTTCGTGCTGTTCTACCTGCTGACTATTGAAGTGTTTTGTGATTGTTTTTCCTTACAACATACCAAAACTGCTTTGAATGTATGCAGAATTTACCTTTTAACGGTTTTTGTTTTACCTTTTACTCTTCCAATTCTGTGAAGTACACAAAAAGGCATTTTGGTTTTTCGAGAAAACACACAAACAATTATCAGAAACTCTTGGCTGGACCCCCCTCCTTCCCCAAGACTTCCTCAGAATCGTTTTGTTCGGTGTTTTTGGTTTTGAATGGTTTTTTACAAAAGCGAATTTAGCACCAATATATGTTCCATTAAACGGCAAATGTTTGCTTTATGTTTTATTCTTTTGCAATAGAATCGTTGAAACATATTTTATTTTTTCGCAAACATACTTAATTGTTTTTGATTCAGTTTTACTTAAATTTAGAATCTATATTTGTTTTGTGTTACTCTTAAATGGCTCAAGTCATTGTTATGTATGCAGAATTTGTTTCATTCATTAAAATGTGTTTTTTGACATAAGTTTTCAATTTGCTTTTGGCAAGTTTAGCATAGTTTTATTTAGTATTGAATGACAAATAGACGTGCTATATTTTTATGATCTTTTTTGATTTCGCAATTAAATACAGTTGTAATTGCTGTTTAAATAGATTCAGCTTGTTTGCTTTCAATTCTAGTTAACTTCTTTCAGTTCATATGCATATACTTTGGAGCTGATGCTTTATTAAATAGATTTTGTTTGTTTTGTTGACATTAATTTGCATTTGCTTTTGGGAAACATTATTATTGATTAACTATATATATATGGTGCTGTTTTTTTAATCGCAATTCAATTTAACTTCTGTTTTTGTTCCCTTTCCGATTTTTGTTTAAGCTAAATACAAAAATTCTATATGTTTTAATTTCTTCTCAAAACATGTTAATATATTTTCAATTCGGTTTATTTGATCAAATGTCACTTGTTACTTCTAATTTGTATCCTTAATTTTGAAAGTGTATTCAGTTCATACTTGAAAAACGGATGTTTAATAAAACACACACACATATATATATATATATATTGTCTTTTGTTGATGAGACCGTTTTCGTATAGTTTCCCTGAAGCATCTTTGATGGAAGGTCCTGGAAGGTTTTAGAGAGGAAGCCTATCTTGATAAGGGGTGTTGATGGGCAGTTCGACTTTTTAAAAGATCCGAAAGAAACGCTTTTGACATGAAAGCCTTTATCTAGGGCTCAATTTGTTTTTACCAAAAGCATCTTCGATGCTTGGGGTCTCGTTTGGTCTGCCAGCCGGGAACCAAAGGTTCTGTTTGAAGTCTTCCTGTTTGCGTATGTTTCGCTTCAAAGCCTTTTCGCGAAAGCTCTGTGAGTTATGTCTCGGACGGACTGCGCTGCTTCCATTTTCCTAATGTTATCATGTCTGTGACCGGAAAGAGACATGGGGGGCTCCAGTGGGTGACCCGCAGTGAGTCTGTTCGCGACTTGCAGGCGACGGCTCAGTCACAGCTCAAAGCGCTGCGCTTTGGGCAGGGTCAGTCTGCCCTGAAAGTCTCCAAGGTGAATGTGGTTTGGCTGTTGTTTGTGGTAGAGTTGATGTTTGGGTTCCCAGAGGCGGGGTCAGGAAGCAATGGTGGCTCCAAGAAATAGGCGCAAACAAAAGCAAAAACACCTTTATCCTGGGGGCGTTTGCAAATCACAGAGACATATGTCGGGTTGATTGGCGCCACATGGATATCTGTCATATAGTATTACCATATTGTTGCCACGCTCTCAATTCACCCGTCCCAAGGATATTTTTCTGGCTTTCCCCTGAAAAGGACCAAAATTGACTGCAAGCCCACAGGTGTTTCTTGTTCACCGGCGTTGGTCGACTCCAGCGTGTGTGTGGTGGATGTGGACGCTGGTGCTGTGGAGCTGCGGTTCTGCAACTGTATGTGGTGCAGCGGGGGGGGAGCGAGCATTGGATGCGGACGCTGCGGACGACCACGTGGTGCCCGTATCGCGCCGGATCGCTGTCGGTTCGCGGATCAAGCCCCAACAACATCTCTGTCACGTTGCACTGTGTCCAGCTTATGTCAAGGGCTCCTTTGGATGGCTCTCCCGGTTGATCCAATTCATGGAGACTGTCATGAAAAAGAGCGGCTGGAGTTTGGAACGTCTCAGTGTCGCTGAAAATATTTTGTGGTGTTTGCTTTTGGGTTCCCGGGCTCACCTTGTTTTGACATTAACTTGCATTTGCGTTTAGACAACATTCTTCATATAGAAGTGATCATTCCCAAGGACCCAAAGGACAGCTAGCTTTTGAAATGCAAATGTTAGATAAAGCTTTTTGATATAGAAGTGATCTGGGGCCAACATCTGATAAAACCACACAGAAGGTAGGTGCAAGCCGGGGGGATAGCATAATACATATATATATATATATGCGACACGTTTTTTGAAGGGGAGTAGGCCATAGTTGGTATCTAGTAGGAAAAGGTAAGTAGCAGCTGAAGTAGCTCCTAGGCTCCAATGCAGTCACTATTCATGTGATTCAGGAACACCTGGTAAGCAACCAAACCCATAGAGGGCCTTGGTTTTTGGAAGCCCCTGGCATCTGGTGTGTGTGTGTGAAACCTTCTACCTAGGAGCTTCCCATTGCTAGTAGCGTGTTTGACTCAATGAAAGGCGGAAAAAAACAGAGAAAGGACCTCACCAAGGACGCTACTAGGGGCTCCTGGCCTTACTACTAGGAGCAAGAAGCTACGAACGGAGCAAAGGGCATCGCTACGAACCGAGCAATCGGAGACGAGTCGTTGAACCGTTCGACTCGCGCCTTGGAGTGAGAAGTCGGACTGTCAAGCGACCAGTCCCGCAGCCTCTCGTGCATCCTGGCTCTTCTTCTTGACGAAGTCCAACAAATCCTCCCTGTGAACGGACAGAATGAATTCGGTTTCGAAAAAATCCAAGTCTTGTTTGGTTTTGGCTCTGAAAGAATGGATGAAAACGATTACAAACAGGAAAGGAAGCTGGCTGCATAACTTTCGATATGCTGCAAACTGCTGCAAGCTTTTGCAGGAGTGTGAAAGTCACAACCTATCTTTATATAGTCACTATAGTCCAAATCGAAGGAGGGCTGACAATGACCCGGTGGGACGGGGAACAAACTACTTTCGTCCTAGAAATGGTGGAGGGATAATGAACACATGTGGTAAAATGGAAACAGATCGTTCGCAGTGCGCAGGCCTGGTGAAGAAGTCACCGGCAAAGCAAAGGATGTTGTCTGGCTTGTATTCCAAGACCTGCTCAAGACTCGCTATTGGATCACAAAATCGCAGAGTTTCATTTTCCCGACTTAACGTCTAGAACACAAGCACAAAATAGGGTTGAATGGCCTTTTAAAACGCAACACTAAGAACAGCTTGAGTGTAGAACCCATCTGCAGTCGAGCTGAGAAACCAAGCTGTCTCTTCGTGAGCTGTGTGGAACGGTCTTTCATCCCTGAAGAAGCAAAGTTACCACGTCAGCAAGTTACCATGCTTCAAGGAAGCAACCCCCCGCCCTCATGTGGGGGGGGGAGCTTCCTTGAAATAGCGTGAGCTATCCTGCGTCCTAACTCGGAGCTTCCTATTACGCTAGGAGCGTGTTTAGTCCCTTGCTTGAAAGTAGGCGCTCAATTAATTAAGGAGACAGGGCCACGGGCTAGAAGAAAGACCAACATCTGCACTGTGTGCTATCTTACCCTCGTGGCCTGATGCACGAAGACACTGATCATCTCTCGGATCTCAGGGTGAGCCTGAGTGAGTTTCAGCAAAACTAGTTATGCCTCCAACCTAAAGCAAAAGGAACCTAATAGGAATGGCCTCCAACCTAAGAGCGATGGCCTCCAACCTAATAGTTATGCATTCATAATAAATAACAAATCATTATGAGTTCCAGGTACTCGTTTATAAGCTACTAGTAACAAGTGCATCGCTACT